>CM002483.1:4370855-4396022 GCA_000325765.3 Leersia perrieri
ATTGTATATGCGTATTATAAACCTAAAGTCTCATACGAAACAATTTGTATATATTAATATATTCTATATAGTTCCACAAGTATTCTATATTGGTGTATATTTAATTGCTCGACGTATATTAGTAAGTAAAGACATACATTACTACCATACAATATATAAACCTACTACTAAATGAAAATAAATAGAATAAGCAAATAAAAGTAAATAAAAATCCAAACTTTAATCCCGGTTCGTATTACAAACCGGAATTAAAGGTCTGCTTCCCCGGCCGAGGCTAGACAGGCTTTTAATCCCGGTTCGTAATACCTTCAGTCCCGGTTACCTTCAATCCCGGGAGCGTAGTCCCGGTTGGAAAACCGGGATAAAAGGGGTTTCCAAACCGGGATAGGCGCCCCGTTCTCTACTAGTGTTCCAAAATATACTGAAATTGTGTAGAAAGGAGAAGCATTGTATTGCCTTTGTCACTCTGTGAAGTTGTGAATCAAAGTGTACTAATTTTAGGTAGATTTAGTGAGGTTCTGACTTGGTTTTTATGTTACGCTCCATCTCATTAGCAATTGTTATGTTATGTGTATTTATATGTGAGAGGCCCATATTGCGAGTGGCCAGATTGCGGGAAGGAGTGATGGGGATACGGTGCAAGGAGGGAAGGCAGGCGGCGCCACGGCCGGTGGGATCATGAGGCAGCATGAGGGAAGAGGGAAGATTGTGTCTAGAGTTTTGTACCATGGAAGAGTCGAATAGACGAACGCGGGTTGCAATCCGAGCGTAGATGCAAGTGGATCCAGTGGTCAGTAGCAAATGTGTACGATCGTGTAAGGGCGCTTTGAATCCGACCTTCTAGTAGCACAGTGGATAACGTGGGTAGCGTCATTCAAGCACGCCGCCTTAAAGCACCATGGGAGAGCTCCAAACCGGTAGCATATTTTAATTTACTGATAATGATGTATGCGTACGACAATCTTTATTGTACTAGGAGAAAATAAGCGTAGAAAATAAGAGTGAAATAACACCAACGGTCAATAAATTTATTAGGTTGTGTCGTCAAGAGCCATAAGCATTAAAATTATATACTATTGTTGAGTGTAACCTTCATTCCAAAATACAAAGTTATAATCTGGTACAGAGGTAGAATGGATCTATGGTAATAAACTCGTGCTCCGCAGCTACCGAGCGTACGATCAATGACCATGCTCATGCATGTGCAAACCAGGCCTTAGCAGCTACCAACATATGCATGCACGGAGAGGTGAGAGAGACAGGCTGCAGTGCAGGCCCGTGCATCCAGGCGCCCCCGGCGATTACTCATGTCACGACGGAATCCCGAGTATAGGTGCTATTTGCACACGCTACTGACTTAACTGCTACGAGATCTAACTATATTCATATTCGGCGCCGGTGCCCACGGATCGAGAGGAAGGTAGAAGAAGACCAGCAGCTTAAAATAGAGCAAGGAAGAAGACGAACTGATCAGCTAGTACTAGAGCTGCCGTACGTGGCGCCAATGATTATTTGGGATGATATAAATATAGGCAGAGACCAGTAGCCGTGTCATACACATGCATGCGATAGGAGTATAGTGACATTTGTATGCGCTAGACAGATGGAGATTCCCAACGGTAAATTTATACTCCCTACGTTTCGATACGTATGACGCTGGTTTGTTTTTAACTACTTAGGTTCGTATAAAAAGAGTCAAGGACTGGGAAGAATACTCGTGGCTCGTCAACTCGCTCGGCTTGACTCTCGGCTCGGCTCCTTTAGAATTACTAACAAGTTGAGCCAGGGGTTCTGCTCGTTAGTTATAACGAGCCAACATTACCACAAATAACACATTTGTAACACATTTGTAATGTCATATCTGTATCAGTTATATTAAATCCAGAACTGATGGATGCCATCACATTTGTACCGGTTTATTAAAAAATTGGTACTATCGTTTAGAACCAGAACTAAAACTGCACCATATTAATGCCAAGTTAAACGGTACTAATATTATTAGTACTCGTTCTTAGTAGAAACCGGTATAAATAACTAATTATTTGAACTGCTTGCTAATAAGTACCAGTACTAATACCAATAAAAAAGTCTACACAGGAGAAGCAGATAAGACTCATTTTCTCCTTATCTCTCCTCTCAATTCGTCTTTTTTTCCACCACTAGGCTCTCCTCTCTCATCTCCTCCACCATCGAGCTCTCCTCTCTCGCCCACCAACGGCGAGGGAGGCATGAGCAGCAGCGGTCGGCCTGCCTCGGCGCAAGCCGCGGCGGTGGAGATGGGAGATGGGAGCACCAGCGGCACAACGGTTCGACGGTGGCGGCAGGAGCAGCGGTGTCCAGCTGCCTCGGAGTGACCGGTGGTGGCAGGAGCAGCAGTGGCCACCGGCCTACCTCGTCACGAGAAGTGGTGGCAGGAGCACCGACGAAGATGGGAGACGGAGGCACCAGTGGCACGGCGGGTCAACGGCGCGAGCAGTGAAGTCCGACCACCTCAACGCGAGCGGCACCGGTGTTTGGTGGGGTAGACGGGAGCATCGACGATGGGTCGACAGCGGCGGCAACAGCGGGTGGATAATGAGGATTTGCTTTTGCTTTTGATTGGAGGATAAAGAGGATTTGAATATGGATGATGGATTTGGATTTGTTCTTGGTTAATCTCTGTGGATTAATTTTTGGGAAAGATGAGGCCGGTTCAAATAATCGAGCTGACTTTTTTTATTTGCTCATGATTCCCTCTTTTGTGCCGGTTGGATTTGGATTTGTTCTACTCTTTGATTTGTTCCTCCTTCCCAGTTGGATAACCGGCACAAATAACAATTACCAACCGACACCATTCCCCTTTTTTTTATAGCAGTGAGTCCATGAAAACAAAGCAGACCATACGGCCTAAATAAAAACAAGGCCCAGGAGCTATGGCTCCCAGCCTCTCCCTAGCCCTAGCTCTCGACTCCACCCATCACATCCCCAGTCCCAATCGTGCCGCCGAGTTTCTCTCTCGAAACCTCAGATCGTCACCATCTCTCTCACTTGTGCGCTGTCGCCCTTCTCTCTCGCACAAGTTAAGGCTTATGTGCTGTCAGCCGTCACTGATTCACGGCATAGGCTTGTGGCATGGACGTGCAGCGCCGACCTCCACCCGCCAGGTGTCATAGTAATCGGTAATGGGTATCTCGTATTATTGTGTGTATGGTAACCATATACTCCAAACACCTTTGCATATACGGAGAAGGCCCACCATGTACTACACGATTAGAACATGCTAGGATTACTTAATTATCCTGTTATACTTCCTGCTGGGGACCCTGAGTTCGAGTAGACCATAACTACCTTCACAGTATAAAGCTAGAGGACCGTGGGGGGCCTAGGGCACGTTCAATTGAGTCTTGAGACTTGCAATCCGCCAGAGCACATAGAAGACCTTGGAAGCACCTTGTCGACAACCTCGCCTATTTGTCTTGCCCCACATATAACCTTCATATACCAGTCAAAATGTTTAGACTAGACTTCTGCAACCGTCATTAAACTCGGTGATCCACCTAATATGTCGATTAAGGAAAAATAGGCCTCATGGCCTACTGAAGTAAAGTTATTACCCTGACGAGGGCCCGAACCAGTATAAAAATCACTTCTCTATATTAATTTGTTGTGTAATCTGCTAGTCTTATTATCAGCGAATCACTTGGTATAACGAATCACGTATTTGACTTGTCAGTGTACGACACCGGCCAAGCACTATCACGGTATTGCGACACCACACCGTCGCCTCACTTCCTGTGATGGACAAGAATGAGCTTTCCCAAGCAACTCTGTCGCCACAGTTGGAGCAAGCAACTTCACCACCACTACGGCTGCCAAGTTTCAAATCAAGGAGCAAACGCCCTAGATCTTCATGTACACCGTCCTTTTCGACCTAGCTCATGAGCTAAACGAGCTGACTAACGAGTCAAGCCGAGCCACATCCTAGTTTGTTTGTATAACAAACCAAACCGAGCCAGTTTATTATGGTACCGAGCTATACTGAGTGGAGCTGGCTTGATTTCCCTAACCGCTTCATAATTCATAGTTATACTACACTACTGCCATAAATTTTTTGCTGGTTAAAAACTCACCGTCAAAGCTACATATGCATCCTACCTCTATTTCCTCCTTAGAGCCAAGAAGTGGGGTTTACCCACCTCGCTAATGCATCTGATGGTTCTGGGCTTCTAGCCAGTGGATCTAGTGGTACTCAGATAAGAGCCTCACATCTAGGACTTTACCAATATAGGTACGTCTTTGAAGACCCCAGAGGCCACACTCAATGGTGTTGACATCGATGTCGCCACATAAGAACCCACCAAATACAATTGCCTTGAGCTCAGGAAACAACAAACCTCATGGCCCTGAGCTCGTGATGCCCGCATCGGGCGATTGATTTCTAAAATCCGAACATTATTACCCAGTCCCCTTGTCACTGTCAATGCTCTCGGCAAAAATTCGTCTTTATGTGCTAGTGATGGATCTGTGTGAGAGCCGGCTTGAATCGATATAATTTAATAAAATTCGAATATGATATGCAAAATTTACATAGTTTTGCCGGTGATTTGATGTATTGCATTTCAAGTCTTATTCAAAGTTATAACCCATGCATATATTTTATGCAAACAATATGTAGTTGTGCAAGTTTGTACGCACGGTGCTTCTGCCTATCCAATCTGCAACAATGGGGTCGTTCAGGGCCCCATCCTCCTCTTCTCCTTACTCTAGTGTATACGCAGTAAGTCATGTGGCTACGGCAATGGGCTGATCGCTCATGACAATTAGCTAGGGGTATTCATCTATTTGAGTTAAACCGTCCATATAATAAGCGAGCGCAAACAAAAGGCAAAACTTACCCCTGCCGTCGGACGGCAAGCTCCTCATTTCTTCACGCCAAAATGACTACCATGATTTCACCTGTTTCTTTTTACCTGTAATTGAACAACCCTATTGACAAATTTGTCCGGCCGAATTCTCAGATGTCACGGTCTTTTATCTAAGTGATACTTCCCCGGTTTCGTATAATTTTTTTTCGGTCAAAGTCAAAGTCAAACTATTTCAGTTTTTAACTAAGTGTATAAAAAAACACAGTAACATCTTTAACACAAGCAAAATATATTATGAAAATATGCTTATCTCTAAATCTAATGGAGCTAATGAAAAAAATATTGATACACTTATCTATAAATTTTTTTCAAAGTTGAAATAGTTTAATTTTAACCAAAGTCAAAACGAAGAGGGAGTATATACATATCCTGTGATATGGAACGACCCGTCCTATTTTGTTTCACTTCATCTCCCAACTAAACGATATGGGTTCCGGTCAAAAAAAAACCTAAACGATAGGGTGTGACTAAAAATCTGTCGTCACATTTTTAAGAAAATCTTTCAAATGTAACTATAGTGTATATATGTATAATGTAATTATGTTATATTTATATTATAATTACATTATAACTTTTATATAATTTATATGTAATTTTACATGGATTAATAAGCATTTAAAAACATAGATAACTTTTATATGTGCATGTTTATAAGTTAAATGGAAGTTATATATAAATTACAATGTAAATATAGTATAGTTTTGATGCAATTACATCATAATTATGTTATAATTATATTTACAAGATTTTTTAAAAGAAATATGGCGATAGATCTTTAGCAATACCAAAACGATATGGGTTTGGGACATCGTCCTTAGACAATCCTGGCATGTACCTCGATCTCGGTCCCACAATCCAAACACTAACTTAATTAATTGACTAGCTACCACACAATTGCTGGCCCAACGAAGCTCACACATGTAGCATATATGTAGTAGTAGCTTTGCCATATGGGATAGCTCTTTTCCTTCCATAGCAATAACGGCATCAAACTAATTAAATCGTTAGTATACGACTCCCAAAAGAGCATGCATGCATATGATGCCAGGTCGTCAGCAGCGATCATCAGCTTATTCCGATCGATGCTATTTGCCATTCTGAAATTAAATCACTCGCTCCAATTGGAAGAGCATCTGGTCCATAAAGATCATATCAACTAATTCACACTTGCCAGTTCGATGATCACTTTAATTTGTTCCAAGTATATGCCAAAACGTATTGCCGGCTGACACTATATGCTAGCTATTGATTAATCATGCTTGCATCAACATGGCACATGCATGCAGGTCGGGCAATGCATAGCAATTGCTCCCCACAAATTAAAAAGAAGAGAAAGAAAGAAAATTAAAGGAAGATAGGAAAAGAGGATGACGAATGGTGGTGCTATGGTGATGGCGATCGATAGTGAGTGGTGGTGCATGCACACTTGGTGCATTCTGACCCAACATCTAGAAACGAACATATATATGCATGATGTGATGATATAGGTATAATCAAAGATCTCGGGTTGTCTTTGAATATGATGATGGCATATATGGGTGTGTTTGTGTGCATGATGGAAGTGACGATATATAGATAGATCGATGGATAGGTCGATCGATGGCCATGATGAGGAGATTGATGAGATGAGATGCACTCACTGAATGTTGATGACGTCTTCATAGCATATACGCATGGTATATATCAGTGTGTTATAATTTTGTAGCTTTAAAATTAGACAGTAATTTAACATGTAGACTTACAGGTCGTGCACACATCGTTGTTTTAGCCATCCAAGTTGCTCTGAAATGCGTGGATTGATATGTTCATTAATTGGTAGATTTTATAATCTAAAATAAACATATCTGATGCTAGAATAGAGGTCGAGGTGTCATCAATGAATTACCTATATTTCATCCAGTCATAAATATTTAACATTTTAGATGAGATTTGGTAAAGAAGTTTATATTTTTTATCATCCATTTTATATGTTAGAATAATTTATAATATGGCGTGTGTTGTTTTTAGGCAAACATTTATCCATACAATTATTTTTGTTCTTAAATAACCATTTAACAAGTGTTGCTAGCTATTCAAAGTTTTAAAAGGCTTCAACAGATTGTACTAAATGTAAATATTTATCATCGGAGGAAGTAGCGATTTCTGATTAACACGGACTAATTAATTAACAGCCAAGTAATAGCTAGTTGACCATCTACATGATTTGTAGGAAATCTCGTTTGAATCTTTGTGCAAACTAAGTTAACTTGTTTGGCACATATATATATGTCATCAGATTAATTATTAACATTGTGAGGCAATATATGAAATATTAGTATTATCAAACTACTATTTGGCTATTATTTAATGATCTTTCCATCATGTGCACTTAAGAAACAGATAGAGATAATATATATTAACATCAGTAACCTATTATTTACCTTCAATAGAGCTGGGGAAAAAAAGGTGTGATAGCTAAGATTAGTGAGGAGACGAGTTAGCTAGATAGACAGATACCGTGTTATATATCTAGTAACACTCGATCGATTACCAGCTAGCTAGACCCGATGAATATGTGCTTTTGACATTTAGGAATGGGTAATTGGAGGTGACAACAATGTGTCCACATCACACAAAGTGACCATTTATCGCTTAGGAAGCACTCACCGGTCACCATGCCTGCATGCTTCGAGAACAAGTCTCCTTGTCCTTGGGGAACTTGCTCTAGTATTATTCGCCATGGCAACTCAGCAAGAAACACCAAAATTTTGTACAAAATTTAGCAGCACGCTCAGCAAACAAGAAAGTATATATGATGTATTACCCTCGTCTCAAAAGACAATAACTTGATCTTTGCAAGGATTTAACATATGTAAGATAATATATCTGGACAGGATCAAAACCAATATATACAAAAATACAGTAATGTATAATTTTGGTTTTATCAAGACAATAGAAAAACAACAAAACAAAAAGCACCAGACGGCATGATTAAACAATAGGTGGCGTACGTATATAACATGAGGAAAGAAAGAAAAAAAAAAGGAAAGAAAGGAAGGGGGGGCATGCACCATGGAGCAACTACTAACAAGCAGTGCAAAAGTGCTTCCTTTCCACGGAATGTCGCCCCTGGATAAGAAAACTACGGCCATTAGTTTCGGGGCCAACTTACCTCAGCCACCCAATTGCCATTGGTCATCTCTAAAGATTTCAACCAGTTTTTGTCCCTCCCCCACTATCGTTGGAGGTGGCCACACTCATCACCAAAATAATTATGTACTTCTATTATTTTGCACCACTCCAGTTATAATTTGCACTTGGTGTGTATCTCATTTTGTTTTGCATTAAGTTTGTTTTACAATTTTACTTTACACCAGATTTTACTAATATAAGTTTCACTTAAAACTATGATACATCAATTGATTTGGCATGATCCAATTTTCCCTAATAGTCTAGATTAAAAATAAGTTTCCCACATAATTTAAAAGATTGACATTTAATTCTAATAATGCAACAGTGTGCAAAGTGAAACTTTATTATTATGATATAAATATAAAGTGAAAATATTTGCTAAACCGGATCTAAAGTGGCATAACTATATATTGCATTGTAGAAGTACGATCACAATTAATGTAGGCGCTCACATGAGAATCCAATGTCTAAGTTTCCTCCGCAAGTTTTATCCATCACCACTGTACACACTTAATGGGACGAAGGCCAAAGTATATTTCTGACTTGGTAAAAACTTTATTTGAATTATAACCATGTATATTATATTAGTGGGAATATGATTTTAATCACGTTGAGAGCAGAGTTATAATAGAACGCCATCACCATTGGGTGATTCCTCTTTATTATTATTACCTCTGTTTCATAATGTAGGGGTTTTGATTTTTTTTCCTCTAATGTTTGACCATTCGTCTTATTTAAAAATACTATAATAATATTAATTATTTATGATTTACTTTATTATCAAAAAAGTATTTTAAGCATGACTAATTATTTTTTAAATTTGTATAAAATTTTTAAATAAGACAAATAATCAGGCGATAAAAACCCTTACATTATGAAACGGAGGGACCGAGAGAGTATTTGTTAGCTTACTATCTATATCGTGATTGTGTCAAAGGAAAGGAAGCTGTATCATTATTATATCAAAGGGAAACGGGAAACCCACTGATTTAATTTATTTAAAGGTCAGTTGATAGAGGCCGTGAACTGTGGCACCTGACGTCGTCAGGTCATGCTTAATTAATAGACCAGTAATCAGAACGTGACAAGTTGCTTGCATCTAAATTAGGGAGCCTAATCAGGAATCATTAGGATATTCCGGGAGAATGGACGAGAGCTTCCTGCATACATCATCGCTAACGAAAGCGAGCGTTGGTTTCTGCATGCATGCGTGCGTGCGTGCGCGAGCCTCACTACTTTTTTTGTTTTTCTTCTTTATTATCGCTGCATCCATCACATCTCGGCCCCTCGCTTAGCTAACGGCATTTGGAATGATGTGAAAAATAAACTAATACTTGTAGCATAAATAATTTAAAATACTAAACTCTATGTGTTCAGAAGAAACTATTTGAAACGTAGGCTTTATTTTTCTGTTTCGGATGAGAGTACTAAATGATTTTTGAAATACACTAACCACAATCACACGTACACATGCCCTATGAATGTGTGTACACACACAATCTACTCTTATAAACACACCTGAAGACTAGCCGGCATATCTTAAATTGAGAAAGTTGCCATGAGCATCCCACTATATTATATATTGACGTTGATAGATAATCAACTACCTCTGAAAAATATATCAGTCATGCATACGAACACCCATTTCAAATTATGTGTAGGTTCTAGGCATACCCCCACAACAATACGGCAGGTAGTCTCACGGTATATATCCTCAAAATATGTGAAATGATTGTTTTGCAATTTCCTTTTTGAAATTTGTGTTCCAGGGATACTTTGATTCTGTTTCTCCTAAAGAAATTAGCTCCAATTTAGTGAGGAGTAGCGACTGCGAAAGTAAGAGAAAGAGCGATGGGAATTAGGTGGTGGGGTGACCACAGATGGTGGGGATAGAGGTTGGATCAATGAGGACCAGGAGGGTTTGGGAGATAGAAGCGGGGGCGGCGAAGGTAAGAGGAAGAGCGATGGGAATTAGGTTTATGGTTTTGGTTGTGTGAGTTCTTATACGGTTGTAAGGCCCACCAATTAGTTCTCACTTCTTAGTTCATTGTACTAAAATTATAAAAAAAAACTCAAATATTTCTATGATTTTAGGAGAAACCGACATAATTACTAGACTTTCTCTATGGTTTCAAGTGAAACCATCACAAAAGTAAAAATTTGGATAGGTTATCTGCATGATGACAGAATATATCCCAACCCACAACCTTCCCCTCAAGTCTGGTAGTGCTAATCAGCTGTTTGCTGGGAAAGTATAAGCAAGCCGGCAGAGGTGCCCTTTCCGAGCTGTCATGCCACGTCAGATGCTTTCTCAAGCCGAATAAAGCGGCGTGCACTCGCGCAGCGTGGGCCAGGATCTCTAAGAGGCTGACGTGGCGAAAAGGCCCATTTGGCTCCGCTCCGGCCCGGTCAATCTCTTACTAGCTGCAGCATCAGCGCCGTCAGATGTTGCCGTGTGTCCGATGGCTCTAAGTGCGAATCGATTTGTCAATAGAAGAGTTGCAGTGTCTCGAAAATATATATATATAGAAGAGTTGCCATTTCTTGTTTGAGATCTTTTTGGCTGCTTCGCTGTCATGGTGTACACCTGTACTCCGGCCTTTATCTATTTCGCCGTACGGTGTACCTAAAATTTCCTTTTGTAAAATACCTGTATTAATTAATTAGTATAGGTCGTACATCCATGCACTAAAAAGTTGGGCCCCATATGTTACGTCTGGTAGCTTCACACAAATAACTCCACTTGCAGTCTTGCGTAAACAGTCTAAGCTCATTCATCTTGATCGAATTTGTGTTTACCGTTCACCAAGGTAGCCCTAGTCTTGATCGAATTAGAGTATTTCAATGATAAACAATGTTTTTTAATTGGAATTAATTTTGTCCTTTACTTCAGAGAAGTTATAGCTAATTATTACAAAATTTGTAAGACTAATAACTATGAATTACAATAATACATAGTTTGATTATAAACAAGAAGACTAATAAAAAGATCACCCTAAAATAGATATTATCATCTATGATAAGTCAAAATGCATAAAAATAATCATTCTCTTCCTCCAACCAAAGAATTAGAATCTCTAAAGCCAACAGTCGATCGTTTGTCAATCGAGTTCTGTTTAAATCACTATTGACAAATAAAGTCAAATAAAAAAATTAAGAAACATAGAATGTTAACTAAGGTGTAAATAGTAGTCCTTAGCCCAGAACTCACTCTGATCCGACCAAGACAGGGATGGACTTCTAATACAATGCCTTAAATAAGGTAGCGACATCTGAAATATCGTCGTCACTATGTTTTCACCTGGAGTTTCCCTATAGAAATCAAAAGAAATGATACGTCGAATTGACGACAAAAGCATTGCAACATCTCCTTCAGAAAGGTGGGTGGTGCCCACATGCGTCACCATGTCGCACTTTAGTGGTGTGGATCCCGCATATATACAACACTGTCCATCATCATCGTCGTTAGGCCATAGAGTTACCAGATCTGACCATGACTAGATTCGGAGCCAAGCCACTGCCGGGGGCCGCCGTTGTCGCTGCACGCGCACCGTCTCCGTCCGTGTTGTCATGCCGAGCCATCCTGGGCTTGGTGAGGCCCTCAGGCCAGACGGCGTTTGCGCCACTGCCGAAGGTGAGGGTGACTCGGGTGGTGGCCAGGGTTTGTACAGGTAGTTCACATAGTATTTATGATGAACAATCTGTTAGTCACACTAAAACATGCAGATTAGGGTGACTTCCATGATCCCAAATATAACAGTTTGATTATAGATTTTTTTTGAAAAATTAGAGCCATGGCATTATATTTCTTAAAATTAGAGATATGTCATTATGTTCCACATGTCATTGACTTATGTGGACTTTACATGTCATTGACTAACGGATGGCATATCTCCAATTTTGAAAAATTGAAATGACATAGATGCAATTTGCCCTTTTTTATGAGAGTGATCGATGGAATTTCATAGCAATTTTTTTTTTACTTTCACTACCGTTGATACTGGCTGTTGACGGTCAGAAGCAGTGTAACCGAACAAGGGCGAAGTGTAAAAATGCATGTACAAGCAGCGTCTACGTATGAATATCAGAAGAGCACTGTGGCCTTATTTAGATTAAAAAAAGTTTGGCAAAAAATATCACATCAAATATTTAGACACATGCATAGAACATTAAATATAGATGAAACAATTACATAGTTTATATGTAAATTACAAGACGAATATTTTAAACCTAATAACGTCATGATTTGACAATACAGTGATATAGTAAACATTTGTTAATGACAGATTAATTAGACTTAATAGATTTATCTCGCAGTTTATAAACGGAATTTATAACTTATTATTATTATTATTAGTCTATATTTAATACTTCAAATGTGTCTTTGAATACCTAAAATGATTTTGGCGCGTGAACTAAAGACAGCCTATATTGTTTTGTTCGTATGCTACAGGAGTGGACTAGTGTCAATAATTAGCCAAGCATGGACTCAAGTGCGTGGTGCAGCTGGTAGATAGATACTACCCAGTGCCATGCTATGCTACAGCTACAGCTACAGCTACACACCCAGTAGGTAGGCGCTTATCATCACTATGACAGTTGACTCGCCAACACGTGCCACATGCCGCCGGTAACGAAAATTAACGACGACGACGACAACCACCACCGCTCACCCCCTTTACGCACGCACGGACGCACACGAAGGATCGCGTGCGTGCGTGCCACAGAAGATCCCCTCAGCCGCTTGCTTGCGGGTGGCGCATCCTGGCCGTCGGTTTCGCTGCGGTCGTGGGCGCGTGACGTGTGCCGAGATGGATGGCCACGCCCCCAAGCGCCCCGGAACAGCGACGTCAACGGACGCTGCAGACGCCACGCGTCTGGTCCGTCAGGGGCCCACGTGCACAAAGCGGGATGACGTCGCCCACTTGAACCTTAATTATACAAACCTTATTTATTAAAAATATAAAACGAATATTTCTTGGTGCATAGGAATACATTTTTTCTTCAAATACTAGATTTGTTTTCAAATTATAGAAAAAATAACTAATGGTATTTAAATTTTAAATTTACTTTTATTTATAAAATACTTCATCTGTGTTGGCTAATTCAACAACGTCATATGAAAAATCCAAAGAAAACACTTACTAATTTTATTGAGAGTTCTTGTAAGAAAGATGAGGGTGTAGGTCCATCCTCCCCGCCTTACAAAGGGAAAATCAAAAATAGAAAAAATATTAATTTTATTTAGTTCGGGTAGTTTGTTTTACTTCAATCCAGATTAAACTTTTTTTTAAAAAAATTAAGACCTAAGTATAGAATACAACTGTGAGTTTGGTAAAGGGAGGTTGCCACCGAAAGAGGCTATCCGATGATAAGATTAATGTTGAGCTTGTAACGCGACCCTAAAAATTTTGGAATTGCTGAAAAATATTACTATATGAGTTAAAATCTTTCCAATGTAATGTATTTGCAATGAAACGATATAACTACAGCGACTTACAATACGTAACAGACTTTACTTCATAATTTGCATATAACTTATCTATTTCATAAATAATGAAATGCTATTGTGTCTTTTATACTTATTAAGTTAGTGTACATAGTTATATAAAAAGCTAGTATAAGGTATTTGTAATTATATTTAGTATATTACTACATTTTAAAGGTTTTTTACCACAAAAATTCGTACCAAGATTTGTATATGTGACAATAACTTTGGCACGGAATTTTTTTTTCTATTTTTCAATATGTTTATCTAGAGTAAGGTTTTATGTTTCTTTTAGGGAAAACTTGCGTCCCCGTGGCTCAGGCGCTCACTGTCTGACCGAAGCAGCAGACGACAGTGGGATATGGGTCGGGACGATCCGGTGGGCCCCGGCGGTGACGACACGTGTGCCGGCGATAGGCGCCCGTCGCCGCCGGATACAGGACACTACCACCCCCGAGGTTGCACTCGTCCACACGTCTCCATCTACTACTCGCTACCAAATGACGTCATCCTTGACACACAGGCCTCCTTTAATTTGCAACACAATTACGTACTCCTCCTTTCAAAACCACGACGAAACAAAAACGCTCAATAAGTGTTGCACAGTGTTTGCTAATGATTTGTCGGCCCTAATTAATCTCCCTTTGATTGCTAGTACTCCGTATTTCGGTTGTTTTTTTTGGGAGCTATAGCCACGTGACGCCATCACGTGGGCCCCACCCCGTCACCTTCCTCCCATGACGTCACTCCCCCATGTGCTCCTCCTCCTTTATATCCCTCTCCTCCCCCACTCCCCTCCTCCTCCCTCCCCGCCGTTAATCTCGCCGTCGACGACGACGACGAACTCCGTCATCGCCGCAACCAATCAACCATCCACAAATTAACTCCGTCAACTCTCCGGCGATGCAGGGAGGAGGAGGAGTGAGCTGCGAGGCGCCGATGCTGGGGCTGGCGCCGTTCGGCGGCGGCGAGGCGCCGGCGGAGAGGATCGGGCGGCTGGTGAGGGAGAGCCCGGTGGTGATCTTCGCGAGGAGGGGGTGCTGCATGTGCCACGTCATGCGCCGCCTCCTCGCCGCCGTCGGGGCCCACGCCACCGTCATCGAGCTCGACGAGGCCGCCGAGGAAGCGGCGGCCTCGTTCCTCGCCTCCGTGAGGTCGGCGCCCTCTGCTCCGCCTAGGCTGCCAGCTTCTCTTCTTCCCACCTCGCCGCCGGCCATGGCCGCCGCCGCCGATAGCTCTCGATCGCGCGCACGTTACGTACGTAATTTGGGGGAAGATGAGGGGGTGGAGTGCAAGATACACCGGTGAATAACAACAACATAGTATCAATCATCTTTGTATTGTACGGAGCCGAGAGGGTGTGCCTTGTCAGAAATCTGGATCTAAATGTAATTAATACTTTTCTTTTTTTTACAGCTTTTAGTTCATCTCTCGTCTCTCTGATTCTCTTTCTTCGTGCTTGGTAATGTAGTTATTAAGTAGTTGAGCGTATTTTTGGTCATGTTTCGTGTATTTATATCGTCCCTTTTTTTTGGCTTAATTGATCTTAGTTTCACAAATTAACCTATTGTAATTAGTTGTGCAATATATATAAATAAACCATATACTGCCAATGATTTTTATTGTTTGACGTCAGTTAGATTAAATTTGAGTTAGCTCATAGAAAATTGGTTGGAGTATAATAATGTATACGTATATGTGTATGTGCAAAGTGCGTGTGTGGAAGAAAAATATATTATTGGAGGGGACTAGTATTAATGTTAGTTAGGGAGAGATAAGATATTAAAGTAGGAAAAGGGTGGGTCATGGTGTTGGTGTATACGTCACCAAAAAGCAACAGTCATCCAGCTAAAGCTAGTCAAGTATATACGCAAAGCTTTGTCAAGTTCCTCTTGCTAATTAAGATCGATTTGCACGCAAATTAACCTTTCAGAGGTGTCTTTTCTAAGTAAATTAAGGACGTAAACAAAATATCTGCACGCGTAGGTAAGCATCAAGCAATTAGCTTGCCGGCCAGATTGCCTACTCCGCTGGTACCCTACGTACACGCATCTTTCATCTTTCAGTAACCAATAATTAATTACTGAAAGTATGATCAGCTTATAAACTGCATGAAACTGAAGCCGGTAACATGGACTGACTCGTACTCATGAGCCGGCAGCTGTGAGCCTGTGGCTGACTAGCAAGCAGGTAGCTTCGGCTCTCATTGCCTAACAACTCACTCCATTACACAATCATTTATTTTCCTATGATCTAAAATATAAGACGTTATTAATTATATTGCTACATACATTAATAAAATAATAAACAAAGAAAATAGATAACATATATTAATTGGTTTTGTACTAAGTAAATGCATAATTAAATGTTTCTTAATGTTTGTATCCAGATAGTTCTGTTTTATATTTTGGAACGGAAATAGTACTGGTAATCGTGCTTCAACTCACGTGGTGACTTTATCCTCCATCCATCGTCAATTTTGTATCCAACAGATCGTATGAAATATGTCTTCAACTTAAATAAAAATTAGTGGAGGTCCTGCTCCGTAGGATACAAAATCAATGGTGGATGGGGCTAAAGTCATCAGCCCCTAAAGGTAGAGGAGCCAAATTCGAATTTTAATGGGTTTTGTGGGAAATTGAATTATTTCCTTCAAACTTCATGTAAAATCCACTCATTCTAGAAATCTACTGATCCTTGAACAGATTTGCATATAACTAACTGCATGAAACAGAAGCCGGTAACATGGACCGGCTCATGAGCCGGCAGGGTTCAGTCGTGACTGGCAAGAAGGAAGCACTCATTCAGACTTGCTTAGGCTGACTATCACTAATAATCAGATGCTTAGGTATAAACACGTTTAATGGGTTTTTTGGGAAAAAATAAGTTAATTCCTGTGAAATCCATGCATTCTAGAGGATCACTAATCGTTGAACAGTGCTTGGTACTCTTGTGTTGGCCCATATTCATCCGGGCCACCGTAATAAGCTTATAAGCCCAAAGGAATATCAAAACAGAAGAAAAAACATTTGTGGGCTGTAGCAGTAGAATGGAACTGGAGCCTGTAATGTGTACTGGGTTATGATATCACTCGTATCAGGCTATCAGCCAAGACAGGACAGGAGCTAAGGTTGTGAGAGGAGGCAAGTAGGTAGGAATACGAATAGCAGTCTCAATAACAATAAAACATTGTCAGGCTAATAATACTAAATAATCAGATGCATACTTGCTTAGATAGCCACAAGGGTACGTACACCGTGATGATCTCATTTGAAATGAAAGAATTTCTGATGATTTTAGGGGAATCGATTTAATTATGAAAAAGCTGCTGTAAAATTCATGCGTTGTTAGTTGATACGATCCTTAATCGGAGAACACTATTTGGCGCGTATTCCCTTCAGCCAGATTTCTCGGAACGTCAAATACCTTTTGAGAACTATTGTCTACTGTTGACAGGGTCGGCCAATATTTGCCTACGGAATGAGCTCAAAGGAATATCGAAACGGAAGGAAAAGAATTTGTGGGCTGATGCATGAAGTGACCCGCACAAGAATGGACCCATTTACTAATTTTTTGTTGGGCCGGCCCATTTTTAATGAGTTAATATAAAACTACTATCACCCCGTTAGAACTTTTTTTGTCAAATGATTAGATTGCCCTTCTCTTATATTTGTGCTCAATACTAATTGAATATAAATCTTAATGGAAACCGTATTGATTTCATAATAAAAATCAAACAATACATAATTATACAACTTAAAGTTTTCAAACAAATTTAGGAAATATTATGAAATGCACACAATATTTTATTGAGAAATTGAAAAACCAAAAGTATTTTTATTTAGGTTTAAATTTCAATTTAAATAATGTAGAAATTCACCAATATATAATTTGAAGTGTATTTGAAACATAATTAAATTTTTAAATCTGTAGTCAAATAATTATGTGTTATTTGCTTTCCTATAAATGGACCTTTTTACACTTACATAACTATATTTTTTGTTGATAAGGAAGCACACAAGTATGAGAGAAGGAAAGTGTGATATTGTCATTTTGGAGAATTGAATGATCAACCGAACGAGAATATAAGAGATGAAAATAAATTCAGAGATATGTAAGAGATTAGAAAAATTTTAGGAGCATAAAAGGGATTAAGAGAAAACTTTAGAATGTGTAACCATTTAATTTACTCACCATGTTTGAGTATAATGCTTGATGTGTTTATTTGTTTTATGTGTGCATGTAAAGATAAATGTAATCAGGTTAATTTTTGTAATTTTTGTAAACACAGTAAAAGTCACAGGCATCAACAAACACGTGCACATTCGCTCACCTCTTTAAACGTGCACACACGCCCTATCCATACGAACACCTCGAAAGCCTGGGTTATCATATCTTGAGCCACATGCACTTGCTCTAACAAGTACGCCACCTCTCATTATTTGGCTCGCATACTTACCTCTGCACAAACATATGGTGTCATATGAGTACCTCAAAAATACGAGTGGCATACCAGTCAATTTTAGTAAGATATAATGGGGTATTGGCAAAAATTTTATACAATTAATTAATTTCTAGGGATTCACTAATTTCAAAAATATTGAAAATCCTAGTTGCCTTGGGCCAGCTTTGCTCTTGGCCAAATTCAGTGGTGGATTCAACAATTTTCTTGAATATGCGCAAACCTAGCTACAAATAATAAGTACATACAAATCCATATGATTATATAGAACAAAACAAGATTGGCATGTCGAGTTTTGATTAGGGTTCGAAATTCCAGAACGAAATTTCTGAAATTTCAGTCATTTCGGTGGGTCCAAATACGAAATAAAGGTCAAAATAGGTCAAAACAATCAAAATCCCTAAATCTAATAGGATATGGCTATATTATGCATTGTTTTACCACGTTGTTATAGCTTTAAAAAGCTAGTAGGATCTACCCCATAAAAAACAGATGAAATTCATTCAAATTTATCTTCAAAGTTTAAAATTCATTTGAATATTTCATCCGAAATAAATCCGAAATATCACGGTCACCCTCGAAATAATTTTCGATTCTGATAAACCGAACCCTAGTTTTGATTAGGGAAACGAAAACGAAGAAGCCAGATTATTGATGAGGTCATGGTTATATATTGTATCGTTTATAGGTAGATTACGGGTTTTGTGTTATCTTGAAAAGAAAAAAAAAAGCGATGGGATATGCACTTTGCCTTCATATTGTGCACATGGCGTGAGCATATAGCACCTATAATTAGTTGCTAATTAGCAGTGCTTGCGGCGGAGCCCGGGCACCTGCCCACGCGCCACTAACCAAATGGCTTAGGTGGCCATGTTGTACGATCGTTTTAATTGACAGACCTGGTACTTCGAATCATTATGCACCTGTCCCTTCGGGGACTTGGATATAAAATCATTTTACTGATTCGGACTTGATGTTCATCAGAATTCACAGTCCTAACGAAAACTTTCTCCTATCGACTATCATGACTCTCCAAGTAAAATTTGTTCCATGTGTTGTGTGGGTAGTGGTTCATACGCCTACGTAATTTTCATGTAATAAGAATATTTATTTTTCATGCGTGTAATAAAGTCAGGTCTTACAATGATGGCCCACTAATTAACGGAGTGCACGAGTCTAACTCCATGGGCCGTAACACCACCTGGTATTCCACAGAAAAGCCCAAGTCAGAGTGGGCACATCAAGCACGCGCGCACCTACCAACTGTCCTACACGGAAGGTAAGTAGGTAACTTGAGCCACGTGCGTTTTGTTGTCAATTGATACGCCGCCTATCATTATTGGCAATTAGCAAACGTAGGGTGTTGAATGAGTACCTCCAAAAGACATGATTGGCATATTAGTCGATTTTACATAATTTATTGGCAAAAAATTAAACTATTAATATCTAGGGATTCACTAATTTCTAAAAGATTGAAAATCCTAGGGCTTGTTTGGTTTGGTACTAATTTTTGCCATATTAAAATATTGGTAGTGCCAAAATCTTGGTATATTTTGGCACTACCAAATTGTTAAAGTATAATTTAAACTAACGTGGACAAAATTTGGTACCAAATCAAACACCTATAAAGTACTATTGAAATTGTCAAAATATTGGTAGGACGAGAATTGGATTCAATCCAAACAGACCCCTAGTTTCCTCGGGCCTGCTTTGCTCTTGGCCAATTTCCCACACGGGAGCAGGGATCTGGGGGCCGAGGTCAGGGGAGAAATTGCAACCACGGGGACATCAGGGCGGGGCCTAGCCTTCACCCGCGGGTGATACCATGGGGACCCGAAATATACATTACACAACAAATCTGGTGATGTATCTTAAAAAAACAAAAGCCCATGAGGCCCATTAAAAAAACCCTAAGTCCCTAACGCATGTGAACCCTGGTCCCTACTCCCTTAGCTGTCGCACGCCGGCACTCCCTCTCGCGCAGCCTCCTCTCTCACTCGTCTCTCTCCCTCGTCGCACCTCCTCCTCTGTCCCTTTCTCTCGTCAACCACGTTGCGCGTCGTCGGCGGCCGGCCGGAGAGCACCCGTCTTCGTCGGCTTCGTCCTTCCTCCCGTGCGGGTGCACTACGCCGCCACTGCCGCCCGGAGCACAGCCATCCTCCCGTGGCCGTGCTTTGCTGTCGTTGCCGGACGGAGCGCACTCGTCCTCCCGCGCTGCCTCTCCGTCGGCGCCACGCCGCGCGACCCCTCTGTCGGCGCCATGCTGTAGCCTCCGCCAATGCTGCATCGCGCCACTCAAACCCTCCATCGGCGCCACCATGCGCGACCCCTCCAACGACCACACCGCACCGCTCCTCTAAGCTTACGTGGACCGATGGTCGGGGGCTGCGGGGCCTAGTCGGGTGATGAGCCCCACAGGGCCGGGGCAGGGTGAGATTTTGTCCCGTTCCTTGCTTTGGGGCCGAGGGCTGGGGGATAGTTCGGGGATTGAGGGCGGGGGCGTTCTGCTTCAACCCGGCCCCGTCTCGCCCTGTTGCCAAGTCCTGATGTTGTACGATTGTGTACCGAACCAAGCAATGCGGTTTAAGACCCTGTTTAGTTGGAAAAACAAAAGTTTTTGGGTGTCATATCGGACATTTGACCAGATGTCGGAAGGGTTTTTGAACACGAACGAAGAAACTAATTTCATAACTCACCTGGAAACCGGTAGATGAATTTATTAAGCATAATTAATCCTTCATTAGCACATGTGGGTTAATATAGCACTTATGGCTAATCATGGATTAATTAGGCTTAAAAGATTCGTCTCGTGATCTCCAGGCGAACCGTAAAATTAGTTTTATTTTTAATCTATATTTAATGCTTTATACGTGTATAGAAACATACATACGATGTTTTTGGAAAACTGGGAGGTCTAAACGACAGACTTGGTACGTCGAATCATTATGCACCTGTCCCTTCGGGGAGTAAACATGAAAAATCATTTTACTGATTCGGACTCGGTGTTCATTACACACTTCTGACGACAATTTTTTCCGTCATGACCATCCAAATCAAATCTTTTGATGTTTTGTGTGGGTAGTGGTACATATAATTTTCGTGTAATAACAATATAGATTATATTTTTATGAATATTTTTCATGTGTAATAAAGTCAGGTATTACTAGGATGGCCCACTAATTCACGGAGTGCAGGAGTCTAACTCCATGGGCCTTGACATCACCTGGTATTCCACAGAAAAGCCCAAATCAGAGTGGGCCCATCAAGCACGCGCGCACCTAGCTAGTCCTACACGGAAGGTACCCCATCAGATCGCCCTCCCCAATCTCTCACCACACTATGTCGACATTCTTTCCCACATCCCCCACCCACGTGATCTCTACTACCCAACACACAGACACCCATCCCACTGACAAACCGGGCCCACCTCACCACGCCCCACCAGTAAGCCTCTGAAATCCAACCCGCAGCGCGTGGGCAACACGCGTCCGCTCCGTACGACGCGGGACCCAGCGAACCGGACTCGAAGAGCCCGAGGACAATCTCCCGTCCACGCGTCAAACCGACGGCGGATTCGCCAATGGAGTTCTACCATTGAAGGCACCAGGGCCCACAGGTCAGTGGCACGGGGAGCGATTTAACTCCCCATCGCCGCCGTCGCCGCCGACCACGTCGCCACCGCTACTCGCCGCGCAACCACCATGACGACATTCTTCTTCCTCCCTATCCATCTATCAATCTATTCCACGAGCCTACTGCCTACGCCGACGCCTACGAATTGGACTTCTCCTCTCCTCCCTTCTTTTCCCGGCGACTTCTTGTCGCGGTTAGTGGTGGATTGCCGCAAGGGCGGTGCTTTGTAAGTGACGTGAGAAGTAAGCGAGGCATCCAAATCCAATCCAAAGAAGCCTTTTGAGGTCTAAAGAAGCCATCTTTGGGAGGGAATTTTGTATTTTTTGATTGGTTTCGGATTCGTCGCCGGAGACAGACATGGGTGTCGCCGTCGCCGTCGTTCGCCGGAGCTTCTCTCACTTCTTGACCCAGACCAATGGTGAATTTATCAATTCCGGGTTGATTTCTTCGAGCATTATAATTTTTTGGTTGGGGAAGTTTCGTGAATTGAGGTTTTTATGGTGCAGGGTTAATGGCGGCGTCGCTGTCGTCGGCGAGCTGCGCCGACGAGGTGGCGAAGGCGGAGGGGGCCGGATGCCGCGACGACGCGGCGGCGATGCGGCTCAAGGGCGTCGCCATGGCGACGATCCTGCTCGCCGGGGTGGTCGGCGTGGGTTTGCCGCTGGTGGGGCGGAAGCGGCGGGCGCTGAGGACGGACAGCGCGGCGTTCGTGGCGGCGAAGGCGTTCGCCGCCGGCGTGATCCTCGCCACGGGGTTCGTGCACATGCTGCACGACGCCGAGCACGCGCTGTCCAGCCCCTGCCTCCCGTCCTCCCCGTGGCGGCGCTTCCCTTTCCCAGGTTTCGTCGCCATGGCCGCCGCGCTCGCCACGCTCGTGCTCGACTTCCTCGCCACCAAGTACTATGAGGGCAAGCATAGGGCCGAGACGGCTCGCGTCAAGGCCGCCGCGGCCGCCGCTCTCGCCGCGTCGTCGGCGGCTAACGATGACGACGGCATCACTGTCGTCACCGTCGCCGCCGCCGCCGACGATGAGAGCAAGGCGCCTCTGCTGCAAACACACTCCCACTCCCACCATGGCCATGGCCATGGCCACGCCGAGCTGGCGCAGCCGGAGAGCGGTGGCGACGGCGAGGGTGAGGTGCCGGCGCACGTGCGCTCCGTCGTGGTGTCGCAGGTGTGCCATCTGATCGATCTTCTCAATTGGACATTGAATTCAGTTACTCCAATTCAGAATTGGAGTATGTTCTTTCAGAGAATCAGAGCAATGCATCATTCTGATTGTTTTGTTTGGGATAGATACTGGAGATGGGGATCGTGTCGCACTCGGTGATAATCGGATTGTCGCTTGGGGTGTCACGGAGCCCCTGCACAATCAGGCCGCTGGTCGCGGCGCTCTCGTTCCATCAGTTCTTCGAAGGGTTCGCGCTTGGTGGGTGCATTGCTCAGGTGAGGAATTCAGACATTTGGTAGATTGACATGCTGCAATTCTCATTGTTTTGCTATGCTTCCTGTATTACTATGATGCATGATTATGAAACACACCTAATATGGAGATGAAATTACTCGGATGATGTTATAAAGATGAGGGTGAATCCAATAGAATGTCTGATTTGTGTTTCTGTTAATCTGCATGTGATTCTAACTTCCCTGTTGTCAGGGCTTGTTTGGTTGCTTGCTGTTTGTGTGGATATGGGCATTGGGCCTTTTGCCACATGGGGTCCATTTCTTTGAATTCCGTGGAAGCATGACATTCAGATTCAGATGTTCCATGCTCAACTTGTTAATGTTTGTTCGCGATTATTGTGCAACAATCATATTTTTTCAATCAAGTTGATCTTTGTCCAGATGGTATTTACTGTTAATAATATGCTGCCTTTTTTAAAAATGATATCATGGTACATTCAACTTGCAAGCATTAAGATGAACATAGAACTGATAATGTGAATGTAACCCAGATGGGTTAAACTTCTTTCATGGTGTATAAAAATGTGGCTGCTAGTGCAGTGATTTTTTTAAGGCGATTAATTTTCGTGTCATTTTCACTAACACCATTTTTCAATATTACTAGTTTTGCTACAAATGCTGTTCTGCATATTGGTTTGTACTATTAGCCTATTAGGGCCCTCTTGTATTACTATGTCTAGTAATCTACGTGTCCACGCTACAACTTGTCCGTCACTCTCCATAGCAACCGTAAGAAGTTGAACTTTTTTTTTTGTTAGAATTTTAATCTGTGGAAAAAATCAATATTATCTCCATCGTATATGTCACTAGCATGTTGACATCTGTGAGTTCTGACTTCAAATCGTACTTCCATATTCCCAAAAATATGGTCGTTGCATTATTTGTAATTTTTTTAAGTACTTTTGAAGTTGAAAGGTATTATATATGACAATTGAACCAGTTGAGCTCAATATTATGAATGGTTTGGGATTATATTTTCATTTGAATTTTTATTTGTCAACGCAAATTATAGATTTGACTGCCATGCTTTCCTCATAGCTGCCAGCTACTTTGCCACTAATATTAAGTATAGATGAGATGACTATCTGAAAATTAACTTGAGAGAGGTTTATCTGCTGACCGAAGCATTGTTTGACACTTTGCTTCATTATTTTTTCCAATTGTATTAAATATTTCACATCAAGACTAGTTAATGACACCTTTTTTTCTAACCACAGGCACAATTCAAGACTATATCAGCAGCTATAATGGCATGTTTCTTTGCCATCACAACTCCAGCTGGGATAGCGGCCGGTGCTGGTGTGGCATCGTTCTACAATGCCAATAGCCCTCGGGCTCTAGTGGTGGAGGGCATCCTCGACTCCGTGTCGGCCGGCATCCTAATATACATGTCGCTGGTGGATCTCATTGCCGCGGACTTCCTGGGTGGGAAGATGATAGGAACAACGCGGCAACAGGTGATGGCTTACATTGCCTTGTTCCTCGGCGCGATGTCCATGTCATCCCTTGCAATTTGGGCCTGACCTGGAGGCTGAAGATAACTGTACAACAAACAGGACATCGTTGACACCAGAATTTGGACACAGGCCATCGGATAAAATGGTATCGGGAAAGATGACATCGGGTACGAAACCGATGCAAATTAAGCCGATTCTGTGTTGAGACGATGAAGACCGAGTCAACACGAGATTGCCGGAAGACGGGTTGTTTCGGGTTCCAATTATGGAGACCGATTGTATCTATATTAGAAAGTCTAAATAGTTTCCTTGTTTGTTAAGATTGAGTCCTAGTTTGTTAAGATAGGATTTGTTTCCTTTTGTAAAGTGTCCGGACTTGGCAATTGATGGAGCCGTGTCCTAGTCTGAGTCTAACACCTATGGGTATAAATATTGTAGCCCAGATGCCTGTAATAGACAGCTCCACATCAATACTACTTTTCGGCGCACCGCCACCCTAGCTCATGCTAGGTTTAACCTACTCGACGGGTTCTTGACTGTTCTATCGGGGCTACAAAGGTTCGCTTTAGGATCTTTGTATAGATTAGT
>CM002483.1:4410475-4447130 GCA_000325765.3 Leersia perrieri
GACGATCCAAACTTCGATTAAGAGGAAAACATTCCATTGTATATGCATATTATAAACCTAAGTCTCATACGAAACAATTTGTATATATTAATATATTCTATATAGTTCCACAAGTATTCTATATCGGTGTACATTTAATTGCTCGACGTACATTAGTAAGTAAAGACGTACATTAGTACCGTACAATATATAAACCTACTACTAAATGAAAATAATTAGAATAAGCAAATAAAAGCAAATGAAAATCCAAACTTTAATCCCGGTTCGTATTACACACCGGGATTAAAGGTCTGCTTCCCCGGCCAGGGCTAGACAGGCTTTTAATCCCGGTTCGTATTACGAACTAGGATTGAAAGTCAACCTTCAGTCCCGATTATTTCAACCAGGATTAAAGGTCTGCCCATCAATCCCGGGAGGGTAGTCCCGGTTGGAAAATCGGAATAAAAAGGGTTTCCAAACCGGGATAGGCGCCCCGTTCTCTACTGCTAGTGTCTGCAATAGAACCAAGCCCATCAAGAAAGATGTCAGCTCCAGGTACATTAGCAGACCGCAACAAGGATATACACATTGGCATACTCTCTTGATTTTTCTTTCACACCTTCGCTAAACAACTTGGAAACACAGGCTTTATGCTTAGTCATACTCATACAGCTACCAAGTAAAAAATTTGAGTATTCAACTGAATACCCAAGATCCGTACCGGGTCTGCTGGTCTACCCATGGGCATGACAACAATAACACGAGATATGCTCTCGTTATGTTATTATTTTTTCCAAATCGCCGACGTGCTCATCGACTATGCATGCCGGCTCTTCTATCTGTATCATCAATTTGATCGGTGGACTCTACTCACCAGGTGAGGATGCTCGATGCATTCAACATTCTCATCATGTCGTGTCTCGGTTAGATTTTGCCATTTTCAGAATCTGTCATGGTGGAGCATTAGATTTTGTCATGACAATGTGACCTTTTGCGGTGGATGTGACCTTATTTACTCACCATCCCCACACCTCCGTCCATCCATATTTCTCTCTCCTCCCCTCTCCCCCAACGACGCGGGTTGGAGCGGCGGTGATGACGGCAGTGGCCAGATCCGGCCGCCGTGACCTCGGTGAGGCTAGATCTGGCCACGTTGACCCCGGTGGCGGCAACAATAACAACAATGACGGCCAGGACGACGGCGACGGTGCGGCGAGCGACGACATCGACGAGCGGCCTTTTTTTTATTTTTTGAAATTTTTTGGCATCTAATATTTTTTTAGGCAGGTCGATTGTCCACCGTCAGCAAAAATTGCATTTTTGTGGGAAGTCGCATACCCCGTCCGCCCACAAAATGGCTGCCTGCTTTGGCGCAGTGTGTGCAATTTGATATGATGGGCATAAATGGTTCATCTTTAGTAGAAATGAGCAAGATTGAGATGGGAAAAGAGATTTGCATTGTAATCTCTTAGGTCTGATATGTGGACGCTGATTGGAGGTGGCGCTTCCTACAACTGAACTTCATGTCACCATATACATACGCGTCAGAATGCCCCATAGAACAGCTGAACTCCACGTCACCTTATACATCGTGTCACAATGCACCATACAGGTTTCATGCATGTTACCACCTCATTATTCTCAAGGTAAGGTTAGTGTATAAATATTTTCAAGGGTTGGCATCCAGCTCTTGATGGAGATCGATCGATCGATCAACCGACCTATCTATCACAGGAAGAAGTGATGGGAGAGCATATGATGAGGACATCCTTCACTGTTACCTGCTGACAAAGGCGTAACACACAACCGTCTAGTATGGTTGTAATGTCTAGTACGGTTGTAGTCGGGTGGCGACCGTGTGAGCCTCTGAATAATCCCACCTTGTTTAGCTAGGGAGGAGGAAGCCACCTTAAAAGGGAGAGCCACCCTTCCCCTACCAGACTAGTCTTTTAGGGAGATTGAGCCTTTCCCTGAGTGGGTGCGCCGGAGTTGCGGTGCTAAGATTGCGGGATTCGGGGAATCCGGATCGGTGTGTCGGGTTTTGGGCGTATGGTGCTAAGATTGCATGATTCGGGGAATCCGGATCGGTGTGTCGGGCTTTCATCCAACCCCACCTGGACCGGACTAATCAGCATATATATATTAAAATAAATTATATATCTTGTTTATTCTATTAGGAGCAGTGTAATATCCGTGTTTAATATCAGTGTTTTGTAAACCATAATTAAATGGAGCCAATGAACTATTGTTCAAATAGACGACGGTAAACCACTGATGTGCGTAGATTGTTCAAATATCCTTTTTCTCTCTTCTTTAATCACCCTATCACCTCTTATTCTTTCTTGGTTTGTTGGTTTGTGTGTAAAGTTTGTTTCTTGTTTCTTTATATTTTTCCTCTTCTCGTTAATTCTCTTGTCACATCAGATTTTTATTTATGTGGCGTCACAATAGATTATATAGACACCGTCCTACGTTAAGGTTTGAGACTTCCCTAATCAATTTTGTTAGTGAATGTTAACTTCACTTCAACAGTCTTAAAGTGCCACATGGGCATTAAATGATAAAGCTGTAATTAATGTGAGAATCAAATGGCTATTCAAAGTCTGCATTGCCCCATCTCCACTGTAATGGCATATGATATACTAGCTCTTTTTTAAGCAAAGATATATTGTCTCCTTATTACTTAGTACTTTTGAGCGACACCAATGTTGTTATGGCAGATAGCATCTAACCCAGGCCAAGCTCTTATAAGAATATGCATAGTCAATTACCAAATGAAGAATAGGTGCACCCGTGTCCTACTAGGAATGGCAGACAGTGACTCCAGGTCAGCGGCGGAGAAGAATAAAAAAAAATTCACTCACTTCATCTCACAAGGACAAACACACATGAACCAGGGAAAATGAACTGATTACATAGACTCTCGTTTAAAGATGCGCAGCAACTAACGATGCGCCACGCTTACCGTCAGAACTGACACTACGACGACCTGCTTAAGCCTGAGAATGCAAGAATCATAGATAACTGACTCACCCACTTCCAGCTGAGCTTCTCCTCAATTTCCCATACATGCTGATTTATGTAAAAACCTCATGCACTCACCTCCTGGTCTAGCGATCAACGCTCTACGGACTGCCAATCCGACTAGTACGCCATGCTGTACGTATACTGGTACACAACCAGTGCAGGTGACAACAGCCTATATACACAACTACATAAAACAAATACAAGATATAACCAGATTGACAACGCGAGAACGGGTCTGGGTCTAGTTGGTCACCGGAATCTCAGTAGCACCAGGCCTCAGTAAGAGGTCCCAGATTCGAATCCCTCCGGAAATGAATTTCGAATGGTTTTTCCAGAAATTTTCCTGGATTGCTGTAACCTCAACACATGCTGGAAACTAGTGTCTGAGACTATCTCTTCAAGGCATGCATGTGAGGAGTATGAGTGTAGGGGTAAGATTTAGCTTGTGCATAGGTGTGTCAGTGTGGTGTTGAGTGTGTCCGTGTGTGTGAAGGGTGTGTATCTATGTGTAAGTTTTAGATACTACTTGTACTCTTCAACGAGACTAACCCAGCGACTAGGGTTGGACTTTGTGGGGGAGATACTGCTGGACCGCTGCTGTATGGACCATGTCTCAAGTGTTGAATATTGGAGTGAGCTACAATTATTTTATTTAATTTTATGTTAGTCAGGATTTGAACTCGAGACCTCTGGCTATGATAGCATGTTAAGTTGCATGCACCAACCGGTTCAATCTAAACTGATAGGGAACGACAGATAATTCACTTTATACACTGCAACACTTCTTGCTTATGTAGATTGAGGCCGGTGGCAGAGGAACAGGAAAAAAGGGTGTGTGACCAGATGTTAGAGTGGATAGCATTTATCTAAGAAGCATGATATGATTGAATTACATGTAAAGCCGCTCCACTAACTATTTACATACGGATGATGTGGTAGCTAAATTTCCCTCACCCAAACCTTAGCACACTGCAGCGGCTCACCATCGTCGTCTCCGATGCCTACCGCGATCATCACCATCGCAGAGCTGCTTTCGGTCGGATCCACTCGCCGCACTGTGCCAAAGGTTTGAGGACAGATCTATATCTAGTTTATGTGGCCAGTTTAAAAACATGTACCAGACTGGTACAGTAAAAGAGTACCTTTCTTGTTTTGAAAACCTCAAAACCCAGCGAGCTTCAGCCACGATGGAGCGAGACTATAGCGGGTGATTGAACGAGCTAGTATGTTAACCAGAAGAGTCAGACTTGCTAAAGACCTCCTAAGGCAGCTGCAAGAACAGAGGGAGGCTCATCTGCACCCACAACAGGGATGGAAAGGTATCGATCGACCCTCGTTCGTGTTGTCGCCGTTGCCGAATGCAACGCCAGATCCACTTGTGGCCGCCGTCCGCATGCCACCCTCATTGTCGCCATCGCTGAACTCCTCTCCAGATATGCACATCGCTGTTGTCTGCATGCCGCCCTCGTTGTTGTCGTCGCCGCACGGCGTGATCCGCTCATTGCCGTCGTCTGCTCACCTCCGTCGTCATTGTCGTTGCCAATGCTCGCTGTTGAATCCGTGTGTGGGCCCCTTCGCAGCTTGATCTAGCTGTCACAACCGTCATTGCTGTCGCTGCATGCCGCCATCATTAGTCATCGTTGGCGCTTGCCGCCAGATCCAGGAGCCAGTGGGTGCCGTCGACCTGGATCCGTGCACGGAGGTTCATCGCTAGCGCTCGCTGCCAGATTTGGGCAGCGGGGGAGTGGGGATGGGGGAGGAGGGAGGCAGCGCTGGATCCGTGTGTGTGGGCCCCTTCGCCGCCACACAACTGCCGTTGTCGTGCGTCCCCACTGGGGTTGTCACGAGCGAGAGGTAGAGAGATATATAGAGAGAAGTGAGCTGACAGCCATGAGGGTCTAAGAGACAGCGTTATATCATAATTATCTCCTCCGATGCGTCGCATCGCCTCCTCCTACATAGATTTTTTTGAGAAATATTATCTTTTTAATGGAAAATTACAAAAATAGAAGTCGAGTGCAGGAAATTGCAGAAATAGGGTCCTGCCGCCACGCGGTCTGAAGGCAGGACCCCTACCGCCTGGCAGTATGACGGCAGGGCTCCTGCCGCCAGGGGGAGGAACGGCAAGCTCCTGCTGCCCGGCAGCGTGGCGGTAGGCGCCCTACCGCCATCCCGTGCACAGGCCTACCACCGAACCAACTAGCGGTAGGCCCCAGGCCATCGATGCTTTCGACGCGCTGTCGGTGCTTTCAGCACACTATCTTCGGTTTTCTGCGCATTGTCGGTGTTTTCAGCACGATATCTGCTACTCTTAATTGATTTCACAGCACTCGATGGCCTATATAAACACATGATCGCTCGTATGTTTTGCATCAGTTGAGCTTCACGCTGTAAGCTTCCCATAGCCTCCCCAATTCGCTGAGCAAGTGCCATAGGAAACACCTTATACCAATAAGATGTATAGACATCTTTCATATTCTGTGTCTGATAAACAAAATCAACAGAATGTGAAGGGCGTCTATACTTCCGATGGTATAAGATGTATTTCTTGTTAAATTCTGGTAAGGAGTGCAAGTGGCAGCACTCGAAATAGTATATGAACATATCAATTGGTGGTACTTTTGCATTCGTTTAGCAAGTCCTCGAGGAAAATCTTATACCCGTCATAAGTATAGACGTCCTCCATATTCTGTATCAGATAACCAGAATCAACAGAATGTGAAGGGCGTCTATACTTCAGAAGGGTATAAGATGTAATTCTCGTTAAATTTAGACGTGAGTGCAAGTAGNCACCTAGTAACGTAACCGGACCATAATTCGTACTTAATATTTTATTTCGTATTATCTACTAATATCTTATATGTATTTTATCTGCTAATATGGTTATCTGCTAACCACTTCCTAGTTTTATCTGCTAAATAATTTATTTTATCTATCACAAAAACTATCTCATAATATTTTATCTTTATTTCGCGTAATAATATTTTATCTGCTAACCACTTCCTAATTTTTTCTACTAATATTTTATTTGCTAACCACTTCCTACTTTTATATAAATATTTTCTAAATTTTTAGTAAAAATTATCGTAATCGTAAATGTATATATTTTTTCTTAACTACGATTAGTTGTGCTCTCGGTCGACTCTACTGAAAAATTCAAATATGTATTTTCAATGTCTTAAAATAGATTTACGGTCAATAATATTACTATTCTGTAATTGTCTAACTTATTCCCATCATCGAAAAATTATGTACTCACTACATCTGATTGCAACAAACATACTATACTAGTTTTGTTCTAAGTCTAATACTAAGTACATTACATGGAATGATTAAAAAATATAGCTAACTAACATTAAAAAATATATATATAATTATACTAACTACTACTATATCTAATACAAATATTCTCCCTAGATCTCAAAAAATAACTAGCTTACAATTCAAAATGAAGTAATCAAATGAACCACTAAACGAACTATTTTAATAACTGCTAATAGGAGTATCTATCACAAACTTGTTGTCTCCTCTACACCAGCAACACGACCTCCCTCCCTTCAACTCCACGAGCTGCTGCGTCTTAGGTAGCAGGAACAATGGTGCGCGCCCATCGTCGTCTCCTCCTTTGCTCGGGATGAGGAGATGAAGCTCGGGATGAGGAGAGGAAGAAGAAGAAACACAGCGACGAAGTGGTCCTGCGCTGCTTAAATCGCTGAGCGCCCGAGCCTACCGTCAAGCGGCCTGGCGGGATCAGCGCCCCCGTGACTGCCGTGATTGCTGGATTGGCGTCGAGCGGCGCAGACGGCGGGCCCTACCGCCATACCGTCTGGCGATATCCGCCTCCCGCCGAACCGTTTGGCGGTAGGGGCGTGTGCCGCTCGGTGGCGGGCCCTGCCGCCAGAGCACGCGGCGGTAGGTACCCTGCCGCCAAACTCTCAGGCGGCAGACCACCATTTCTGCAATTTTCCCCACTCGACTTCTATGTTTACAATTTTCCATTAAAAAGATAATATTTCTAAAAAAAATCCTTCTACATATACTGTCACATACGGACTTTATATTTAAAGATGGATTTTCACATATGGTATTTTCCTTCTATTTTTATATGGTCCGTTTGTGAAGAAAAAAGGCTTGCATATGGAAAAATACTTTTTGGGGTAGCGCGGTGTGATTTCGTCATCGATGAGTACGGCGTTTGTAGCCCTGTGGTAGTGAGCTATCAGACCCTTGTCAGCCAGCGCTCAAATCCCATGGCGCCAGTTTTCTCACCATTTATTCTATGTTAATAATGATGATGCTAAGTTCCTTCTTTGCACCCCACATTTTTTATTTCATCATCGATCGAATGACCCATACCCAATGTATAATCATGTAAGCAAGCGTAAATTTATGATGATGTATCCCTTTGACATACCAGACCTTTCTCCTTCCTGCATCTATAACCATTTCCAGAAATCAAGAAATCACCGATCACCAGCCTAACTCTTCGATCTCTAGTCTTACAGCTCTTTGGACGCAGTCTCGTTGCAGCATTGCTACAGCTGAACTATAAGCTTTGTGTACATGCCACAAGCTCGAGTGGTAGTGACGGACACATGATTTTTAAGATGGGGTACAAAGTTAGGAGAACTACCGATTATAGTACATAGATAAAATTTTTGAATTTAATACGCTCATCTCATATATATAAACAATTTAAACAAGATTCACGACAATAAATAACTAAACTATCGAACGGCATCATTAGCCCAATAAAAGTTATGAACATGATTTCTAGTGAAATGGTGAAAAAACTTAATATAACATAGACAATATATGGTATGTAACATGAATTGGATCCAAAAGTGTTCAGTTATATCTATTGGCAGCATGTAGTACACATAAAAAATGAATGGTTATTCAGTAATTTAACAGAAGCAAAGAACAAAAAATTTAAAATTCTTTAAACAAGGATAAATATTTACAAGTTCTAGATGCTAACATGTTGCCGTAAAAAATTAGCATGCCATTCAATCAGTATGTGTACAAAAAATCAATCAGTTCATCTATTTTGAAAGCCTTCTTGTTCTTTTGAGCCAACTATCTATATACATGTCATATAGTGGTTCTTGCTAAAAATTTTGGGGTACAACTGTACCTCCATGTCCCATATATGGTGTGTCCGCCCTTCTCGGGTGGATATAGAGCTAGAATTAACTTGACAAATACTACATATTACATAAATAACTTATGTATAGAGATAGAATTAACTTGACAAATACTACATATTATATAAATAACTTATATATCGTGTTCATCGTGTTTTTTCGACTTTGTAATTCTCCTGAGAATAGGTTATCATCCCAGGCAATGAGCAAACCACCAGATGCACCAAAAGATGGTAAGAATTCAAATTTTTTTCCTGATCTTGGCAGACAGTGCAAGAGAAAAGCCTCATCAATTGATTCTGTTTTTGTTTCTTGCAAATAGACCACAGAACATCAATTATTAATCACTTTATTTTTCAAGCCTTCCACTTACTTGGGTCATTGAGTCCTCTAATGTTCCAGATTTTTCCACTGTCTTGCCATTTATTAAACCATATTTTATAAAGAGAAGGGGAAACTTGAAACACTCACATATGCATGTTGGACAACCTTGTGATGACGACCAGGGTGACAAGAGACAAATGGATAGGAAGGTATAAAACAAAGCATTACTGCCCAAATATAGAATAAACCACCAGGAGTACTGATAACTACAGCCATTACTGATAAAGTGCAGTCTTAGATAATTATTACATCCCAAAAGCATAGAATAAAGTCTATCAAAACATGGAGCAAAAGGAGCAGGACATTTTCTTGGAGGCACTGATGCTTGATCTTTTCACTTTTTGGCACTAACATTGCTAACCCTGGGCTTGCTAACTCTTTTGCCAGTCATCTTAGCATCAGTAATTAACCTCCTCAGGAGGCACCTTACAAAATTCCACACAGAGATTCTTGACTATTCTTGGATTCCGGGGANTGTACTTATAATACCAATAGATAAAGAAATGAGTAGAAAATAACAGTCAGGATAGTTAGTACTAAAATAAGCACATAAAATAGTAGTACAGGATAAATCATAATGCATAAATGTTTTCTTCATTTAGATTATTGAATACAGAAGTCTTAGTACATAAAAGAGATGATACACACCCTCATGGCGGCCCATGTTTCCCCCGTTTGCTTGGGGCGGACTTTTTTCTTTGATGTATCTGATTTGCAGAATACGTCAAAGAGCCGGGGGATGCCTATCACGAACTTGAAGGAGTGGTGTCGAGCCTACCGGCGGCTCGGTCGGCTGAGTCGGCTGCGTCAGCGAAGGTGCATCAACCCAGTAATTCTGAGTCTTAGGGTAGTCAGGCGAGAAAGGAGACTCCACGAAGTGCCTCCCTGGCGTCGTTGGTGATGCAGCCGCCATGGACGAATCGGACGCAACGTCAGCTGGATGATGAACATAGCAATATTAGAACTGACATAAATAATTTAAATGAAGCGATTTAATAATGTATTTTGTACTTACCACTCGTTGGTACCGGAAAGCTGTAATCTCTGGCATCTACAGAAGGGGCCGTAGGCTGCACGCCCATGCCCCACCGAGGAACAAATTGTCCCTCACCGCCTAATGGTGGTCGTAGCAATCCTCCTGACTCGCCAAATCATGCTGGCACATGCAACCTTGGAGGTGCAAAGGGCGAAGTGTAGGGCGGAGGTTGCGGACCAGCGGTGTATGAACCTCCAGGGAGTATTAGCGGCTGACAGAAGGTTTGAGGTGGAGGACCAGCGGTATACGAACCTCTAGGGAAATGTAGCGGCTCTATCAGTTGGGAGTATGGAGGTGTAGGAGCATGCGCCGGAGTATTGTGCTCCTCAGTCCGCGAGGGTTGGCCCCCATCGGAGGAGCGAGGAGGGACCGGTGCGTGGGTGAAGGGAGAAGGGACCCCCGCGTCGAACAAGCGAGGAGGAGGCCGACTGTGAGAAGGGCCCCCCGCGTCGGAGAAGCGATGAGGGCGACTGTGGCTTGTTCCCCCCACATCAAAGAAACGTGGCTGGAAGGATGAGCTTGAAAGACGATGGGGCATCGGTCCACGATATGATGCCGAGACGATGACATCGGATGCGCTTCTACAAGCGACACGACGAAGCAGATCCATGGCACGTCCTCGTAAGCTCCGTAGTCTGCCAGCTACCTACGCAGGAGACGCACGAGGTGGCTGCGACTCTAGGCTCGTGACCAATTCTTCTGAATCACGAGAAAAGGTATCCACGAACTCCACCTGCAGAGTAAAGGGTTGTTAGCACTTAGATATATCATAAAGGCAATTCATAATATTGAAATTTACAAATTGAAATACTATAACCATACCATTTCGTTGAATGCTGCTCGAGGGGTAGCGACAGTTGTCGTTTCAATGGTTGGCTCCTGTCGAGAATCCGTGTTATCTTGGGGTGGGAAGCACCGCCACCTCGCTACCGACCGGTACCACTGTAGGTACATCGCATACCCGTTGGCATCGTCTGGAGCAGTGTCAGGAAAAACATTATCTGTTGCATCAGCCCAATCCGCAACGGTTGACGCGAGCTTCTGTTTAACCATTGTATCGTAGCTGACCTCAAGTTCTTTCCTGGTGTACCTGTCACAGTCGACAAAATTAATGAGTTGTTAAGCAACTAGCAGTGATACAAAATAAAGGAGGAAACTAAATATTATATATTACGAGTGGAGGGAATCGGCGAGTGGCCGGTCCAAAAGAGGCGGGTGGGGCTGGAACATCCCGAACTGCTTCATCACCCGGTGTGTGCGGTGGGGCTCAACGTACACATCAAAAACCAAGTGATGTGTCGTCTTCCACCACTGCTGGTCCCTCGTACAAAGCGCAGCTAGCCCGACAGGAGCTCGTGAAACGAGAAGATGGTTATCGTAAGGCCTCCAGCGTACCCGATCGGACGTCAGCTAGTCGAAGTCTGACACAAACTGCATGTACGACCGATGCGTGTTGGCAGATGCCCACCTAGGCTGCATAGCGGATTACAACATAGCAAGTTAGTTCAATGCGGTAAGTAATAATTGTTTTATGGTTTTGTGTAATAATTAAAAATACCTCGCGGTAAATCCAGATGGAACCCATCGTTGGGCGGTTGTCCGGGTCTTCAAGGCCTGAAATGTATAACCCATTAGCATCATCATAAGGCCTGTACGATGTCAACATCGGACGACCGATGTCGAACCGCTCATAGGCCCACAAGAGCAGCAACAGTCCACAGCCTGTGAGTGAGCTGCTAGACTTGTTGCGTCGGCAGGCCCGATCTAGTCCATCGTACGTGGACGCCAGCACAGCAGACCCCCAGCTGTACTTAGGAATGTCCTCCAATGACAACTCCGCTATCGCCTCAGCTAACGGTATCAAGTGATTGTCGACGGCATCTGAGATCTGAGTGTGCTGATGTGAACATCACGCATCCGAAAAGCCACAACAAGTACGCAACCAAGGGACGACGCACAACCCAATCCTCCTGGTCGAGGTCAAACTCATCGTGGTGAAACTGGTTGATCCAAGACTTGGTTGGCCCCGTCTGATCTGTGATGTCATCGACCTCTTCGGGCAACGCTCCGGCAGAGTTTGCGACTAGGTCGCTTGCCCATCCCGACCGAAGGACCGTGGGGCCAACTGCCTCCCCGTCAATCGGTAAGCCAAGAAGCATCGACACATCCTGAAGTGTAGGTGTCATCTCCCCAACTGCTAGGTGGAAGGTATGTGTCTCTGGACACCAGCGGTCAACAAGAGCACTAAGAAGAGCCACATTGGTAGGGACTCTAGCAACGTCCCGCCGGCGGTGCGGCTCAGCCAACCGGCAGAAAGTTAGCAAACCAGCAGCTCGTAACCTGCGCAGCATGACCAGAATATGTTAACAAACAGTCTTTCCGCAAGTGGTCGCCGCCGCAGAGTATGCACGGATTTTGTCGGCGACCACTCCCTTTAGCAGCAGCTTCATCCATCGTGTTTGTGTACCTACGCGTCTTCCGTCGACCCTTTATGGCAACAAGAAGGTCCTTGTCTGGAACCCATTCAGGCTCTCCGGTAGAAGGCGTGGTGAAGTCCTTACGGCACGCCATCCACGTAATTCACCACCCCATGTCGCAGTCCACATTTCCTTGCGGAAGTACTCCGAAACAAACATATTTACGTCAACACCCACTTTTGCACATGCTGCGGCCACGTGAGAACATGGAAGGTGGTACAACGAAGGCTTATTGCAGTCACATTTGCAGGTACGAGTCTCCGGATAAAGCGTGCACTCCAAGGTAATGTTNGTAGCTGTGCAGGCCAGATAATTATCAAAAGCACAATTTGAGTGTTTGAAACCCTATGTCTTGTTCTTGAGTCGATCACTTCTTCGAACTTCTGTCACTAACTTTGGCCCCTTTCTTGATTCTCTTCTCAGAGTAGAGGTAGTTAGTGCAGTCTTTGCAGTGTCCTGTGTAGCAAACTCAGTGTTTAGCGTGTTAGGAGCAGTGTAATATTAGTGTTCCACAGAATATTTAAAAGAAGGCATGTTCAATAGATGATGGTGACGTGCAGAGCTTGTTGAATTGTACGAAATACACAACATATCGGAGTCCCGAGGATATCACAACGAATTAATCGAACTTTGTAAGTGGGTATAACTTCCATGTGAACACTGTCTCAAGGTGCCAGATGGGCATTCAATAAAATAGCTGAAAATTGTGAGAATCAAATTGGCAATTCAAAGTCTGGTTGCCACACATGGCCAACGTAATGACATATGAAATATTGGCTCCATATTGAGCTTAGTACTTATGGGCGCCATCACTATTGTTATGGAAGATGGCACCCGGTCATATATCTCCATGATGTTCAGGCCACGCTTGTAATCATTTGCATATATAGTCAGGTAGCTACCAACTGAAATAGGTCTCATAGAAAGACATCGAGGTAATAGTTGTGCAGTTTATGGGATTGAGAGACATCACGAATTTAGCCTCAACTAGCACTATAAATGGAACAAAAACCTGCCTCTGTCCTCCTAGAAATGTGGATTATCTCTTGCTAAGTGCACTTATATCAGGTAATGGAGTTGGGGAGATGGAGAGGGTGGTGGTCGTGGAAGAGAGCGAGAAACAGGCATTGCAAAGAGCGAGAGCAAGAGGGTGCTGGCCCAAGTAGTGAGTCCCTGAGTGGAAGAGTGCAGGTGCGAGGCCCAGAGGGTCACCTGCACGGGTTGAGTGTGTCTCAGGCTTAAAAATCGTTTAGAAAGTCACCGCCGATTTGTGAAAACATTATATTTTTGGTTTAGGAGAATTACTGCTAGTTTATTTTATGGTCCTTTAGAAAGTATTAACAGGTACCACTTTTTCTAATATACTCGTTATCTCAGATACTGGTAGGTACCAATTTTTCCTAAAACAGTCGTAGTAAATTGTAAAATAGATCTACTATAACATGCAATAACATGCAGTTAACTAGATCTAACATGCAAGTAACTCCCCCGGATCTAGCTTACAATTCACTATAACATTCAAGTTAAATAGAATGACATTTGGGGATAGCTCCAAGCAGCATATGTATTCGTTGCAGAGTCTGATGAATTTACGGAAGATCGGTGCTAAAAAAAAAGACTATGCTCTCTCGTTTTCATCTCTCCTTGGCTTTACCAGCTTTAAGACTTATCAAACGTTGTAATGCTAGTTCATCCAGATGCCTCCTACTCTCTGCTCTGATAATAATACACGTTCTAGACAAGGACACGGTCCTCAAAAATCACCTTTGACCATATTTTTTAATTATAATATATATAAAAAATTAATAAATATATAATTGTATTGAAGTATTTTCAAGATCAATCTATGCTTATGGTTTTCATATTTCTAAACTAAGTATTATAAAAAATATTTATAGTCAAAGTTTTAAATGTTTTGACTTCGGTCTTGTCCAAAATGACAAGTATTACTGAATTGAACAGAGTAACACTGAACTAGTACATGCAAATTGAGAGATATCTGAACCAACATTTTCTTATTAGTGCACACCAGTATAATTTGATCCACATGTAGCAGTACCAGAAACGAGATAATCGGACAACCTTCACTGCCTTTACGTGCTCCTTCAGGCTACGGTTATCAGGACTAGTGGTGGAGCTGGAAATAAAGTCAAGGGGGGCGCTATCGTCAACGCAAGGTGAAAATTCAATTCAATGCATAAATATTCGTTAGAAAAACTAAAATAGTTGTAAACTATATGTTTATCTAGACATGACAGATTGTAAAAAATGATGTAAAAGTATATTCAACTCATAGTACTAATATTAATTAAAAATATGAGAGAATTTAAGTGTGGTTTTAATACTAGAGACGACATATTGAAATCACATCTAGCTTTTACTTAAAAAAATGCTTTAACAAAAGCTATATTTTTAGAAAATAACCTTCATGTTATAGCAGATCTAGTTTACAATTTTACTATAATATGCAAGTTAACTCTCTTAATGCTCTAAAAAGGATACTCTAAAACAGCAACCGTCGTTTGTCCTCCCAAGAAAACAAAAGGGAAAGTATAAAACAACAAAATTGAGGGTAAAAGATCGTTTGGATCCCATATTTTAAGGGTATTTCACTATCTGGAGATTTTGTCGGTGTCTAATAACAACTTTGTGTTTCATAATTGGGGTTGCTGGTGTTGCAATGATTGTTCTTAGCGTTGCATCCAACCGAAATATCTTTTGGTGAAGCGATGAAACATTTCGTAATCGAGTGATAATACACCATCAAACTATTTTTTTGAAATATTTTTTCGGATGTTGTTTTTAAGGGATAAGTCCATATTTCAACCTCAACTATTAGGTTAATCTAAAAATGCCCCTAAACTACAAAATAAGATATTTTGCACCCATCAACTATTAAAACTAGACAAAATACCCCTCCAAAGACAATACAACGGGGCTTTGATAATGGTTTTCATTAGTTTAATATCTAATAATATGTTTTTTTGGTTACATCAAGCTATTTTTCATCTGTTGCTAATTAGATATCACATAAATAAAAAAATTTATACTATTTAAATTTTAAAATCATCAAAACCACCATCAAAACTGGGTTGTATTGTCTTTAGAGGAGTATCTTTATCCAGTTTTGATAGTTGAGAGTTTTAAAATATCCGGTGTCATTTTTGAGTGTCCTTTTTAGACCAACCTTATAGTTGAGGGTACTTATCTCTTCTTTTAATATAGAGTGAAATATTTTAGGGAGCATCCGCGAAATCACTGAATTTTTCTAGAAAATAATAGTATTTTAATAAAAAATTGAAAAATAGATGGCAGATGAAAATATTTGTGGATTTAACACCTTATCATCGTCAGACTCGACGATAAGGTACCTGTCATCAAGGCCTACGACGACTGGCTATCGTTGAGGCCTACGACGACAGGGTACTTTTTTTACGTCTGAAAGCCTATGGTGATATATAGTTTGTGACTGGTCCGTGTCATGGGAAATGACGATAGGTCCGTTGTGGCAGGTCATGTCGTCATTTGGTGTGACGGCAGGACCTGCCACGGTAGAAGTGGACCCTATTGTCTATAGGTATCTGTCGTCCTACGTAATGTCGACAGGGTGATAAACTTATATTTTTTATTTTTTACACATAATTTTGTGATTTTCCATTAAAAGACTATTATTCTTAAAAAAAATTGAGAATTGCTTCCCAACAAAAATTCGTTGTGGAGTTGTGTCTAATTTAAAAGGGCATACATATGAGTTTGTACATAAGACCTCTACGTGGATCTGCCGATACCAGTGTCTGAACAAGCAGCTAGTACTGATGCATCAAGGGGGCCGTGTCATGCATGGCCGCTAAAACTTTGTATACTTTCATGTGATTTTGTCTGTAGCTTGATCGGCGTGCCGAAGACAAGCCATTTTTCTAGTCTTTAACTAATATTGCCTCCATTTCCGTATACTCCCTCCGGTCATTAATATATGATGTTTTTAATACTAATTTTAGTATTAAAAACGTCATATATTAAAATATGGAGGGAGTATTTAACATGGCTAGTTAATTTTTATGTAACCAACATCGAATAGAAGAAGAAATAGGTACTACTTGGTGAGTTGATTTTTTTTTTTTTGCGTCGCTCCGTACGATGAGTCAGCCGTGTGTTGGGAATTTTAATCTCTTGGAATGAAATCCCAGAGAAAGAGTGCATGGTCAATTTTCACTCGTTGCCATGCACAACCAAAAACGTGATTAACTCGTGATTTATGGAAATTAATCGCTAATTAAGCACATTGATCGGCAGCGCCCAAATCTTTCTTTTGAAACACCCCCGATTCCCTCGGCACAAAATAAAAAGGGAAGTTGTCTACTGAGAGTAATTGCTCTCTCTCTCTAATTCCTTCATGAAATCCGAAAACCCTAAACTATGATCACCAAGACACTGGAAGGGAGACGTAGTATTGTTCTTAGCCAGTGTAGGTGGAGGCTGGAGGGGCGACACCATCCTGTTCGTGATCATGTTGGCGATGGCGACGCCTCTGCTACACCTCCTACAACTACTTCCCCTATACCGACGATCACTGGAGCAGATCGAGGAGCTACAACCTCTACTTCCACTCCGGTCTCTACTGAAAGCAAACCATCACCCATGGCTTCGAGTAATGGTCAGTGACCCTAAAATTTCCGCATTAAGGTGGTCTTAGGGTTAGCAATTTAAGATGAGTAAATCAATTTAATCTACACTGTGTTGAATAATTCTTTATGTATTTTCGTTTTCTCCTATGTTATAGGGTCAATAAGCTCCAGGTGCGCTAATTAGTCATGCTTGTGCAGGTTGTTAGGAGTCTTTTAGCTCTGCATGTAGCCGTAGCGGGTTTGGCTGGCGAGTTGTTGCGTCATGCACGCGTGATACTCCGACGTGGACGAGTGGTGTGGCTATTTATATTATGTAGAGGAACACATAGGGCCTACCTTCCTGCGCTTGTCTTGGTTAGAGGTCACTATCTTCGCTCGCCGCAGCGAGGAATTCATATTGCAGTGCGTGTCAATATGATACTATTCCTCTCCCATGTCGTGCCTGTAAGGTACTCCTGCATGAAAGTGTATGCCTGCGATGAGGTTGGTGTAGAGCGTGACGGTGGCTTCTGAGAGCAAGGAGGCGTCATCATCAAGTAGGATGACGGCAATTGAACAGGATCTGACTTGTCATAAACGATTCTAAAACGGAAATACGTTTTGGAGGGATTCGAGACGGATGAAACGGGCAGACTGCGAGTGATACCTTGTCTGGTGTTAAAATTGAGAGTTGTATTTTACACAATGTTATATTTGAGTTGGTCAATATATATGGACTTATTCCTGTACTTTTAACTCTATCAGCTTTTCTAACTAATACTCCTTGTGCATTGAGTTGAAATTTTTACCTTACACCAAGTACTATTTATGTAGTGGCCCCCTTGACTTCACATCCAGCTGACCAGCTTCGAGCCTTCGACCCTCTAGTCTTTATAACAGTAACCTGAAGGGCACACATAAAGGATGTGAGGAGTGTTCATGTATCTCACTCCCAACCCCCTCTTCATCGGCGATCACATTTTGTTAATTGGTGTGCACTAACTGGTTGAAAAAAATTATAATGTTCACATAAATTTCAATTGCGCATGTTTGTTTAGGGTTAGGAGGCATGTGGGATGAAGCTAGCATTACTACTTTTGACAAGGGATGGTCGGCAATGCCAAAGGAGAACTGAATATGAGAGAGCATAGCTGTTTGTTCGCTCAAATCTGGGGGAAAAACTGAGGTGTGTGCAAACGTCCTGTCCTAGCTTGCCGCAACTCCATTGTCATTGAGAGCTCAATGTCATCTAACTGCTTTCCCTGTCTTCAACTGCTACTTTTCTCTTGTCCATATTCACCTCTCAACCTGTAGATGCTAATTCAGCCTTCAAAGTAACATTGTTATCCAACAAAAACAGAACAATTTCCTACCGTACATAGTGATAATGCATAACATTGACGTCGACCGCAAAGTTGAGAAATTACACTTGCGACATTTTCTGACAGTGTGTACAGGGATACTCGCGTCTAGGCTTCACTATGTCTTTAATAAGCAGAATGCACGACAATAGGTAACCGAGCTACAACTAATTAATTGTTTACTCCAGTGATATGCATATACTTCACAATGCACTAGCACAGAATACCCTTAAGTGACTAGCACCAGCACTGGGAAGGGGGAAGAAAGACCCTATAGTTGGTTAGTCCTGGTTTTTAGAACTGGCAGTGATGTGCACGGCCAAGCCAAAAAAAAAAAAAAAAGCCGGCCAGCTGGCCTCGTATGATCCACATCCAAAGTTCCCAATCCATTCACCATAGATTATTTTTTATTTGAGAACAAAATGTTTCTGATAGATTCACCTCAACAATTTCAATTTATAGGATATTCAAGAACAATACGTTCAACCATAAATCAAGAACTGCCGCATAGGAACAATCAACAACAAATAAAAAAGAGTAAATTTTACAAAACCATACATTTTATAGTTCGAGTTGCAGAAAACTCATATACTTTATCACTTGTCACTTAACTACACATATTATAGTACTAATGTTTCACAAAACTATACTATTTAAAAAATTTTTAATTGTGTAGTTTTGTGAAACTTAATTAGTGTAGTTTTGTGAAACATTAGTACATAATATATGTAGTTCAGTAAAAGTGTCAAAGTATATGTATTTTTCTGCAACTTAGACCACAAAACATATAGTTTAGTGAAATTTACTCAATAAAAACGGTTCCCGCTGGATCTAGTCTACTGACATCGTTGTTGTGAACCAGCCATCACCGCCGAGGCACCGAACCCCTTTGCATTTGCCGCCAACATCGCCACTCTGGCTGGTCGCCTATGACAACCGAACACGCTGGAGTGACCGCCGCCACAGCTGGTAGGGAGGGGGGATGCGTAGCCGCCATTGCTCATCGGCCAGTCAGAGGAGGAGATTGCGGATCTGCCACCGCTCACCGGTGGGGAGGGGGACATGTTGCCGCCGATGCTCATCAGCTAGTTGGAAGAGGAGATGCGGAATTTGCATGCCACCGCTGCCGCTCACCGGTCGGGTGGGGGATCCGCCGCCGCCACGGCTCACCAATGGGGAGGACTCACTGCTCACCGCCCAGTCAAAGGAGGAGTGGATCCGCTGTTGCAGCCAGGCCTCATCGGTGGGGAGGTGGGGACGCGCCGCATCCGCTGCTCACCGGCCGAGTGGTGGAGGAGCTAGGCGAGTGGTGGAGTACGACATGAGTGGGAATGGGAGGATAAGGCCAGGCATGGCCTTGGCTTTGTCTGATCCATCGATCGAGTCTATCCCTCGAGTCGGCTCCACTTGTACTATTTGTACATGTTAATACAAATAATTAGGACTAATATACAATATATTAATACCGGTTATTTGAATAAACTAGCACTAATATATTGTTAAAATCAGAGTCGGATATTAAATAAACCGGCACTGTTACTATTAGTCCCACTTTTAATTAACCGGCATTAATATGTGTTAAAATCAGTGCTTGTTATTTTAAAAATCAGGACTATTCGATTAGTTTTGTTTTCTTAATGAACTGGCATTAATACAGTGTTATTGGTGCCGGTTTTTTCAGTGTTGGGAATGACTCATGTTTTGGGACGAGATCACCACATTATTGTCTGGTTTTTGCAAACCAGCACTAATATGGTGTCACGGATGTGGTTTTTTTGTGGCAATGGGGTGCTACAATCAAAGGGCAGGTAGTGAGCTCTGATATAAGAAGACTGAAAGGAACAAGGTACGGGAGAGGCGACAGAATAGGTTCAGAAAATATTAATAGAGATCATCAATATATGCATATATTGTATGATTTGTGTGTAGGATTATCTGCAGATTATGATGATCTGTCATGTGCTTATAGCGGCGACGGGCCGGCCACTCGGTGGAGCACGACGACTGGCGACAGTCAACGGCTTCGCCGGCGCACACGCTTGCTAATGCTAGCTAAGAGCTCGATCGATGGGGCATGGTGAGGACGGCACATCCGCTTGAGACTTGAGTCGACATATAGCCCGGTGAGGTCACTTGTGGCGCGCGGTGAAGCGTCGACTACGAGCCAACCATGGATGGTTTTCTCGTGGTGGATCAGCTTTAGAGCAGCGGTTCCAAGAGGCCAGGCCGGTGCAGGCAATGTGCAAAAAAAGTCTAGCCTGGTGCATTCGGTCTGACGTTGGCGACACCTTCTAGCCTCATTTTCCTTCTCGCGGGTGGTGTCAACTGTCGAGGTGCCTCTCCCTCTCACCTTGCCGTCCGGGAGTCTACAAGCACTAGGCCAGATTGGCCCATTGCAGGCGGGCATTTCGCCCATCATGGGCGGGCGGTGGCCGCGCCCGGGATGAATCGTCTGCATTGACAGGCGGCATTCCAGACGGAACGGCGGCTCGCCTGTAATAAAAAAAATAAAAAAAATTCAAAAAAATCCTCGTCGCCGGCCAATGGCCACCCCGCCGTCGTCGCCCTCCGTACGTCACTGTCGCCCGCCGGCAGCCGCACGTCGCCGTCCCCTCTAAATCTGGAGGGGGAGGGCCGCCGGCCGCCGTCCTCCCCCGCCGCCCCCTCCAGATCTGGAGGGAGGCCCGCCGTCCTCCGCCGCCGCCCCCTCCAGATCTGGAGGGAGGCCCGCCGTCCTCCGCCGCCGCCCCCTCCAGATCTGGAGGGGGAGGGCCGCCGGCCGCCGTCCTCCGCCGCTGCCTCCTCCAGCCGCTTGCCCCGGTCGCCGAGCTTGCACGCCGCCGACGCTGTCGCAGCTCGCCCGCTGCCGACGCCGAGAGGGGGAGTGAGGGGAGAGAGTGGGGAGAGGGAGGACGGGAAGGGAGACGGCAGGGGAGGGGAGGGGGGACGCGCGCGTGGGGATGATAAGGACGGGAGCACTTTCACGGGCGGGGTACCCCATCCCCTGCCTACAAAGTTACGTAATTACGGACGGGCTATTTAGTGGTCCGCCTGCAATATTACTGTAGGAGGACCACTAAATGGTAAATCCGTAATTATATTTGTTGCCGTCTGGAATGTCCAATTCTGACATAGTGAAGTGAAAACATGTCTGGAGCTTGTAGCAACGTCTAAGGCGAATGCTCATTCGTTTAGACACCATGTTACGGGGTACGGTTGTGGCTTGTTTCGATCGTTGGTCTGGCTGCGGCAGGTCATGCTCAGCAGCAACCGGTCTGGAGCTAGTTCTTTCGTAGTCTTGGTGCAGCCTCGGTTAATGAGTAGTGTATGCTGGTGGTGTTTATTTTTCTTGTAATATTTAGTCCTATAATTTTCTTATGCTATATCGATACGAAATTTTCTTATGCTATATCGATACAAAATTTCATATTGTCTTGTGCCGTTGTTAAAACAAATAAACTCCATGTCCCGCATACATGCATGTAAAAATTAAATGAACCACCTCTACGGGCAACCACACCACAACCCACGGGTCATGTGGAGCTTGCGCAGTACGTGATGGTTGGCAAGAAAGCTACAGCAGCTACCGCGCAACAGTAGAGGATCTGTATCCCTAGCAAAGCTTGGTGGCGTGCTCGTGATAAAGAATGTCACATGTTTGTTCTTTCATTCTAATTATGATCTTTTTTTAAACTATAGTCCAGTATACTTTTTCTTCTTTTCTATCAATATATAGAAGGCAAAACTTTTGCTCTTAAAAAAAGCAACTAGTGAGGGACAAGGAAGGAGACGTATTACCTGATAAATATATTACAAAATTTCTTGTTTGCTGTGTTGGGTACAAGTTTATGAAAACTATTGGAATAAGGTCGAGCAGTCTTTCTGGTTTCTATGCTAAAGTCATCGATTTTCACCGATTTTTGTGTGGCATTTGGTAAATCTTTAAGGACTGGTTTTCAATTTTCTCTCGGTTTTTGCTAAATACTTAAGGACCATTTTCACCAAATAACAGTAAAGGTAAGCTAAACATGATTTGACAAGTACCTATAAATAAAGCTTTTAAACTTTCTGTAAGTGAGAGTGCATGAGTGTAATTAATTTCCATGTGAACGTTGTCTCAAAATGCAACATGAGCATTCAATAAAAAAAGCTAATAAATTATTTTTTGGTAGAACAAAGCTAATAAATTATTGCAGAACCAAAAGGCAATTGAAAGAGACATGTGGCCACTGTAACTTTATGAAGTATTAATATTGGCTCTTTATTGAACTCCTCTTACTTTTGAGTGCGCACACAGTTTTTATGGCAGATAGCCCCAGGCCAGCCCCTATATATATGTCCAAGATTTTCAGGTCAGGACAAGCTCTTGTAAGCATTTGCATTTGCGTTTGCATAGTTAACTATTAACTACAATTGTTCTGGTGCAAAGACAACGTACGTCATAATCCAAGGCGGCATGTTTTACACGATTGAGAGGCATTGGGAACTTACCCTCAAGTAGAATTTTGGCCGGAAGTACTGCGAAGAAAACCCACGCTGCATCTTCGATGTATCCTCTCTTGCTAAGCACACATATATCTGTCACAACAACTCTGTACAAGTACTTCTACGTGTGTCAGTTGAAGTTGAGTAGATTCAACACACATATAAATCAGCTTTCATTTGCTTACATAAATACTAGTCATGACAATCCTGTAAATTCATTGTTAAAGTGTCCTATTATTTTCCAAATTTACAAAAACGTTCTTTGAAATATGAATTGATCAAACAATAATGTACATTTGAACTAATTAATTAACTCCTCTCGTTGTTTACTGGGGACATATCTTTGCAAATGTGAGAGTGTCGATCCCTTCGGCAGCGGGCAGATGTGCACTGATTCAGATGGGACTCTGTCAATGCCATGGCTAGGTGCTCAAAGCGGGCCAAGCAAGCAAGCGAGTGTTCCCCTTCCTCCACCCAAGGATGCGAGGACGAACGGCGGATCGGAAGGAGGAAGAGGAACAGAGAGGAATCCGCCGGATTTCTCGACGAATGGCCATGGCTTGATTGGACGATAGGCAAAACTCAATAGCTGCCGTGGGCCGTGGCAGAGGCCATGAGGGAGTAAGTCTGACGACGGCCTGTTGCTCTCGTGGGTCAAAGCCTACATGCCGATGAGGGTTGGTTTGTCTGCCTTGTTTGAGTAAGAAGTGCCAGCATGTCTATGCGTGAATGATCTGACTGAATTGTTAACAATTGCTTCCTACAGTTAGACGTTTTTTATTGTCTTAAAGTCAAAATTTTTAAACTTCGACTATAAATAATTTTAGTAATATTTATTTTAGCAACATAAAAATCATTTGTATAGATTAATCTTGAAAAATATTTTAATAAAATCATATATTTGTTGGTATTTCTATGTGTTATAATGAAAAAATATAGTCAAAGTTGTTTTTCTTGAAGACTGTGTCCTTATCGAAAACGTCTAGTTTTTTAAATCTGGAGTATTGTTCTTTTGGATGTGCATGCATGCACATGCAGATACGCTACTGGTATATGCATGGGTGTTGGTGTATATTCGGAATTCGCAGTACTGTAATTGAAGCCACTGTAACATTGTGGACATATGCAACTCATTTGTCAGAAATCATCTTGGCAAACTATCAATATAACTCTCAGCTGGATGGAGAATGTATTGTAGCCCTCATACGAGCTAAAATAGTCTTTCCCCCATTATCCAACCTGATGGTGCTGGCAACAAACAAAACAAAATCACATTTATGATGGCATTTCCTACAATTTACATCTATCGATTGCAAAACGTATAATTAGACGCTAATTGAAAGCAGAACTCTGAATTTCGCTTGTATTAATGGAAGGCAGATATAGTATGTCATATATTAGAGTCTTCCTAAAAAGAAAGATTGTCAAAACAAAGTAACAGGAGAAAGATTGAATTCCTATAGGAATTTAAAGCCCGTGAATGTATCAAAACCATGGAATTTAGAGTACAAAAAAAAAACACAACATGAGGAAAGGCATCATGATTATTTTCTTTTAAAATTCCTCTATGGTAGTTCATTCCATATGAATTGGAAAGGACAGTACAATCCATTGTTCATCGGGGCGATTTCTTACATACCTCTTAATTTTTGCTCAATCTATTATGTACCTCTAAATTATACTCCATTTGCTATATACTTCTAAGTTTTTTATACCCTCCATACCCTTCCATTAGTTGACGGTTTTTTTTCTTTTTTTTTTGCAAAATGACTATATTGCTCCTTCTCTCGTAGTCATGTGCTAACTTGGCAATAGTGGCCAGTGGATCTTGTTGACCGGTAGGTCTAATTGCTAAAAAGTATAATACCAGCAAATATATAATAATACTATACGTTTGGTCTGTCCTAAAATCATACTTTTGAAACTTTGACTATAAATAACTTTAGAAATATTTATTTTATCAACATGAAAATTCATTTGTATAGATTAATCTATAAAGGTACTTCAATAAAATTATATATTTATTAATATTTTTATATATATTATAATAGAAAAATACAGTCAAACTTATTTTTTAAGACCGTGCCCTTACTTAAAAAGGAAAGTGAGTACCTCTTATGAGTCTTCATTAAATACATTACCTTGCCAGCTGCCTATGGATATACTCAGTGCCACCATAAAAATATAAAAATATGTGCACATCACAGTGCACCTTACAGGTTTATGTCACGACGACCTCACAGCTCTCAAGGGCACTCTACTGTGGCAAATTACATATCTTGTTTATTATCTACCGGGAAGGAACAGGTGATGGGAGATGAGAGAGAATTAACTGACAGATATATTAGAGTAATAAATTATGTCTTGTTTGTTGTGTTTGGAGTAGACGAGTAGTACCAGTGTTATGCAAAATAATCAAAAGGAAGCATGAAACTGTTGTTCAAACTGATGAAGGGAAATTATTGATGTGTATATATGGATATTGTTGAATTGTGCGGGAAACACTTAAAATCAGAGTTTGGACTCCAGACAACATCGTGGCGAATAAAACAAATGTATAAGTGGGTATTGACTCCCCGTTTGAAAACTGTCTTCAAATGCCACATTGAGCATTCAATAACAAAGCTGGAAAAATTAATATGAGAATCAAATAACAATCCAAAGGCAGCATTGATACATGGCCACAGTGATGGTGTATATAAAATATTGGCTCCTTATTGAACTTAGTACTTTTGTACAGTAGATAGCGCCAACTTATATATATGTCCATGATATTCAGGCAATACTCATGTAAGCATTTGCACAGGCAGCTAACAACTCAAATAGGTCTTGTACCATCGCCATAATACAAAGTGCATTTTACGGGATTGAGAGGTATCGGGAACTTAGCCTCAACATTATTTTTCCAACTGACTTCATGAACTGAGCAAAACCTAACGTCCATCTTCTAGACTGGTGGACCCTTTCTATGTTTAGTCGATGTGACGATGTTTATTGTTAATGGAGCTCTGTAATGCGTATTTGAGCTACATATTAACTACTGTATTATTCTTCTACTTTGTTGGATGTGTTTTCTAATAATCAGCCACGTTGGTAAACATATTGTTGATGCTTTTTTTTTTATCAACACAAGATCACCTAACGATTTACGGTGTAATAAACGAAGTCACCAAAATCGTCGGGATCAAAACCGGTGCAGAACCGATTTTGAGATCAATTCAATTTCGTAGAATCAAACGACTAATTTACGAGCAAATTAGTAAAGACGGTAAATATTGTACTTACGTGACGCGGACGATTACTTTTCTCGCAAAGTAATAAAGATCCTCACTATCGTGGAGGAGAAAACGACCGATTTCCAGCGTAAAACGGAAAAGATCAACCAAACCGTAGGGTTGCTAGAGCTCAGCCACAAAAACAAGATAGAAGAAAATAAAAGATAAAATTACTAATGAATTTGATTGGATGTTGGGGGTCTCTCCAATAGGCCATAAGCCCATATATATAGGGTCGCCGGGTCTTTAGCAGCTTACATATCCAGTCGAAGTTTGTTCCTTAATCAAACATACAGAATATCTTCGACTCGAGTCGGTCATCGCCTAGTCTCCGATGCAGTACAGGAATCGGTTGTCTCCGATGTGTTGTGTATGGCCCACGCGTGCAGCAGCAGGAGTCCACACGAACATGTATGTTTGCTGATCTCTAGATTATCTCCGCAGACAACTGGTAATCTTGTCGGTAATCACGTAATTAAGATTAACACATAGATCCATGAATGCAACACGTATTTTATGGCCGAGCTTTCTTCTTGGCTTATGCTAGTTCTTAATTATCTATTTTACCAAGCCGGCCAACTAATACCTCTAAATAAGAAATTAGCAATTAACCCATTGACCATATAATTTGGCCTGCCAAAGTAAAACTAATTAGTACTCCAATTAAGCCAAATTATGCTACAAACACATATATACAGTTAATTTGTGCTAATTTATTAACTAAAACAAACTTAAAAAGAAAGAAGGAAAATCACATTGCAGGTGGCTCAGGATGCATCATGCCGGCGAAAATCGATCTTTACAGTGGCACGATGCATGGGCCGCCTGTAAAGATCTTGCAGGCAGCTCTAGATTCTTTCATGCCACCTACATAGAGGCATTTTTGCATGCAGTTAGGCCACCGCCTATAAACATAGTCGATTTCAGGCGAATGGAAGCAGATGGCTCAGCACGCCGCCTATAAAAAATGTTTTTTTAGCGATCCTTAGGCCTTGATTAGTTTCAAAAAGTTGTTTTCCAAAAACATCGCATCGAATCTTTCGACACATGCATGGAACACTAAATATAGATTAATGAAAAAACTAATTGTACAGTTCGCCTAGAAATCGCGGGATGAATCTTTTGAGCCTAATAGTCTATGATTAACCATAGGTGCTACAGTAACCGACATGTGCTAATTAAGGCTTAATTAGACTTAATAGAGTCTTCTCGCAATTTCTATGCGTTTGATATGATAACTAAAAAATTTCTTTTCGCGAACTAAATAGGGTCTGTCTTGTATCTTTGGCTTTCTTGTTTTTTTCTCCATGTTGAGGTTTAGAGTCGAGTACTGTTGTAAGTTTGGTTGTGTATACCGAGGGCGGTTTTTTCTATAAATCATCTTACAAAATATATTTTTTATACCCGATAGTATAGTTGAAGAGTATATTTTAGTCCTTCATGACAGTTGAGGAGGTTAAAATAGACTTATCCTTATGAAATATTGGCTTGAACTTATCAGTATTTCTGTATAGCAGATAGCGCCAACTTATATATGTCCATGATATCTAAGCAATACTGTCATTTTGTCCACATTTGCACAGTCAGCTAACAACTTATCAAATGGTCTCGTACAAATACATTGCCGTAATACATAGTGCATTTTATGGGATTGACAGATCTCAGGATCGAACTTAGCCTCAACTAGATGTTCCCCAGGGACTTCATGAACTAAGCAAAAGCCAACCACCATCTTCCCAACTGGTGGGGTCCTCTCTTGCTAAATATTGTACATATGTTGGCTCGTGGAGTTGTGGGGAGGGAGAGGCGCGACTGCGGTGGAAGAGAGCTAGATAAATTAGTAAATCAGCGCAACGTGACAGCAAGCGAGAGGAGGAGGGGAGCACGGCTACGATTGATCGAGCTTAGCGGGTTGAGCGAGGCCGTCTCCAATCAAGCGAGTTGCTGTAGTGCACCCTCCAAATGATTGAGTTATTACCCTCCGATTGATGGAGTTCTTACTGCTGTCGAGGCTGAGCGTCAAGAGGTTGTTGTATATTTAGAGCAGGCAAAGATCTTGGGCTGGTTTTGATCGATAAAACTGGAACTCTTCCCAACGCTCAATATACAACTTTTTTTATGGTTGCTCACAATACAGCTTGTATGTAAAAACAGTATCACAAGTTCAGGACTCAATTCCTAAACCAGCAGAACTAATTAAAAGCCACACGGTTCACCCCCGGAGTATCGCATCGCCTTACCAGTTGCCAGTTGCCACCGGAGGAATTAATTAAAGGAGCCTGCGCTGAACGAACCTCACAAGAATAGGGAAAGGTGGCAGCGTTGTGGCCAACTATGCGATCGAGACAGTTATGGAGAGATCAATAACAAAAGATAAAAAATACACCTGCAAAGAGTTAGGAAAGTACAATTATGTCTTCTTAAACCTGACCACCGTAAAAGTCTTTCTACCCCTTTCCGTATCGAGTGATGTGTGAAGGCTTAAACTTGTAACATTTTGGAATGAATGGATTGTTAGTTAAGAAACTGAAAAGAGTTTCTTAGAGAAGAAAAACTAAAATAATTTAAAATATATGTTTGTCTATACTAATTCAATGTATCGAGTGATGTAAAATTTTAGTCAACTCGATCATAGCACCAATATTAAAGAAATATTTGGTCGATTGATTTTTATATTTTTACTAGAGACAATATTAATTGTACTGGAAATTACAGAAATATTTGGTTTAACGAAGCTAATCTTATAAAAAAAAAGAACCTGCCTGTTATACCGGTGCAAACAGTATCTACTAGTGTAAGCCACTGAGCCCCCGTTTGATTTTAAGGAAAATCAAAAGAATTTTGTAGGATTTCAAACCTATAAGGGCTCCTTTGGAACACAGGAATGAAAAACACAGGATTATGAAGAAACATAGAAAAAAGATAGGAATGCACGTGTAAAATAGAGGATTGAAAAACATAGGAATTTTACAGGAGAACTCGTTTGGATGAGCTGCATGAAAATAGAGGAATATTAAAAGTGGTATATAAGTAATCAATAGAGGGACCCCACATGTATGTGAGAGATTTATTAGTGTTTTCACATGTCATTAGACAGTTAGCAATGCTTTGATCCTTCGCTGCCTCGGTCCTAGTGAAACATGAGCTTCTACTGGATGTTGAAATTCCTGAGAAATGAGACAGGAAAGGAAATTTTCCTCTGGATTCTACTTCACCATTCCTGCAATTCAAATGAGACTACAGTGCTGAATCCTTTGGAACTTCAAATCCTGAGTTTTTCCTCTGGAAATCCCACGTTCCAAAGGAGGCCTAAGATTTTTTCATGAATAGCCATTTGAAACAAAGGAATTTTGTATGGAATGTCTCATTACTTGCAAGTTTTGGAGGAATTTTAATATAAGGTCTAACTTTATGGAAAGTTTACTTTGAATCTATCTCTCACCTCATATTCCTGTGTTTTTCAGTGGTCCAAACAAATGCTCATTCCTATATATATTTTTTTCTATGTGTTTCTATTCTTGTGTTTTACACTTTCATTCCTATGAAATTTATGTGTTTCTCCTATTTCTTTGATTTTCACAATCATGTGTTTCAAAGGGGGTCTACATCTCTTACAATTTTATAAGGAGAACTCTTGTGCCTTCATTATTACAACTAGATGAAACCCCGTGCATTGCAACGGAAGATCTTTCCTAAGGATGGTAGTTTAATTTGGTCGGCAGTACACAACCTATCTCCTCTAAGAGCAAACCCAAGAGCTCATCTATCCCATCCTCCATCTCAAATATAGAGTATGTGTGAGAAAAATGTTACTTCAAGAGATACTCCATCACATCATCAAAAAATAAAGCATCATCTATATTGGAGAGAGAACATTCAAATATGGATGTTCTCTCTCTTCACTCCATATTTGAAGCAAGCAACATGATAGGAGAAGAGAAGAGAATTGTTGGAAAATATTATTAAAATATAAAAGATTAGAGTATGGATGATGTAGTATGGATGGTCTCTTGAAGTGCATAAGAATATAGAAGAGGAATCTTTTTGCATCATCATTCAAAGGGGGCATATAGAAGATCAAATATAGATGACCTCTTGGGTTTGCTCGTTCCTCAAAAGATGCCATACGTTGGAACCTCACAGCAAATGGGTGATATTCAAGCACGGTTAGAATGCAATTCATTGGAGCATTCAAAATAAACTCCAACTACCTCTTTTGGAAAGAATGGGCCCCACCAAAATGCAAAGCTTTTGCTTGGTTGGCCCCGCAAAATCGAGTTTGGACTGTAGATCGACTCCAAAAAAGGGATGGCGGAATCAGAAGACATGCTCGCTTTGCTATGTCGTTGATGAAACTGCGGTGCATTTACTTGCGCACTGTCGAGTTACAAGGAGAATTTGGGAGGAAATTCAAAGATGGGCAAAACTAGACCTTCACATTCAGGACTGGACAGATCATAGCATGGTGGTGCTTATCTGTCTTAAACGTGGTGGCTACTAGGAAAAAAACTTTGCGATCTCTTATTGTACTGGTGTCCTATGAAATCTAGATCGAGTGCAATGCTAAAATCTTCAAACAAAAGGTCTCAACGCCGGCAACCATTATCGCCAAAATAAATGAAGAGGCTCGTGCTTGGAAGCAAGCGGATGTGGTTTGCCTACAACAGCTATTCCCTTTGGGAGGTATCACTTAATTTTCCTTTTATTTGGGTGGGCCTTTTCACTCCGTCCTTGTACATAAACTTGTATTTTCTCCTTCTCTATCAATACAAAAGAAGGCAAAGCTTTTCCCATCTATTAAATCAAAATAGTTGAGCCCAACAAAAATATGAACATCTGTTCGGACAAACTTTCTGACATCAGCATGCAGCTGGTCGAAGTAGCAATGGCGATGAAACAAAAGTTAATACCTACTGCAACCGCAAACAAAAGTTACCTCGTGCTTCTTCTACCTCTCTGGCGTCCACATGCAGCCGGTCAGAGTAGCAATGGCGATGATACACCTTTGTGACGGCGAGGGCATAGGCTGGAGCATGGTGGATGCGTGGGATGGGGCAGATCCCCGCCATCGGGCCACCACGATGCGTCGTCGCCGGCGAGGTACGACCACTTCGTGGTTGCGGGGGATGCTACGGGTGGTGGTGGTGGCGAGAAACGCCATCAGAGAGGAGGAAGACAGGAGATCCGTAGGGAGGAGAGAAGACACTCTTATCCACAAGTGATCAGATGAGGACGTCCATTAAGACAGGAAAATGTCATGTAGTCTTTCCCTTAATAGTTTTGTATGAAGGTCTTTTGTCTATATATATATATATAGGAGTAGTATTTTTTGAACCTAGGTACATATGCACCAACATGGAGACTCAGACACCTGGCAAACGGACGTTAGGCATCACAATACGTTATGTGTTCAGTAGTCCTAAACGACTGTGCATCTACCAAAATCATTGCCTATATAGAGCATCAGGTTGCAGGTACACAACGCGGTTTGCCGAATATGCCCCTCACATTTCATGCCTGCTATGCATGTGGCTGGTGAAAGACCATGAACAGCAATCTCAACCGTGTGTTCAGACCATACTCCATGCTTGTACGTATATGTGCATATGGACACATCAAGCAAGTTGTTTACATATATTTTGACATGTACCAACAAGTATGTTTACATATATTTTTTATCGGAATATAAAAACATCTCGAGCTGAATTCTCAAATCAATGAAGGGATGTACCTCATTGTTTTTCTAAATTGATAAATAGACATTTCTAACTTTTATCAAATATAATACTCCCTCCATCCTTAAATGTTTGTCGCCATTGACTTTTTCTACACAAGTTTGACTATTCGTCTTATTCAAAAAATTTGCGTAATTATTGTTTTTTTCCTATCATTTGATTCATTATTACATATAGTTTCATACGTACATATAGTTTTACATATTTTACAAAAGTTTTTGAATAAGACGAACGGTCAAACTTGTGTTAAAAAGTCAATGACGATAAATATTTGAGGACGGAGGGAGTAATAATAAAAATACTTGTACACTACATTTTTAGGGATGTAATTTCACACTTTGAAATAAGTTGAGTCGCATGTATATATATGCGATTAGGTTCTCCTAAGCGCAAAAATAGCAATTTGACAAGCATAATAATTTAATTTTGTGTGTATAGAAAAACACCAATCCCTACTCACCGGTGTGAATAATACCTCGTATCAAGAAACATGTTTATGGTCGTACTGCCTTATTATTACAAGAAACTAACACAACGATCAACGTGGCATGAACCAAAACATGCAAGGCATGAAACGACGTGATGGGATGACACAAAATTGCCTTGTCGCACTCGTACTTGCTTTTGCTTGTGGTGGGGGTAAGATAAATGCACAGCCATTTCATGCTAGCAACAGACCAAGCACATGGTCATGTATAGTAGACCAAATCAATCTATACAGGAACGTCCCTTCCAAATTAATAAACTCGATGTTACACTGTTGGAGGAAGGTGTCTAATATATTTTAGATATCCATAATATAAGGTTTTTGGGAATCAATTTTTTAGCACTATGTTGAAGATACTCTTAGTATATATACGACTCGATTCCGTCGGTGTTGGAGATGCTCTTGGTATATATACAACTCGATCCAACCAGTGTTGGAGATGCTTTTAGGATATATACGACTCGATTCCGCCGGTGTTGGAGATGCTCTTAGTATATATACGACTCAGTCCCACCGATGTTGGTTCCATACTCCTACCCGCGATCAAGGAGGAAGTATCTATGAAATATCCAAGTTTTTTTATTGAGTGTCTTTTTTTTCTGCGAGTGATCCAACTGTATCAGAGATTCATGCAACCAAAATGTATGGGCATTTTATTCATATAAATAGAATATTATGGATTGACAAATTTGGGCGAGGCAATTGTGATGTGACAGCATGGACAAATTTTTTCCATCTACCTGCTTCGTCTGATGCTTGCATTGAATCGTTGCCTTGTTTAATGGATCATAAAGCTCAATGAACCACGTGTTTGAGTCAAATTGGTGGTTGCCTGGCATGCATCAAGTTGACAATATGAAGAGTCACTTCCTGGTACATGACATGTCAGTATAAAAAAACAAATACACTAATTTGTCAAGGTCAATCTCGACTGGTCAAGTCTGGTTTGGTTCTATCCATGGGCATTTTTGGCATCTCGCTGATTATACCTTGCAATTTCATGTGTTGAATATGCTAGTTACTCCATTACCTACTCACGTCGCACCCACTGCGTTCCGTTTGGGCGCATGAATCTTGGACACATATGATGGTACAGGTTCATACGTATATATGATCATTTTTGTATTTATATATTATATATATATTAAACAAGTTAATATTTATACTCAAATATTTTTGAATTTTTTCGTATTCATTTAAACATAGTTCAAACTCATTTCGAACCTTAAAGGCCATACACCATGAAGGATAGAATAAATTTAATATATATATATATATATCCCTACTAGATGTAGTTAATACTATTTTCTCTTCTCTTATTAAGCCTCATCATCTCAATTATTTTTAGCCCTTGGGTGGTCCATGATCTAAATAGTTTTTCTTCTTTCTCTTCTCTTATATAGCCATATTTTATTTTATTTCAGTTTTTCATCATAAATATCTCTTAATATATATGTGGTCTAAATTATCATACTTCTCTTATAAACCTTATCATATTAATTGTACATAGGCTTTTCAATTTCATAAGAGCGTATATTATACCACAAAATAGAACAACATATTGTTTATTTAGAAATTTATTGTTGTATACAAATATATTTTTTTTGAAGGAAGATCATTTTACTGATCTGGTTTGACAGGAAGCCACACAAATTACAGTTCCAGTTTTACAAACACAGAAAAAAGACAGACAAGCAACAAGATAAAGAAAACAGAACATGGTAACTACTGGCTCACAGCCAGCTTTACAACGCAACGATTCTAAAGAATCAGATGACTCTGTATCAGGATTTTCTTCAGCAACTCTTCTCCTTTCCTCCACTTTAGCTTTCATCAGGTAGAATATCAGAAGGTTTCAAATCTCGCGCCTTTAGCAATAGTTTCTCTACCCAACTGTCCAGCTCTGCTTGATCTCCTTCCTTGCTTAATGCGCGCCAATTCTGCACATAGGAAATCAGCAGGTAGTTTAAGTACAGAGGCGATTTTATCAATTTATTTTCAAACACCCATTCATTTCTTACTCCCCATAACCCCCATACTATTGCAGCTACATCACACCCCAGGTTTGTTTTTTTGCAAACTTTCCTACCACACACCAAGCCTTCTGACATTGATCCTGGGATCAAGTCAAAACCCATAACTTCTCTAACCACGGACCACACAAAAATTGCAGGGGAACATTCAAATAGAATATTTTAACGGCAACACGTGGGTATTCATCTAGTTTTCTTAAAACTTCAGCCCCCACGCTTTGAGGTATACACAATCATATTATTATAACAGTGCACGTGCCACCAATCTCAAAAACGATAAAAGAGTGTTATAACAAACCAAATATATCACCTTGAGAGATATCCGGAATGATACGCTAACTTTGGGTCTGAGCACAAAGTTCAGAGAATTCTGGTAAGCAATGCTTCATGGAGCTACTCTATGGAGTTCAGAACTCCTATGACAGGGACTGCTTTTCCGTCTCGGTGATGAAATGATGCATGTGCGGCATTCTGATGCTAGAAAGATCTCTCGCGTGCAGATGTATAGTTCCGGTGTTTCCTCTAGTCTTTGGCCGCTGCTTTTTGAAGACAATCTTGCTCCGCTTCAAAAATGCTAATACTGAGAGGAAGTTTTGTGTTCACACAACATTGTACGTTTTGTCAAAGTTATATATTACCACATAACTTTTGCATTTCTTTCAGAAGAAAAAAAATATATCCGGAGCACAAACAAAAAAACTTGGGGGCCTTAATTCCCATTGTAGCATGTTCGGAGGAATGTATATATGGCGCTGATCGTTTCGAATCTCACCAAGTCTTCAATAAATACAAATAGTCAATTGTATAATCCCCGTGCGGCCGTGCCATCATATGCATACGTGTTATAATGCTCCATATGTCACAACCTCACAGCTTATTCTCAAGGGTGTGTACTACGGGCAAACTACATATGTCTTTGTTTATTGTGTTAAGAGCTACTTATTGCATAATTAGTACTCTATTTATCTAGAAAGTTATTATCTTGAGATAATTTGGCATTTATAGTCTACGCTATTAAACTTACTCTAGTTTGAAAATGAATAGATGGGAATTTACTTTTACAAGATGCATGTCTCAAAATGCTACAAGTGCGTTCAATGAAAAAGCGGGCAAACTAAAAGCAAGTTTAGTAAGATAGCCCCACTTACTAGTCTAATTCTAATTGTAGCTAGCGTGTATAATAGTCTAGCTATAAAATTGGTTCTAATTCTTACATTCTATCTCTGTACATTAAATGTATTTATCTTAAAGTTTATATAAAGTTTATATATAGTTAGCTCTTGCACGAGAGTTTTTTTATTGTCTTTTCCCTCTACATCGGCCTAGAGTAATCTTGCGGTCCACTATTATACTTTCTATGATAGAGTCAAATAGCAATTCAAAGCCAGCATGGACACATGGCTATTGTGATGATATATACATACTTTTAATAATGCCTCCTTACTGAACTCATCGTACTTTTGAGTGTCACCACTGTTATGGCGGGCAGCACCCAACTTCTCTATATAAATTCATGATATACAGGCCAAACCCTTGCAAGTTGTCAGCTACCGACTGTAATAGTCCCATTCAATTCAAAGACAATGTTACGTTGTAATACATGGTGTGGTTCAAAGGATTGAGAAGTATCAGGAACCGAGCCCCAACCAAAGGTTCAAATGCTACTAAGCAAAAGCTAGCCTCCTGTTAGAAAGGATGCTGAAAACGGCGATCATGATCGGAAAAAAGCAGCGGCTCGAGATTAAGAGGCATTCTTCAAATTGATTGAACCAGCACGTTGACTTGGTAGAGCACTGAGGTCCAAAAGGTGTGTTATTGGGCCAAATCAGGTCGTGTAACTATCTGATGCCGTATGTGGCTTGTATTAGGAGTAAGAAAGCAGAGTAGCTGAAAGAGAGTGGTTAGGGGGGATGAGTCGTCCATGGACCAGATGAATACGTAGAACTTGTCCTGGGCCTGGCTATGGTGCACTGATGGCGTATGTGGATCTCATGAAGTTGGGTTGAGTGACAGTTTGTGATTCTCTACGTTGAGTATAGTCACATTGGGACAGTGACATTGGCTTGCCCATGTCGAGCCACAGCCCACAAGGCCTGGTGTAGAGCCAATCGAGCTCGGGGCCTGAAATGGCTACTACAAGGCCGATGGTACTCATATGCTTGGTGCTCAGCAAGTGAGCCTGGGTGCTCAAATGGACAAGATATGGTGACTTGTTGATACAAGAAGCCGTGAAGAAAAGAGTGGATGGGAGACCAGAGAGAATTGGCTGAAAAAATGTATTAGCAAAACATTTTTATATGGTTTATCTAAACAGTTAGCTTCAGATAACTTTGTAAATTGTGACGTGCTTAAGCTACGCTAACCAACACTAGTAAACTTGCTGCAAGTGAGGATGTATCCAGTGGAAATTAACTCCCATGTGAAGAGTGCGTATCAAAATGTAGCATGGGGATTCGATGAAAAGGCTGGACATTAACAAAAGAATCAAGTGACAATTGAAAGCCATCATTGAAAGAGACATTGGCCATTGTAAATTTGTAATGGTATATTAGGAGTTTGTGACTGCCATTGTGGTGGTTGTGGGCTTGTGGCAGGTGGCACCCAACTTCTATATATATATATATA
>CM002483.1:4447230-4459077 GCA_000325765.3 Leersia perrieri
ATATATAAAAGCATGATGTTCAGGAAAAAAATATATTCTAGTCATTTGCATAATCAGTTGCCAACTCCATTGGTCTTGTTGAAGGTGTATTTTAATTTATGGGATTGAGAGGTATGTGCCATAGCTGCTGCTCTATCCATCAGCATTTAATACATTAAGTGCTACAATACAGCCGAGCGGCTATACTATGCAGTTTATGCAGCCTAGACCGCTGGCAAAATAGGCTACCAAACAGCCTCACAGGGAGCGTAGCCTCAACTATAGTCTCTAATTGATGAAGAATATGTCCCCATCTTTCAAGAGAGGTGGATTTCATAGTCATCTGGAAACAGTCTTTTATAATAGGGTTAATTAGTTCTATGTTATTGCAAGCTTGCTGATTCAGAAAAATACCATTACTATTTGTGAAATCGGGTTAATGCCACAGCAATTTTTCAGAAATTAGAATCGTGCCACTCCTTCACGTTTCCATCACAAGCGTGATCACTTCCGTCTCTTCCCCAACGAAACCATCAGTCAACCCTTTCCCTTCTCAACCATCGGAGAGGCTCGTCACCGGCATGGTCGTTGGTTCCTCCTCCGCGCTCTTTGGGGCTGTTTGGTTGCTGCCCTGAGGAGGATTGGCCTGATCTGAGACATGCCTGAGAAAAATTAGGGTTTGTTTGATTGGTACCCTGGGACATTTTATCTATTACCTGACCTGAGCCACCAGGGAGGTTTGTTAGCCTGGCTCAGGCGACCCAAAATGCAGGCCTGAGCTTCCGGCAGCATGTGAGATTGTGATTAGCATGTATGTTTAGCACGTGTCCACCTGCAGCATGTCAGAGATTTGAATGGCAATAGAAGCCATGCTTGACGTGCTGAAAAGAAAGACACGCTAGTGCCTGCATGTGACGCATGCATAACAGCATATAAGGAAGCTATTAGAAGGTGGTTAGATATAGTTAACAAAGTATTATCACTAATTAAGCACATAATTTGCTTGATCTACTTTCCCAGGCGTACAACTTCAACCAAACAAGAAAAGCACAGACATGCCTGGTCAGGCAACATCATCCCACAGTATTCCTTCCACACAGACACGTTTTTTTCTCAGGCATATCTCTCAGATCGCCTTTATCTTAACGTAGATCTAGTCACCGCTGCTGGCACACCAACCCCCCCCCCCCCTCCCCGGGCCAGGGACGAGGGCATCCTCAGATCTGAGCTCGCGTCGTCGTTGTCACCAGCCCGGCCCACGCCGGCGACGAGGAAGGAGATGAGGGCACCCTAGATCCGAGCTGGTGGCCGTCGTCGTCGCCCACGACCCCAAGATCGACGGCACCACCCCCAGTCCCAGCCGACAATGAGGAAGGAGAGGAAAGCACCCTGCACATCCGAGCTCGCGACCGCCGCCGTCGTCGCCCATAGCACCGAGCTTGCCGGCATCAACCCCGGTCGCAGCGACGCAGACCAGCAGCAGCGATGCGGGCTCCTCAATTCCATCAATCGTAATCGCTTGTTTGTTTCATGGGTTATTGACGGGATGGTCTGGGGATCCTCTGTTTTTTCTTCTTGTTTTCTTGGAAGAGACATAGTCTGTTTCTGATTGCAATTGCATTCTTCTCAATTTTTGTCTTTTTTTCTTAAACAAAGATTAAATTTAGTTGGGTTGCATTTGACCCTCGATGCCAAAGTGGTTTGAGTTTGGACTGCCAAGATTGTATTTTTTTTTCCTCTTGTCTCATTGGGGCACTTTGATTCTGGACTGGATGTATTTCGTAGTTTGGCAGGCATGATTGTGGCAACGCTCGCCGACGGTATTCCCACAACCAACGCTCGTCATCATCGCCCATGACCAACTCTCGCCGGCGGCATTCCCATCCTGGTAGGGGACAAGGGAAGTAGAGGAGGTCGCCGGCCGGCCAGCATCGTTTAGTGGAAGATGACGGAAGAAAGGAGGAGAGAAGGAAGGGGACGGAAAATGAATCAGATGGATGGAATCTCTGTCACGGCAATGGCATGGTTTCAATTTTATAGAATTGTAGCGGCATCCAACCAATTTCACGAATAGTAATAGTATTTTTTCTAAATTAGCAAAGTTGCAATGACATGAAACTAATTAACCCTTTATAATAACTATGAATATAGGTGCTAAGAAAGTGAAGACCGGTTTTAGACAAATATAGCGCAGAAGGCTCGCCTCTATGGATGTACTGTGTGCTATCGTCCGTATTTCTATTATTGCCACAATGCTGCATCACAATTAATTGCAGGTCTGATCGAACGAGGCAACATCATCATCGGTTTATTTCCTCCCCGTCTCTTTTCCTTTTCCCTGTTACAGTCTAAAAGCTTTGTTTGCTGCGAGATGGCGATGGAGAACGAGAGATGAGGACAAAAGGTAGAGGAAACTGTCTAATGACATTTGAGTCCTACCCATTTTATTTGTTTAATTTTGCTAATTAAACGTAGGCATCACTTGGGCAAAAACCACTTTAGTTTAGTTAAGGTGTGTAAAACAGTTCTGAGAGTTGAGTAGTGTCTATTACCTGATTTTGAAGTTAAAGGGTGATTTTTATACCAACATAATAGTTGAAGGAGGTAAAATCCCTAACCAAGATAAGACTATTCAGCATCAACATTGCAACATGCCAAGGAAACCAATCATTGTGTTACCAAGTTTTTGGGAATAGAGTGAAGAGGTCTGCTAGTTTGGAACTTTGGGCTGGCTTTAGGGCTTGTTTGGATAGGGACTAAAAATATAAATATTTTAGTCCCTGTCACCTCGGATGTTTAGACGCTAATTTAAAGTTTTAAAAATAGATTAATAATAAAACTAATTACATAAATAAGAGCTAATTCATGAGATAAATTCTTTAAGCCTAATTAATCCATAATTAGCAAATGTTCACTGTAGCATTACATAGGCTAATTATGGATTAATTAGGTTTAATTGATTCATCTCGCGAATTAGTCCAAGGTTATGGAATGTGTTTTATAATTAGTCTATTTTTAATACTCTAAATTAGTAAACAAACATCTGATGTGACATGAACTTGAAATAAGTCCCTGTTATCCAAACAACCCTCAGCACGGTGTATCTAGCACTTTTTTTTTCTTCTGAAAACATACAATTTTTTTCACATTGTTTTAATGAAGGTAGAGATAGGTTCTCATCTATACTTCTATAAAAAGGAGTAGCCACCACCACCTACTCTCACTGCAAATTTACAAATTAGTCCTTCAACTTTTTTATACCAGGTAAATATAGATGGATATTTACATATAAATTTAAATTAAGATGACTATTTTATATAAGAAAAATATACAAGACATACCATAAAAGTATTTGTGTTAGCAAATATTATTATATATTTTGTCCGTAGCAAAGCACGGGTATTTAACTTAGTATATCAAAATGCTAGAAGAGAGGCCCTCCCATTATTTTTTAAAAAATGCAGAGAGAAGCCCTCCTGTAACGTCAATGCAAATGTACCCCATTTCCAAGGCGACAAAACTACGTTGGTTCAGAGAACTCTCATTTTTACGTATTTCTTAAGGTTAGGATGCATCCGGAACGAAACTAGCATTGCTGCTTTGGGCAAGATTTGGCCGATAACACCAAAGGAGAGCTGAAAACTGCATAAGTGGAGCCATTTTGTAGCTCAGATGGAGGAGAGATGTCTCATGTGAGAGTTCTGAGAGTTCCCATGGCGGCCGATCGAAGGTTTCCATCTGTCCCTTGAACGTTTGCAGTTTTGCACCCACATGATATTTTCAGCTGTTCTTTACTCTTGTTGGTCTTCACCGTTCTACTAATTCTCTTGTTGGTTTTCACCGTCGTTCAGTAAGCACAAATGCTAGCCTACAGCTAATGAACTCCATTTACATATGCATATCTCTCAGGGTACACACCATGCAGATATATGCTAGTTGTTACCACCACACAGCTCTCAAGTCTCAAGGCAAAGTCTTGTCCAGTGGCAAACAGTGTTTTCAAAATTCAAATACAACCAGGAGTTGAATTCGGGAAACCATGATTATTATAGATACGTAACGGTTTCGTAGATAATCATAATTATCAGTGACAACCCACAAAATTTAGACAATTTTAGCTAAAAACATATTAGTTTACTCTTTTTGAATTTGTCGGGTTTATAAAGTGGTATTTAAATACACTAAAAAATCCTTGTAATCCATGACGGACAAATTATGTCATAGATCATAAAAAACCATCACAAACCAATGTATATGACATTTTTAGATTCCGTCATGTATTGAGTGTCACAGTTTAAATCACGTGACGGATTTACAAAATTGTCATATATTGAACGCGATCTATGACGTTTCTCAACCGTCATAGAACAATCCTAGGGCCCTGTAGCCCAACCCAAGCCCAGTGTTTATGACGAAATAAACGTCATAAACGTAGACTAGTATTCGTTATAAATTGAATAACCACATCATCACGAGTGTGACAATGGCTAGTGACATAGACGTTGATGTGGCTGCTAACGTATACAATAATGTCATCATCGTGGCCCATTTATTAATGTGCCAATATATTAGTGGGCCAGTTTAAAAAACAGTCCACTTTTCGGTCGGTCACCCATCTCGAAATTGCTCCAGGTAAAGCATGCTTAACCTTAGAGTTCTCTCTAAATAAGCTCATAGAAAAGAAGTTGCAATTTGTTGGTATGATTAATAGGTAAAACGGGTATTATCTGTAAATCCTAATCAAATAAATACACCAACCAGAGGGGGTTGAATGGTTGGAACAACCAAAACCAGTAACTTTTCACGGAACTAAAAATTACCTTCCCTCTGTAGATCCGGTCTGACCGTCAGATGCTGGAACCATCGCAAAAACACAATATCGAAGAGTTTATATACGTAGATCAACTTTATTGTTTTAATATGTGTTTATAAAGTGCAGCAACAGCGCTCCTCTCTCTAAATTCGGCCTTAAGCCAAAACCCTAGGCTAAACCCTAGATTTTCTCTTCTCTCTAAAAAATCGATAAATGAGATACACACTCTTTATATATTTATACCAAATATCTCCTATTTCTATTAAAACTCAATTACGAAGTCCTAACCTATTACAACTTATCAAAAAGAAAATTTTCTTCCCTTCTTCCCGTTTTATCAAAACCTGCCAGCCATCCAAACGTGGACAGCAAGCCATCCATACATGTGCACACGCACATGCATATGAGCCAATCCAGGAACGTTGACCAAGTCAACCAGCACACACAGAGCAACCACATACATGCTCGTACGTGCATCTTACTACAGTACCTTGTATACTGCAGCCTCTCTCCAATTCTCCTCAATTTTTCTCCGTATTGCTCCAGCAATCACACATTAACTATGTCAAGCCCATTACGAACAACACCTACACAATGTCCCTCTATATTGTGTCATCTTTCATCAATTTCGTCACCGGTATCTTGATCGCTCGGGACTTAGACTCCATCTGAGTCTACTCCTGATCCCACCATTGACCGAAGTTAATCTCAAGACATCTGACTCTAGTACAATCTTGTCACATGGTCTCCCGACTGCTCTAGATCTCGGTTCCTCCCTAAACCTTGTTCCAGTCCTCGCCATTGACCAAGCATTGATCTCAAGTCACCTACACACAATAGACAAAACAACCATTTCCGGACACACATATCGCAACCTGACCCACATTAGTCACATGCAGTTACACCACATCTACGAATATTACAAACTAATTTCATTTAATATATTATTTATATGTGGGTAAGGATAAAAATGGGTAAGGTATATGTGGGTCCCACATTTACAATTTGCTGAAAAGTTGCACAAATTTGCTTTTTTTTAGTGGAAACACAAATTTGCTTCTCAACAAGATAAATCAACCCTATAATATTTAATTCAATTTGACAAAATTTTATAATGTGAACGCGAGTTTAAAAATTTTAGGGTCCAAGTTTAACACTATACAGAGTATAAAATGAGCATAAGTAAAGTGGTGGGTCCCATATTTAAAATTTGCTCAAAAATTATATAAAATTGCTTCTCTATAAGATAAATCGATCCTATAAAATTTAAGTGCAGTTGACAAAATTTTCTAGTGTGAACACATGTTTAAATATTTTAGGGTCCAAATTTAATGCTATAAAAAAGTGTAAAATGAGTATGGGTAAAGTAGGTAATCATGGGTATTACTGTCTTATACCCAAAACTGAAATTCACTATGTTTTCATACTCATACCCTTCCAAATAGCATGGGTATGGGTATGGGCATGGATTACCCATATACAGTGACAGGTCTAGGTGGGTACATGCTGACTGGATATGAAAAGATTGACCATATTGATCGTGACGAATTTTATTGAACGTCACTAGTTAGTAGGCTATATTGTGACGAATTTAGTAAAATGTCACTATATTATGGGCCTTATATTCATACTCTAGATCCATAACGAAAAAAATAGATAATTGTCAGAGATTATGCATAGTTAATGACGTTTTCTGAATAGGTCACAAGAAATCGTTGTAGATTAAATTTCTTGTAGTGATATGAATCAGCTTGCATTAATGAAGTTATTATTATATACTTTTAAACCTTTTATATATTGTCTTTATGATAACAAGTCAAAAATTTTGACATGTTGATTTTCTTCAGAAAATAGGCGCGTAAGTGAATAAGCTGCCACTTACTGAGATTCAGATACATGCACTTAAATTTAAAGAAAGTGAACCTCGCCAACCAGGACATGATCACTGCGAAGGAGCTTGCATTTAGTGCAAAATAAACGAATTTCTATCATTTCTACCAATATATCACCAGCCCATTCAATAATCAAGAAACTTTATTCATTCAATACCTCCTATCTACTCATAGTAGTATTTTTCAATTTACGATGAGAATTGGTCAATTATACTAAACCTTAACTTTTTCTTAGGATGTTAGTAGAGAGTTTTTTCTTCTACTATCAAATGCCATAGAACTCTGCTAGCCACTTTGTAACATCCCGAAAATTTATTATTTTGAATTTAAGTTAAAGATTGCATCATGCCAATTTTTACTTTTAAGATTTTGATGATTTCTCGATTAAAGAATTATGAAGTAGGCTGTTAATTCAAGAGAGAATCTACTGCATGGCACCGACTTAATTTGCAACGATTCAACGATTTCCAAGTCGTGTTTCTATAATATGCACCGAGTTTAGGAGTCTTCTCTACAATACGTCATTGCATCATGTACATTTTTTTAAAATGCCCAAAATACCCTTACGGATACGATGTTGACAAATTCATGTTAGAAATTTCAGAAAACATACTGGGGCCTACCTCAATATTAGTTTTAATCTAATACAATGCCTATAAATATAGGTCATCCTTCTTGATATAGTTCCGTATCGTTAATAGGCGATTTATTTCCCATGGTTTCTACCTCTATATCTTAGAGAGGTTTTTCATATTAAATATATGTCTTTTATTCTTCTAATCATAACACAACAAGTGGTACAGTGCCGTAACCGATCTCCATCAGCCCGCTGCCACCAATCTACCGCCGCCGCCGGTGTCCTGGCGATCGATCTCATCCATCGTCGTCTTGTCCCATCGCCAGCTTCCGTGCAGCGGCGCTGCCTGCGCTACATGTGCGCGTGCGGCTAAATGCTGCCTGCCCTGCCGTTCTTGCACGCGGGAGAAAATCACCCTGCTGTTGCTGTCCATCTGTTCCCAAGGCAGGTTAAGGCCTTGTTTATCGGTGAAAAGTTTTTACGAAAATGTGATATTAGACATTTAACCAGATGTCAAGAGCTATTTTTGGACACGAATAAAAAAACTAATTTCACGGCTAGCCTGAAAACCACGAGACGAATCTTTTGAGCCTAATAAATCTATCATTAACACATGTAGGTACTATAGCACCTATGGCTAATCATGACATAATTAGTCATAAAAAATTCGTCGCGTCATTTACAACCTAATGATATAATTAGTTTTATTTTTATCTATATTTAATACTTCATGCATGTGTCTAAAGATTCGATGTGATGTTTTTGGACGAAAATTTTTGAAACTAAACAGCGCCTAAATCAACGAGAGAATTCAACTCTCTCCTCATCTGCCATGCACAGTGCTAGAGATCAAGGTGATTTTTCTTTTCTCTGGTGATCTGCAACGACTGTTTACCAGGAGGTTTATTGTTCATTGTCGCCCCCCTATTCACGTGATAATTTCACATTTAATTTTGCTACATCCACACTGCCTTCATACCAGAGATTTTTTCTCTCTTTTCATTAGGTCTACCATATATTTTGATCCACTGTATTTATTCTCTTTAATATGGCATCCAAATATGACATTGAGAAGTTTAACGATAAGATCAGTTTCAACATATGGCAGGTTTAAATGAGAGCTATTCTCACCCATGTTGGTGTTCACGGAAGGCATTGGGTGCTAGACAAGTGGGGGATTTGGATCAAAAGGCATTGTCTGATATTTAGCTCAGTTTATCTATAAATGTTTTGTGTGAAGTGATTAATGAGAAGTTTGCATCCTCTTTGTGGGATAAATTGGAGTCACTTTATATGAAGAAGAGTCTCGCTAATAAATTACGCCTCAAAGAACGTCTGTACACAATTCGCATGGCAGAAGATACCTCTATTCGGTCTCATCTTAATGAGTTTAATTTTCTCATCATTAATCTTGACAAATTAATGTATATATTAGCCCGTCAAGCATGGCGACTGATGTATGCCCCTGACAGCCTGTGCACCCAAGTCATGAAGGCTAAGTACTGCCTCCGTCCCTAAATGTTTGACGCTGTTTACTTTTTGATACACGTTTGATTCTTCGTCTTATTTAAAAAATTTTATAAAATATATAAAACTATATGTGTGCATGAAAGTTTAGTTAACAATAAATCAAATGACATGAAAAGAATTCATAATTCATAAATTTTTTGAATAAGACGAGCAGTCAAATATTTGTAAAAAAATCAACGGCGTCAAATATTTAGTGACGAAGGTAGTATTACCCTAATGGTGATCTCCTTGACACTGTGTTCCCGTCAAATTCATCTGAATCCTAGAAGAGTATCCAGCATGGACTAGAGTTGTTGGAAAAAGGTTCTCTCAAAAGAGTTGTTGGAAAAAGGAGTTATCTTGCGCATTGGTGATGGAAGAAATAGTGATGATTTTGCGGGATAATTGGATTCCTAGAGAATACTCACTATGGATCATTGGCAAGAAAGGACGATCAAGGCTGAAATGGGTTTCAAAACTTTTGAACTCTCGCTAGTACAAAAATTATTTTTGCGGGCAGGTATAGTGGTTTAAGCGGGTGGGCAGGGGCGCCGCCTAATTCAAATCGCCTGGAGAAATCATTGATATTTTTCGGCGGGTCCGCCCGCAAAGAGACATTTTTGCACGTGGGTAGGATTTTTCCGGGTGGAAAAACCACCCGCCTGCAATAAACAGAATAATTAAAAAAATCGGTGGGCCGGCGGGCGGCCGCACCACCGCCGCCTAGCTCGTTGCCCCGTCGTCGTCATCGCTGTCGCCATCGTTGAGTCGCTGGCGCTCGCCGCACACCGCCGCCGCCGCTCGCCAGATCCGCCGCCCCTGGCTGTGGTCATCGTTTTTGTCGCGCCGCGGCCGTCGTCGTCGGGCCGGGGGCTGTCGCCTCCACTGGCAGCCCTGGCACCGCTGCTGCCGCCGGCTCTAGATCTGGAGGGGACGGGGGAGGCCACCCCTTGGCCGGATCCACCACTACCGCCGTGCACTCGCCACGCACATGCAGCCGCTAGTCGCCGCCACTAGCCGTCGCCCGCTGCCGCTTGAGTGAGAGATGGAGAGAAGAGTTAGTGGGAGAGATAGAGAGGGGGGGACGGGCGAGCTAAGGTCAGAGAGAGAGGGGGCCCGTGCGGAAGTCCTTCCATCCATTTCGAAATTTCGCTCGATTTTTCTGGGCGGGCCCCAAAGTGGTCCGCCTACAAAAATTATTTTTTACAGGCAGAACAGCTAATCGCCCGCCCGCAAAAATCACTCGATTTTTGCGAGCGGGGACTAAGTGGTCAGTCTGTAAAAATTGGGATTTCGGAGCCCGGCCGAATTCTATTTTTGCAGGTGGCTCCGGTACCGAGCCGCCTTCAAAATAAATTGATCCTGCCCGCTAAAATTGTTCCTGACCTAGTGTCTGAGGGATCAGGATGGGATGAGCAGGTAATCCGACGTAATTTTGTTCCGATCAATGCTGAGGAGATCACAAGGATCCAGCTCCCAAACAGGAGAGATGAAGACTTTGTTGCATGGCATGATGACAAGATCGGAATGTTTACAGTCCGCTCTTCGTATCGCCTAGCGATGGACGAACACCTGCGAGTTGCATCTCCTGGAGCATCCAGCTCTAGCGCCAATGGTGAAAGGAGCCCATGGAAGAATATATGGATGGCAAATGTACCACAGAAGGGGCGAATTTTTACGTGGAGGCTGGCAATGGACAGGTTAGCTACCCAGCACAATCGACATGCAGGCCGAATGTCTTCAACGTCGATCAGTACAATTTGTGGCACGGGCCGGAAGACGGTTTTCACGCGACAGTCACTTGCTCTAAGGCCCGAGCTCTTCGCACTGAAATGAGGAAGTGCTGGACTCTACCAACAGAAGAAGAATTTAGATACACCGGGCCGGACTGGATCCTGCTGCTACTGGATACTACGTGGGAACCAACACCCAGCAACCTAATGCTCAGGTGCGGAGGACCCGGCAAGGCAAGGTGTGGCGCGAGCCATACCTCGCCGCCGGCGCCACACCTAACCGCCGGCCGGCGGCGGCGCCATCGCCATGGCTGCGAGCTGCGACCTCACGCAAGCGACGCGAGACAGCAAAAGAAAACGATTCAGTTTCTTCCCTTAGGCCCAGTTGCTAGTTAGGCCCATTGGGCTTTTGATTTTAAGTAACCCTAGAGAGCTGCTTGGTATGCTGGTTCGGTGGACGGTGGTTGCTGCTCTTACTCATCAACGATCCTGGTCCCAACGGTAAGTGCTTGACAGTCCCAGACAGTTCTGCTGCACAGACAAACGAGAACATGCTCTCGCGGACCTGGCAGCCACCTGAGCCGGGCTGGGAAAAAATCAACGTCGATGGAGCGTTCTGGCCTGAATTGGCGATGGGTGCAATCGGCGTTGTTATTGCCAGGGATGATAAGGGAACGGTGATGCTGTCTTCATGGTGGGTACTGCAACGTTGCGCTGCGGCCGAAGAAGCAGAACTGCTTGCTTGCCGGCAAGGTCTGCAGCTTGCGTCTGAGTGGATCCATATGCCGATCCTGCTTGAGTCTGACTGTAATTAGCTATTGCGTGCATTGGCCAACAAGGAGGATCCTTCCAGATGGATGTTTCTGGTGAAAGAGATCAAGGCGTCTATGAGCAATCTTCAGGAAGTTCGGCTACTCCATTATACGAGGTATTGTAATAGGATAGCACATGAACTGTCACTAGGCCAAAATTGGTCATCTTGGACATCTATAAATGTAATTATGGGCGGGCCATTTAGTAGTCCGCTTGCATTATTATTACAGCGGACCACTAAATGGTCCGCACGCAAAAATATAAATTTGCAGGCGGGGGAAGAGGGTATACCCCGCCCACACAACCGGTCCCCGTCCTTATCCCTCCTGCCTCGCGTATTCCCCTCCACAACTCTCTTCCCTCCCATCCTTATCCAAATTAATCCCTCCCCACTCTCTCCCCTCACCTCATTCCAGAGCGGCCACGACGACGAAGAGACTCGGCGTGGACAAGCTGCGGCGGCGGCGGCGAGCTGCGGGTCGGCGGCGGGCGGATATGGCGCCACCGACCCCAAGACGGGCGGCGAGCGGC
>CM002483.1:4459177-4521011 GCA_000325765.3 Leersia perrieri
CAACGATTTTTTTCAATTTTTTTATTTTTATTTTTTTTCTTATTGCGGGCAGGCCGCCGTGTCGCTTGGAATCCGGCCTGTCATGCCCGACGATTCCGACCGGGCGCGGCCGCTGCCCGCCTGCAATGGCCCCTTCCAACCGCCCGCATTATTCCAATCTGGCGTAATGTGGAGGCCAACTGGCGAAACGGTCGGCACAGTGCGCGGTTTGGCGTTTTAACTCTCCCAACTGTATCCGTCATCTGCTTGAGCCCCTTTATAATCATGTTATCTAATCAATAAATCTGACTCTCTAAAAAAATATTATTGACGTAAATAAACTAGATTTAACAATGAAGCGGCCTTTTAGCATCTCCCGTACAAAAACCAGTTGCATCAGCAGCATGCAGCCGTCACAGCACACGATTACTCGACGGCAGCAGACATCGGGGAAAGTACGTTTCTTCCGCAACGTTCACGCCAGGTTTTTCCATCCCGCCCGCGGCTGGGGTTGCATGGCAGTCAAAACAAATGTGGTGCAGTTGCAGCGATGGCGATCAATGACGATGACTTCTACAACTCTATGGATAGACTCATAGACGTAGACATCAACTTCTATCCAAAATCTTCGGGGCTATCCAAAATATACTAGGACTCTATCCTCAAAAGTCCTAACCAATTGCAGTTTACCAAAAGAAAAAACTCCTTCTCTTTTCTTTTTGCCGTAAAACCGCAGCCACCATACATCCATGCACATGTACGTTTTAAGTCCCAATCGGACTCCCGTCGTTGGCCTCCACCCGTGGCCGTGGCAGAACACGTCAACTCCAACCGAATCAAACCATACATCGATGCACATGTACGTTTGACCAAGTAAACCTGCACTCTAACCAGCTGCCTGCATGCACACACAAAGCACATGCGTACACACAAGCACACGTGTATGCATATTGCATGCCACGGTACACACAAAGACACTACAATACCCATACTGTAGCACCATATTATCCTCCCATTTTCTCCACGATTTCTTCGGCGCTCGCAAACACAACTTACGGCGACCGTCGCGAATAACACCTACACGACGTCCCTCTTGCATCAACCTCGCCACTCAGCATCCTTAATCGCTCCGGATATAGACTTCCTCCTAAGTCTACCCTCAATTCTACCGTTGACTAAAGTTTAACCTCAAGACATCTGACTCTAGTCTAATCTTGTCACATGGCCTCCCGACTGCTCAGACCCTAGTTACTCCCTGAATCTAGTCCCAATCCTCGCCATTGACTTAGCCTTGACCTCAAGTCACCTACACACAACAGACAAACAATCATTCTGGGTATAGATATTACAGCCTGACCCACATTAGTCGCACGCACTCACATCACATCACTAAATATTTCAAAACCAATTTCATTTAAATATATCATTTATAAAGCCAATTTGTTCATCACAAAACATTAATCATGACAATAATTTTTCAATAGGTACTTCCTCCATTCCATAATATAAGGCGTGATCAAACTTGTCACAGTCTCCAATACTATTTTTAAGCTTTAATATTTTATATATTATAGCATTTATTTGTGAAAAAATTATATTCATATGAAAATAAATTTAAATGTTATTTTAATGATATTATTTTCATCAAATAAAATTTAGATAACATTAGACTAATTGTTGGTCAAAAACTTAAACAGTTGAATCTTTGAATTACGTGTGCGTCTTATATTATGGATTAGAGGTAGTAATAGCTAGTGGCAAGAAATTAAATTATTAATTCTGAGCTTCAACTATGAAAAATCATATATAACTAATGTGTTTAACTTCATTCTGAACTCCCCGTTACAACTTCAAGGTGTAGCTGTATACGAGAGAGAGAGAGAGAGAGAGAGAGAGAGAGAGAGAGAGATGCGGCGTTGCTGCAGCGGGATCAGCGGTTTCGGTTGTCATCTGGTGTGGCTCGTGCTTGTGTGCTCATGGACATGGAAGATCACAACTGCTCAGGCTCAGCAATCACCAAAAACTGATCCACTCGAAAGTAAGTCCAACTACTACTATATCATATACCGTCCTGCAAGCGTCGTCTCGTCTACTCGTCTTTGGGTTTCCTCCATCGATCGTAAGAGTTCTTTGGTTTGGTTAAATACTTTTTCTCGAAGCATCTTCTTTGATTGACACTTGATTTGTTTGGTTTTAAGTATGAATTTGATCCATTTCGTAATTAATTCTGTATGAACAAATAAGTACTAGTAATTAGTAACACTGTGTTAACCATGAATGCCAGTGACGGCCCTGAACACGATCCTTGGGAGATGGGGCAAAAAGGCGTCGTCGGAGTGGAACATTAGCGGCGAGCCTTGCAGCGGTTTCGCGGCTGACAAAAACGACTGGGAGAACTACCCAAACATCAACCCGTTCATCAAGTGCGACTGCAGTTTCCGCAACAACACCGTCTGCCACATCATCAAACTGTACGTACTACGCTACGCTTATTAATTACTCATCTTCCGTTTGATTATAATTAGCTGTGCATCATGTTTGTTCGGCCAAGTGCCCTAAAGATTCCATTTTATTCGTCCCCAAATTTAGCCTTGTGCGTAAGCATTTCAACCAATTTTTTAATTAAATGTCAGTGATTGCTTGATTTGTGGACAATTCACTGGTGTCATCTAGTTAAGCTAGCTAATCTGCATGTGTTTGCTCCACCTGCTTCCAGCCAAAAAATATGTATTGCCTGACGATCCACCGCTCACTGCTCTCAATCCAGTTGCAGCAATGCCTAAATTCTGGCACGGATGGAATATACAGCATAGTGACACTAAACCGGACAAATCAGTTTTTCCTTTTTTGAAATTGCTGTAGGACGTTGCCTATGGTGTGTGTGTATATATATATAAACAAATAAAATTACATTTAAAGATACAAATGTTTTTCAGATTCTTTTGCTCGATGATAACCAGATCAACTTCTTTTTTAAAGATAGATTGGCAAATAAATAAACCGGACAAATCAGTTGACAAGAAAATTAAACAGGAAGCATATGCATGTAGTATACCCTAATTAGTATAGTAGACTTGTTCTGTGTCAGCCAAAAGCAGAATTGGCCAACTCTGTCTACACACCCATAGAACTTTCATAATGATAGAAAGACGTCGTCATAGGCGGTTCTAAAGAGTCATCACAGATGATTCCCATAACTAATGAATCGAGTGTCTGATACTTGATGTCATTTTCAGACATGAAACTACGCACAGACAATTTGCCATCACAATCAAATAAGATAATATCACATATAGTTCAAGACAGGCCTGATGTGAAAGTACAAGTATGAGATAGTTGACCAGAACATGAGACCTTTTATGGTGTTTGCAACTACATAGAGGTACCAAGAGGTGAATAATAAATATTGAGCGTTGATCTAGGAAGGACAAGGTTGGGAATAATTTATGAATCAATTGAGTAAATAACTTGCCGTCGTGAATACTTTTTAGCATGTGAATAATTACCTTGTTTGATCTGGTTCGTGGCTCTAATTAGCAGACCCATCATTCTTTTACTCAATTGATTATTCGTTACGCATGTGAAAAATAAGTAGGAACGAAAATGACACATTCAATTAGAAAAACAAAATCTTTCAAGAAGTAGGAACATAAGCTTTTAAAATGGAAAAAAGTAGAAAGGCAGAAAAAATCTTTCGAATAGAAAATAGTGCGGATCTTTTAACCATAAAAAAACTTTCAAGTAGAGAAAAAAGAAAAATTTTCAGAAAAAATAGGACTTTAAAATAAAGAATAAACTTTCAAATGAGAGAAAAATGGAAAATGAGCGTCTCGAGGCTCCAGAGGCTATGGAAGACAGTGAGGAAGGAAGCGGAGCCCCTGGAGATGTGGTTTTTCGCACAATCGAGCTCGACATGTGGTTGCAGGCGAGGTCAAGGATGGCGAGGGTGGGGGCGTTACCGTGATCGTAAACAATGGAGCCAGAGTTCCCAACAAGGTAGATGGATTGCAGGGTGGAGAAGGCGTGCCGGGAGTGTGAGGGAGGTGAGCAGACATGATAAAGGTGGGAAGCAGAAGGGAGGGGCATAGATTAGCGCGAGCTTAACGCATCAAGGTGAATGGAAAATACCGGGGTTGGGGGCGTCATGGCGATGGACCACAGGGCCGCCCCCTAAATTGCCTCTTGCAACCGAGAGTGAGAAACTAAATTCCGAGGAAAGAAAAAAGGAATGCTTGAGAGAGAGAGAGGAGAATACAGAGAAAAATTGGTTAATTAGATCCATACCATTACTATTTGTCCTGATCCGAAGAAGACCACTATAATCCGCTACACCAACTGGGCGTCATCGGTATTTCGGGTAAATTTAAGTCATGCCATTTTATTGAACAGATTTAACATCTTTGCCCACCATATTGAACCATATTTCTGTAAGGACTAGATTACCATGCTCACATATGGGCCCCATAGATAAAGAGATACGGTAAAGTGAGTCAAAGGCCATAGGAGGTGGACACGATGCGGGTAAGAAGACCACTAGTTCAGCCCCGGAAGGAGAAGCAGTAGGCAGGGAACAACCTCATCGACTTGTCGTCGACGCATGATGGACCTTCTTCGGGTAGACGAGGATTAACGAGCAACGGCCGAAGCTCTGCCGCCCATCTCCTCTTTCACTCGGTGGGAGATGGGATTGCAAATGAGGGAGATTTGTACGAGACAGTGTGGATGCACTAGATGCATGATGAGCGAGGCAGGCAACGTGGCCACCGGCGGGCAACCAGGTCTCCACCAACCACACCCCTGTCACCGCCACCGTCGTCACTAACCTTGGTATCCGCTGCCTCGACCCCACCATCGACGGTCAACCTAGATCTGGACCAAGGGAGAGGGATGACCGCGCATCTGACGAGAGTAGTGGACGTTGTCATTGATGGCCGCCTCGCCAATCATCAGTGGTTGCCACATACCATTGTCGTCTTTCTCGTCCTTCTGCCTTCCTTTCTTTATGTATTTGACTCACTCTCTCCATGTTGTGGGGCTCACACGTTAGAAGGGGTAACTTAGTTCATATGCAAATACAGTTCAACAATGTAGGCAAAAAGATGCTGAATCTGGTCAATAGAATAACATATGACTTAAATTTATTTAAAATATGGATGGCTCCGTCAGTATAACGAAATGTAGTGCCAATATTCGAACCGGGGCAAATAATAACCCAACAAAACGGATCGCATTGACTCGGTAAAAAAAGCAACATTTCCCCTCTCCAATGGTTCTGACCTGATTGCTGCCGGATCATGACAGCTAATTGGAAAACCGATCGGTTTGGCCAGGTTCATAATTGAGGCATTGAGTCATGCATGATTTTTCCCTAGTCGGTCAACTAGATAGACCCTCACGTTTGGTCTCGTATCTATACCTATTATAAAAATTCAAGATGAATGTATCATCTTTCTGCACGCAAATTTTCATCCGTCGCTGATGTCAGCATGATAAAAGCTCAAGATGAAGCAAATTTCCGTCCGTCGCTGACGTCAGCGTCCGGACGTCATAGTGACGTCAGCATCCATCTCAACGATCCGAGCGAGCGGAGGCGGCTTGTCTTGGCTTGGCAATGACGAAGACCTGGGGTCGCCGATGACGAGCGTCGGCGGTGAACTACACGGTGATGACCTTCGCAGCGGCGACCGACGAGAAGCCACCGGCAGCGTTGGCTCTGAAGCCGACGACCACGACCGTGCCTTCGCTGTGCACTGCATCCAAAGCCACTCCCGGCTGCGGCACACCTCTCTGGCCGGCGAAGAGCTCCACGGCGTGGCGAACTGCGGCGGCAGCGAACTGCACGGCGCGACGACGAGCGTCGACGGCGGCCGGCAGGGAGAGGGAGGTGCGATGGGCTGGTGGTGCCCGAGAGAAGAAACAGCGGCGACATTGAGGGGAGAGGGCGGCGGGCGAGAGGGGAGGGGAGGGAGAGGGAGGGAGGATTAGGGTTAGGGTTTTATATGGATATGTTTTGGTCTATTGGGCCGGAGGGAGAGTGAGGAATAGGCCCAAGGGAAAGAAAGGATGGGATTTTGGGCCAACTTTCAGCCCAATGATTTAGAGGTGTTTTTTAATTTATTTTTTATTTGAATAAATGGTGAAATGATGTTTCATGGATTAAAAATACTTCTAAGGCTCAAATAATTCCCAGGAAAATCTTAAAATATTTTATGCTAATTAACAATATAAGGTTTTGTAGCGTTAGACATATTCGGACTAATATAGATAAACATAATTATAAGTAATTTGACTATGGATAGAAACAGTTATAAATTTATTCATTAATATGTTTGATAATTATAGCTCAGTTCAACGCACGGGCACTATTATTGCTAGTTAGGAACAAGTTTTAATTCGTCGCTCAATTACTTGCTTGCGTATATGAATCAATGATGGGCTGACGTTTATGCAAGGCCCATGGTTGTTGGGTGTGGGATCGCGTGACCATGGCCTATGTAGCACACGGGTGCTCTCGGAGGTCCAACCAGCCCACGAGTGAGGTCTCGTACTACTAGTTGAGAGCAGTACATTATAACATTATGGAACAAGTTCACTTATAGATTGTCGCTGAGTTTAAAATTCATCCCTTAACAGGTTTCACCATTTATAAAACTAGATCATCGGAGGTCCTAGACAGTATCCTCTTTATTCTTTTTTATCACCTATAAGGTTTATTATAGACTAAGATCAATAATAAAATAAACTACATTGATTAAGATGCAATACGTAGCATGTGGCGCCACGCGCAATAGTACGGGAAGCCAATCAGTCCCCAAGCATAAGAGAGGTGAGGCAGCAGCAGCTCATAGGAAAGGGGAGGCAGAGCTGGGTCTCTGTTCGTTTCCCATGTTCTTCGACCACGATATATATGGATATGGTAGTCGACCTGCCAATGGCAGGTACCCCTTGGACCTAGGTACGACAAGTAATTTTCTTATCCTTGATTGTTCAGTCCTTCACTGCAAGACATACAAGTCTTGGATGCATACGGCCCATTGCAATCAAGAATTTCGCTTCACAATTACTACCAAAGTTTTGCACATTTGTTTTCCTCGTTTGTGGTTTTCCATATAGAGGTTTCCTAGATATCAGCCTGTCTCAAAATCTGGAATGCAGGACGGACTAAATCGGTGTTCTGTATTTATGGGTGAAGTGGCACCGGGCAAGCCAAATGATTATAAGAACATTAGGGTGAATTTTCAACAGGCCGAAAAATAATTCAACGCGGATAGACTTATTTAATTTACTTATCAATTGGTTTGTTTTTGCAGGAGGGTTGTTAAATTCAGTGTTGTCGGTCAAATACCTTCGGAGCTGCAGAATTTCACCTATATGCAGGACCTGTATGGTATCTATGCCTTCTCATCTTAATCGTGACAACCCATGTGTTCTTACAGTACCTATAAATTCAACTCCATGTTTTAAATTCTCAACTGTCCATTTCCTGGTAAAAACCAGCTTATAGTTGTCAGGTATGCAAGATTTTTCTGTTTAGCTAACTGACATGATGTTTCTGCTTTTGTTTCAGGAACCTGGGTTACAATTACTTGACTGGTGCCGTGCCATCATTCTTTGGAAAGTTTACTTTCATGAAATATTTGTAGGAACTATTAGCCATGTTCTCGATTCATGTAACATCCATTGATTGGTCTTTTGTGTTAACTATTTTTCATCATTTTAAAGGGCTTTAAGTTTCAATCCACTGTCTGGACCACTCCCAAAGGAACTCGGAAACCTCACCAATCTTCTCTCACTGTAAGGATTTTATTTTTTGTCATGGCAGATCAATCTTTAACATATATTTGGGACTGTCAGAACTAAAATAAGTATATTTGAAGCAATTTATTGCATTATATTTCTGGATCCTAAACTCAGAAGTCTATGTGTTAGGCATGTCAACATATATTACCTTTTCAAGTAGTATTTGACATGTCCATTTAAAATTCACCTGATGAAGGCTTAAAAAGCTATAATGGTGAATTACGTTGGCCAGATGGATCATCAGGGATGTTAAGTATATCAAGGGCAAAACAGTCATTTTCTATACTATCGTACACATTTGTATTTGCCATTTAGGGCTAGATCATGATAACAGTAAAATCCCCAAATTATCTTTTAGTCACATGGTATCAGACTTCTGATCCCAAAATCCTAGCCCATCAATCCCGTCGTCGCCGGTGGCGACCACCGTCGAGCAACCTCCCCCGTCCTCTCAATCCATCGTCCCGCGCTGTGGCCCATCATCAGTTGTCATGTCTCGTCATTCAACTCGTCAGACCTAATTACGCCACCGCCGCCGGTCGCAGCCGTCGCGGCTGTCGTCATCCCCATCGCGGCCCTCATCAATGCCACTCCGTCACACCTCGCCACGGGAATTGGGCAAGGAGAACGAGAGATAGAATTGGGTTCCACAAGTTGTCCCCAACCCACATAGTTGTCCCCAACCTTACATAGTTGTCCCTAACTCACACCAACCAGGTCCACAAGCAACACGCCAACCTTACATAATTGTCCCCAACTAACACCAACTCCACAAGCCAGACACTGGTACACATAGTTCCACACAACCGCAATAACGAACACGCCACTCACGTGGTTACAATGGAACAGCGAATACGCCTTGCACCAATCCGCCTTCACGCCATCCTTACGCCTTTGAAATGATAAAGTATTTGAACACCACGTGATCCAAAATCTCAAATGGCAGTTTGAAATGATAAGCCATTGCTCCCACGTGATCCAAAATCTCAAATGGGCCAAAGTATTTGAACACCAATTTGGGGTATGGTCTGGAAGCCACAGAGTTTTGAACATGGGGCTGCAATTTCAAGAAGACCTGCTCACTGACTGCAAATTTATGGAACGAACGCTTGGCATCTGCAAACTGTTTCATGCGATTCAGCCTGCTGCAACTGGTACTATAGCATTTAAGAAAAGAGCTGTCGATCATTTATTCTGATGAGCATCAGCATCCTCAGAAGCAGCATTAGCGATGGGATCAGGAGAAGCAGAAGGCACAAAATGGCAAGGGGGGTCGAATCCAAATAACGCCTTGAAGGGGGAACACTTGAGAGAGGAATGAAAACTGGTGTTATACCAGTATTGAGCCAGCGAAAGCCAGGAACACCATTTACCTGGTGAGGCCGAAGTAGCATATCGAAGATACATCTCCATACACTGGTTCACCCGCTCAGTTTGGCCATCCGATTGGGGATGATACACCGTGCTCATGTTCAAGGTCACATTCATCTTCTTGAACAAAGTTTGCCAGAACTTGCTGGTGAATGTTGCATCTCGGTCAGACACAATAGATTTTGGTAGACCATAAAGTGCAACAATTCTATTAAAGAATATCAAAGCTACACTAGCAGCAGTATAAGGATGCTTGAGGGGTAGAAAATGAGCAAATTTAGTGAATCTATCAACCACCACCGTAATCACGTTCTTACCCTCAAACATGGGAAGGCCCTCAACAAAATTATTAGAGAAGTATTACAAGGCACCATCAGGAATTTGCAGAGGTTTCAACAATCCTGGATATTTGCACAATTCATGCTTTGCTTGTTGACAAGTCACACACTGCTGAACATATTCCTGCACAGCTACCTTGAGACCCCCCAAGTAAACAATTCGTTAATCCTCTGAAGAGTGGCATGAATTCCTAAATGCCCACCCAAAGGAGAAGAGTGGAAAGCTGCAATCAACTTGGTTTGTAAAACTAATTAGCAGCACCAATCCAAACTTTGCCTCTATGTTTAATAAGACCACCTGATAGAGTGTAACCTAGCTCATTAGTGCCAGTAACTGCCAATTCCTACAGAAGAGCTTGTGCATGTGGATCAGTAGCATAAGAGTTCAGTACCTCTTGGATCCATACAGGTTGGACCATGGAGGTAGCTTGAGTAGCAAACAAATGAGCTACTCGGGATAAATCATCTACTGATTTGTTTTCAGCCCCTTTCTTGTACTGAAACTGATATTGCAAGCCTATTAACTTGGTCATGTCTTTCTTTTGTAATTCAAAGTCTACAGATTGAGAATCCAGATTACAAAGAGCTTTATGATCTGTTTTTATAACAAAAGGACCCCTGAGCAAATAAGATCTCCACTTCTCAACTGCCATCATGATGGCCATAAACTCTTTTTCATAAATTGATAGCTCCTGGTTCACCTAGCCTAATGCCTTGCTGCAATAGGCAATCGGATATCCTTTTTGGGACAAAACAGCCCCAATACCATTAGAGCAAGCATCAATTTCAATGGTGAATTCTTGATAAAAATCTGGCAGAGCTAATACTTGGGTAGTAGCCATAGCTTGCTTGAGATGATCAAATGCAATCTGAGTTTTAGATGTCCACACAAAGGGCTTGTTCTTCTGCAGCAAATTAGTCAAAGGTTTAGAAATAATACCATAGTTTTTAACAAATTTCCTATAATAGCCAGTGAGACCCAAGAATCCTCTCAATTCAGTGATATTAGTAGGTCTGGGCCACTTAATAATTGCTTCAGTTTTAGTAGGATCAGTAGCCACTCCTGCATGAGAAATAATATGCCCCAGATACTCAAGTTGCTTAGATGCAAAGGAACATTTGCTGAGCTTGGCCACCAATTGATGTTGTTGCAAAGTCTGGAAGACCAACTCAAGATGTGAGAGATGATCAGTCCAGTTCTTACTGTAGACAAGAATGTCATCCATGAAAACCAATACAAATTTTCTCATGTAAGGGGCAAAGATCTCATTCATCAAACACTGGAAAGGTAGCAGGTGCATTGGTGAGCCCAAAGGGCATCACCTTAAACTGGAAATGCCCATGATGAGTTTTGAATGTTGTTTTATACTCATCACTCTCTTGCATTCAAATCTGATGATATCCACTCAAGTCCAGTTTACAAAAGAATTGAGAGCTTGCTAACTCATCCAACAATTCATCAATAATGGGTAGAGGAAATTTGTTTTTGACTGTTACTGCATTCAATTTTCTATAGTCCACAAAACCTCCAAGTGCTGTCCTTTTTCTTCACCAACAGAACAAGGGATGCAAATGGGATGACTGTGGGTGACTAGGCCAGCAGCAATCATATCAGCTACTTGTCTCTCAATTTCATCTTTTTGTGCAGGGTTGTATCTATAAGGTCTAGAATTGACAAGACTAGTATTAGGGAATAGGGTAATGGCATGATCAAAAGATCTATGTGGGGGCAGGTGGTTATTAGACTGAAAAATAGCCTAATATTTGGTGACCTACTGCTGGACTTCAGTAGGAAGTTGAGAATCAACAGTGTGGTATGGAGAATGAACAATGACCACTACCCAAATCTCATTCCCCTTATGCCATTTCAACAATTGGTCCATAGGAACAGGTTGCAGAGAAACTACAGGAGCTGGTTGAGCTTGTACTCCTTGTAACTTGATAGTAGTGCCTTTGTACTCAAATGAGATCCACTTATTAATCCAATTACAATTCATTGGGTTATACTTAGTCAATCAATCCATGCCCAAAATGGCATCATAGCCACCTAGTTCCAAAAGCCTCATATCATTAGTGAATGTATGGCCTTGCAATGACCATTGAAAATTAGGAACCATGGACTTACATAACAATTGCTGCCCATTAGCCACCTGAACTTGGAGAGGAGAAACTAAAGTGGAAGACAACTGAAGTTGATCAACCAAGTCAAAATGTAAGAAGCTGTGTGAGCTGCCAGAATCTAATAAAATCAATAAGACTTTGTTCTTGACAAGAGATCTCAACAGTATAGACCCAGTGGATCCCATGCCAGCCAAAGCACTCAAGGATAAAAACATTTTAGTTTCCTCACACAAATTTGGGCACCCCATAACTACTTCCAACACATCATCAGATATAATTGTTTGAGTATTAACAGAATTGATAGCATTAGCTTGTGTAGTAGGCAATATGGCGCACCGGTGACCAGGACTGTATTTGTCTCCACATTTGAAGCACAAACCATTGATCCTTCTATATTCTTTCAGCTGTTGAGCTTTCCATAATTCTCCAGGAGCAAACTTTTGTTTGTCAGTTGCTTTGGAATACCCCTTGGAACTCCATTTATTCTTTCCTTCAGATACTTCTTCCATGGTTTCTTCCTTAGCTAATGCTAGCCTATAAGCTTGAGACACAGTTGAGGGAACATGTGCTTGAACATGTGCACGGATTGCTTCTTTTAGCCCCAACACAAAGTGACTGACTAACTGACTTTCACTGATTTCACATGTCAAGGTCCTTAGCTGCTTGCTACTAGCAACAACCTAGAATTTGTTCATCTTAATTTTTATGTTTGCTACAATCACTACAAGCTAATCCATTAGATTGATTTCCTGATCATTTCTTCCCAAAGTAGTCTTTTGCTAGTATACCTATGTCATATACAAATCATTTCCTATGTTTGCTATCAATTCTATCAAAGTCCATCTAAATTCACCAAAGTCCATTGCATATCTTTAATTTGTCGAAGTTGTGTCCATCCATTTCTTCTTCATCATATCATTGTCACCAACTCTATGTCGGAGTCAGCCTCTCACGTCCCAGCTTCACATCGAAGCCGGCATCATCATCTTTCATCAAAGGCCTGAAGTACAATTTGTGAAGGGTCAGAATCATCATCACAATGATCGAAGGGCCGATGTACAGTTTGTGGAGGCCCTTCACCTTCATCATCATCAACATCTCCAAAGGACGGTTTGTGAAGGCTTAAGGTACCGAGGGCCGAAGGATAGTTTGTGAAGGCATCGAGGTCCTCTTCATTGAGGAGGGGATGGTTTTCTTCTTCTTCTTCTTCGTCAATCAAGAGCAACGCTTCGACAACATCTTCAACCATGGACTTTGGATTTATCTTCATATGTTGCGAATCCTAGTGTTTAGTTCCAAATGCAACTTAATTGCATACATGTTGCATTTGAGTGTGGGCGTTAAGTAGATCAAGGGCAAAATAATCATTTCCCATACTCTTGTACATATCTATATTTGCCCTTTAGGGCTAGATCAAGGTAATAGTGAAATTCCCAGGTTATCTTTTAGTCACAAGGGAAACTTGTGCGCCTTTCCAGCTATTATGTCAAGACAACTAATTAATAATAAATTAATAATGAAATATTTTGTTTTGATTCAGGGGCATTAGTTTTAACAATTATAGTGGTCAACTTCCCGAAGAACTGGGCAACATGACCAATCTTCAACGAATGTAAGCTGTACCATATCTAACTTCCTGTTGCTACTTGAAAATTAACTGAATATTCAAATGGCCATATCTAATGTTGAACATGATAATACTTCAATCTTCTATTGACAGGTACATCGATAGTTCTGGATTCAGTGGTCCATTCCCTTCAACATTCTTAAAACTTCAGAAACTGACGACTTTGTATAATCAATAGCAGAGCCTCAGCTGTATGTTCAGCACGTGTTTTCATGCTAACTGCTAAACATTTTGTTGTGCTTGCAGGAGGGCATCAGATAATGAATTCACAGGGAAAATACCTGATTATTTGGGGAGCATGCCTAATTTGGAAGACATGTAAGATTAGTTATATTAACTTGTTAACATGTCAATATGTGTATATTATTCAGAGACAAATGGAATTGATCGACATAAATTTTCTGTTCATTTCATCCGAACTAAGACAATACAGGTTTATACGTACCTTTCAGTCCTCACTTAACAGTAATAAATGCACCCATCTATATGGCATTAAAATTGTTTGTGTGTCATGTCAATACAAAGAACTTTGACATACAAATGCTGGAGATAACTTTTACATATAGAATGAAGACCTGGCATGTGCATACCTTTTTCTGAGAGTATGAGCTTGTAGGGCTTTCCAAGGAAATTCTTTTGAAGGACCAATCCCAGCAAGTTTATCTAATCTAACCAAGTTAACAAGATTGTAAGTATATTGTTTGGGTATCATTGATTCCTTGATGGCTGAGATTGTCAACCTTGATAACGGATTTGTAAAATATACAAATGAGCAGACGGATTGGTGATATTGTAAATGGGAGCTCATCATTGTCCTTTATCAGTAATCTCACATCTTTGAGCAACCTGTAAGTGATTCTTTATGTACAGAACTTGGAGAGTGTTGACCAAGTAGAAGGTTACTAAATTGATTTTTTTTGGTTACAGAATATTAAGGAACTGCAAGATATCTGACAATCTTGGCCCAGTAGATTTTTCAAAGTTTGCAGCTTTAACCTTGCTGTGAGTTTTCATTCTGGGCTTTGGTACAAGTTTATTATGCCCGTTTATACTTTTTTTTAGGTTTCAAAAAAGCAATTAGTCATCTCTTCAGATTGTGTAGCATATCTTCAAGTAAAATCTATCCTGAATCACAGGGACTTGAGTTTTAACAATATCACAGGCCAAATTCCTCAAACCATCCTGAATCTGAGAAACCTTGAATTCCTGTAAGAAATTTCTCATTACTTTAGTTAAGTTTACATATGCCTGCTAAGCTCATCATTATGTTCCATCATCTTGTACTATATCAGGTTTCTTGGGAACAATAGCCTTACAGGAAGTTTACCTGATGCTATAAGCCCTTCCTTGAAAACGATGTATGACAACAACTAACATAGCATTATAGCTCAAATTATTTTCATAATACATTGCGTTAATTTCATATCTACTAATTATGGCCTCTTTGTAGAGATTTTTCCTACAACCAGCTCACTGGAGGTTTGCCTTCATGGGCTACCCAGAACAACTTGCGATTGTAAGGACAACTCTGAAATTTGATTTGATGATTGACAAAATTACATATTCTAACATTTTATTCTGTTCAAGAAATTTGGTGGCAAACAACTTTGTACTTGGTAGCACTGACCACAGGTACTTATGACATTTAGTTTTAATTCTGCAAGAACATAACCGCTAAAAGAATGTCGCTCACAACTTCTAATTTTTAATTCAAATTGTCCACAGCACTTTACCTTTCGGACTAAACTGCCTCCAGCAATATACCCCTTGTTTCCGTGGATCTCCAGAATGTATATCTTTTTACTCTTCATCACCTGTAGTATTTACCATAAACATAGAAATTTGAATAATTGATTTTGTAATTCTTAATTTCAGACTATTCTTTTGCGGTTGACTGTGGTAGTAATAGATCGACTAGAGGTTTTGATGGCATGATTTACGAAGCAGATGCTCCAAACCTTGGGGCTGCATCATATTATGTTACTAGCGAGACAAGATGGGGTGTCAGCAATGTAGGAAACTACTTTTTTGCTATAGATGGGACAAACATACTAAATAGTCCCCAGAAGTTTCAGAATGCGGTTGATTCAAAACTGTTGGAAACTGCAAGGATGTCAGCATCATCAGTGAGATACTATGGCCTTGGACTTGAGAATGGAAATTACACTGTTCTGCTTCAATTTGCAGAGTTTGGTTATCCGGACTCGCAGACATGGCTAAGCTTAGGAAGGAGAGTTTTTGACATATATGTCCAGGTAAGAATGAATGCATTAGCAATTGTTTACTAAACTTATTCTTTATCTGAAAGCATAGTCACAATTTGCATAGGGTGATCTAAAAGAAAAGAATTTTGATATAAGGAAGACAGCGGGTGGGAAATCTTTTACTGCAATTAACAGGAGTTACCCAGCAACGGTATCAAAAAATTTCCTTGAGATCCATCTCTTCTGGGCTGGAAAAGGCACTTGTTGTGTACCTATTCTAGGTTACTATGGGCCAATGATCTCAGCATTAAGTGTCACACCAAGTAAGCACAGCCATTAAGTTATCATCCACAAGGTTTATACTGGTTTCTAATAAGTAATATCATTTTTATAGATTTTACTCCAACTGTTCGGAATGGTGTACCAAAAAGGAGAAGTAAAGCAGGTGTAATTGCTGGAATATCTATAGGTGCATTAATTTTAGGATTAGCAGCCTTATTTGGAATATTTATGTTTGTAAAGAAGAGAAGAAAAATAGCTCAACAGAAAGAAGGTACTATTTACCTGTGTAGTAATTCAGTATAAATATTTTCAGATGATTTATTCATTCTCATATTGAAAAACAAGCAGAACTGTACAATCTTGTTGGACAACCAGATGTCTTCAGTAATACTGAACTCAAGCTAGCTACAGACAATTTCAGTTCACACAATATTATTGGTGAAGGTGGATATGGGCCAGTGTATAAGGTTGTCTGTTTTACGTTATTAATCATGTGCAAATACAAACTGAATATTTATTTCTTTTGTATTAAGTCCAGCCTTCTGCAACCTTTCTGTTCAAAATATACATGTAACTTTAGGAAAATTTTTCCTTCGGCAGGGCAAACTACCTGATGGAAGAGTTGTAGCAGTGAAACTACTTTCAGAAACATCTCATCAGGGCAAAACGGAATTTGTGACGGAGGTAGCAACAATTTCTGCTGTGCAACACCGGAATCTTGTTAAATTGCATGGGTGCTGCATTGACAGTAAAACACCATTGTTAGTTTATGAGTACCTCGAGAATGGAAGCTTGGATCGAGCAATCTTTGGTGAGTTCACTTTTGCAAATTGCCAGCAGATGTGACATTGCATTTGGTTTATTTCACTTGCTTCATGAACGCTTGAGAATATTCTTTTCTGCATTTTGTTATCATTTATGTTTATATTTTTATAGGCAATTGAGGTATTTCTTCTTGGACAGGAAAGAGTAGCTTGAATCTAGATTGGGCAATGCGCTTCGAGATCATTTTAGGCATAGCAAGAGGCCTAACGTATCTTCATGAGGAGTCAAGTGTTCGCATTGTGCACCGAGACATTAAAGCCAGCAATGTCCTACTTGACTCTAACTTCACCCCAAAGATCTCTGACTTTGGACTTGCCAAGCTTTATGATGAGAAGAAAACTCATGTGAGCACAAGAATTGCAGGCACATTGTAAGAACATTTGACTGGTTCTCTTATTACGACTGTAAAATCGGTATGAATGCTACTCTTAACTTGTCTTATCTTTGTTAGGGGCTATCTGGCTCCCGAGTATGCAATGAGAGGTCATTTGTCAGAAAAGGCTGATATTTTTGCATTCGGGGTGGTTGTGTTGGAGACTGTTGCTGGTCGATCGAATACCAACAACTCCCTCGAAGAAAGCAAGATATATCTTTTGGAGTGGGTAAGCTGATCAATGATCTTTCCAAACAAGAAAACATCACTTTGTTTTATATCTTCTGCACACTGAACCAACCTATATATGTCTACAGGCCTGGGGTATGTATGAAATGGGGCAAGCTCTCCGAGTAGTCGATCCAAGTCTTAAGGAATTCGACGAGGATGAAGCTTTCAGAGTCATCCGTGTTGCACTTCTCTGCACACAGGGCTCACCACACCAGCGGCCATCGATGTCGAAGGTCATGGCAATGCTCTCTGGTGATGTTGATGTGGCTGATGTGTTCACGAAGCCAAGCTACGTCACCGAGTGGCAACCCAGGGATGGTTGGAGCAGCAGCTATGCAGGATCTAGCAACACTGATTTCAGTAGGCAGAAAGAAACCAACCCTCTCACACAGTCTCCAACGATTACCAAAGCGAATCTCAAGGGAAGATGAGAGAATGGAATTGCTGAAGATAATTGACCCTCGGTTTCAATTGGACATGTTGGGCGCTGTTCGTTCTTACATAATTCTACCTAATGTAATTTGTACATGGTGAATAATTGTGGTGTATTATACTCCGTGCAACATCAAAGGAACACTAATGCAACACATTTTTTAGATAAAGGAAGCTTCATTGATTTTAGATGATTACATCAAAGGTGATACAACCATATCAAAACCACTCCCGGCCTCTACATAATTGAGATGCACATAGCCAAACAAACCCCCTCACAGATAAAGTTTTAAACTCATTACCATTCAGCATCTAACTAAGAACAAATCCTCAATCCAGACTGCCACCATGTGCCCGGGTAAAAAATTCCCTGGCCACGAATTTCAACCGCTGACATGCCGCTGCTACCGTATCCCGTGAGCAAGGCTTCTGGAGGATAGCCCAAGTATATAGCCAGTGGATAATCTTGAAAATAACATGTAATGGAGAAGAGATTAGCTTTCTATCAAAAACTAAGTCGTTCCTGCATAGCCAAAGTGACCAATAGGTAATCGCTGCCCCAAATAGAATGAGCGACTTCATTTCTTTTCTAAATCCCCGTAACCAATCCTCAAACATATGAGCAACTGAACGAGCCTGAGTCAAGCCAAATGCACCATGCAAAACAAACCAAACAACTCTTGCAAAGCGACATTGAAAGAACAAATGTAAAATTGCTTCATCTTTATGAAAAAGCAACAATTTTTACTGCCATGCCAATTTCGCTTTGCAAGATTATCTCTTTTCAATATTATCCCCCAGTGAAGATACCAAAGAAAAATTTTGATTTTAAGTGGCAACTTTAATTTCCAAAGCATTTTATTCATATTGAGAACATCAAAATGAACTAATGCTAGATAGTGTGACTTCACGAAAACTCTCTACTTTGAGTTAAGTCCCAAATGAAGTCATCTTGATATTGAGTAAGTTTCAAATTAACGATTCATGGTAATAAATTGTTCCACCCCACTAACTTATCACCAATCAGATTCATTCGCCAAGACATGTTACGTGAATGATCTTTTAACACATTTACCCATTTGCTAATGTATCTTGTTTATTCCTAACTATATTGTAAAGACAAGCATATTGTTCGCGTAATGTTGTTTGTCCCAACCAAATATCTTCCCAGAATCTAATTTGGGAGCCATCTTTAATGATGAAACAGCCGAAACGTAGAAAATCATGCTTGACCTTCATAAGACTAGCCCAAAACCGTGAGTCTCCAGCTTTCCATTGGACTTGTGACAAAGGTTTTGATCCTAAATATATATTCCGAATCAATTGTTGCCACATTGCATCCGTTTTAAGTAACTTAAAGAGCCACTTACTAAGAAGAGTGACAATTTTTATGTCCAAAACATGAATTCCTAAACCCCCTTGATCTTTGGGTCGGCACATAATATTCCATTTTGCCAAACGGTATTTCTTCTTTTGATTATCACACTGCCAATAAAATCTAGAGCAAAAATAATCTAACTTTTTAAGAACCCCCTTGGTATAGCAAAGAAAGACATCATATACATAGGAAGACTGCTAAGCACCAAATTAATCAGAGTCAGGCGTCCTCCTATAGATAGTTATTTTCCTTTCCAACTACTTAGGTATTTCTCAAAACATTCTTCAACCCTTTTCCAATCAACATTTTGTAATCTCCTAAAATGGACAGGTATTCCTAAATACTGAATTGGAAAATCCCTAGAAGTACATCCGAAAAGTTTGGTACATTGATCCTGCATATCACTAGCCTCACCAAAACAAAACAGCTCACTTTTATGGAAATTGATCTTAAGACCAGAGAGTTGCTCAAACGCACAAAGAAGTAATTTCATGTTACGAGCTTTCTCTATGTCATGATCTATAAAAAGAATGGTATCATCAGTATACTATAGAATAGAAATACCATCGTCCACAAGATAGGGAACTATTCCACTGATATGTGCATCCACTTTGGCTCTATTAATTAGAACGGCTAGCATGTCCGCTACAATATTAAATAGCATCGGAGATAAGGGGTCACATTGTCGAAGATCTTTGAACAGGCTAGAAATGATACTGCTTGGCGCACCTTTTTATGCTTCTTCAACTGTTTCTCCCACGATGACAAGAGACATGGTTGCAAATGTGGTGGCTACAGAAAGCACCCACGCAAACATCTCCCCACCTTGCTCGAGCCTTGCCTAGATCTGGTACCCCGAGATTGGGGGTAACCAGATCAAGCCGAAGGAAAGCCCTTGTTGATTTTGAGGAGAAGAGAGAAATGAGAAGTGAAGGATGGGAAAGAGAGGAGGGGGAGGTGGAGGAAAAAAAATGTGGTGGATGGGACAACAGGATTTGTAGGAAAGGGATGGGAGGTGCTTCAGGTGGTGGTGGCATCATCGATTCGGCCAACGTCGGTGACGATGCATGATTATGAGCAAGAGAGGTGGAGAGGGAGAGAATTGCGAGGCAAGGTGGAGAAGCGTGGAGCGTTCGGATGTCCAATACATAGCATTTCCCTATTTATTAGGGATGCAAGGGTGCAAGGCAACAAGAAATAGAAAACACTGCTGTGGCACCAACTAACAAATGCTCGAGGGTATTTCCTGAATGATATTTGAGATTTGAGAGGCGGTATGATTTTCTTGCTTATTTTATCAATGCTGGGATGGAACTTGCACTTGATCTGATTCCTGTTTTGCAAGGGAGGTGGCTGATAACCATGTTTTATAATTGGCACTTCTGAGCAAGTTCCTTCTCAAGCTGCCATGGTGGCAATTGTTTGAAGTCCTTACTGAACCTATATTAATACTTTAATAGGAGCGTATACCAGCCGAACCAGATCTTCTGCATCATCAAACAGCCACCAATAAAATCTAAGAAGCCATTACTTAGCTTGATGTTGGCCGCATGACTGTGCTCGTACAGCGACGATAGTAGCACTGAATTCACGAGCTTGGTGTCGAACCCTAAATGGCATCAATTGTGCTCAACATCGCCTAAGGTACAGTGTTGGCCATCGACATGGAGGTGGCAGCGGAAAAGTAGAAACCTCTTTTCCTTTGTTTTTCGGCATAGACACCAGCAAGGGTAGGGAGGTTTTAGGAGAGAAAGTTTCAGCCATCATATCAAACTTGCTTTTTTAGAAAAGCTAATATATTTCAATATCCTAGCCTCTGCATTGACCAATGCATAGCTGTTAGGGCGGATTTAACGTATAAGCTTGTTTGAGCCTTGGACCCCAGTCAAATTTTACTTCTCACTAATACCCATAGGTTCATGACATATAGGCCCTCACTCCAACTAGGAAGAAGGACCCCGCTCCTTTTATTTTCCGTTTCTCTTTCGCGGTATCCGTGCGTGCATCCAGGCATCATAGACTAGACTCAACACTTCGGTTTGCTCCCCTCGATTCAATTGGCAATTGACTGCAAATCATAATTGGAAAAGGAGAAACTGAAGCATCTTAGGCCTACTGGCCAATTTTTGCTCTTTCCCGCAGCCGCAACCTATGTCGCCGCCGCCATTTCACAACGCGAGAAGCAATCCAACGTAGCAACGTCGTTGCCGCAAGCCTGCAACCATGTGGCGTGGAGACTGTCGATCCGGCCTGGTGGGTTGTGGTGGCATCATTTCTTCCATCAGAGTTGTCGCCATTTGAAACCTATTTAAGGAGCTCTCATCCCACACTTAGAACACACACTAGAAGCTTGAGCTGAATTATAAGAGGCTCATTTATACACTAAAGTGTAGAATAGAAGGGAGAGAGTAAAGTAGAAGGCGTCGGAGGAATCCCGGAGATGTCGGTAATCCTTCTTTCTTCTTTTACTTTATTGAATACTCTTATCATTAATAGAAATATCATTCCTAAGTTTCAAGTTTATCTTAGCAAGATTTATATCTCAATTAGTTCCTAAGTAGAATACTAGATTACTGTTCACTATAAACAATCAACTTATAGTGTTTGCTTGAGTGCCTTATAACCACTTAAGTAGTTATTAATTGCTTAGACAAGGTGTCTAGGTAGATTAATTTCTAGTAGTTGCTTTACATCCTACAAATAGTTCAATGCAAGTGTAGAGGTGGTGATAGCCCTCGAGATCATGTAGTCCTCCCTGAGTGGGTGTGTAGTAGAGCGTTTCATCTGGGAGCAGCGAACTGGCCAGTGCCCGAAGTATCTCATTAGGATTAAAGTTAAGCTTCCTGTAGACACTATTTCTTGCTAGATAAAACCTCTCTACTCGTAGCCAATCTTAAGCTTCGTGTCCTTGTATAAGCCGAAGGAGCTGACACACACGTTCCCTGTGGATTCGATACCTTCGACTTATACTCCCGGGTGAAGTGTTGCAACGGTATTCCTGCGCTTGCGGATTTAGCTGTGACTGTAAGAAATACCAACAATGCACACTCACCACCCACCGGCATATACAATGGTGGAAATGATGTGAGATGTGATGATTAGATATGCTTGCTTGTTGATTTGTACTAGTACTCCACAATATTTAATGTTAGTGGGTTGCAACTTTATAGGAAGTATAGATCATGTCGCTGACATTGTTGGTATCCGATCAGACTAGATTACGTCGCCCCATTAAGTCAATCTCGTAAGATCGAGATTTCATCCTGCCTTACAATCAAAATACTCTCTCCAAGTCCACGTTGCATAGTAGTATATCCTCGACGTCGCAGCCTTCAATCTCATCAAAAGCGGGAAGACGAAAGAAGAATCTGAGTATACTCATGTTGACCTTCGTGAAAGGAGGCGGTGCATCCGGAGCCGGAGCCCCAGCATTGGCCGCCGCCGGGCTCATGCCGCCACCTAGTCGGCACAACACTCCTCCAGTTGGAGTCGACCATGGTTTTCTGGGCGCCAAGGTAAACACTATACATCAATCTCCGACCCAAGCTTTCTGTTGGTATTTCTTATCGTCCACAGAATAAATCCGCAAGCGAACAGAATACCGATGTAGTACTTCCCCTAAGGAGTATTCCTAGGGTATCGAATCCATATGGAACAGTGTGATCAACCCTCCCCTAGTTCATCCAAGGACACAAGCTAATGATACGCCAAAGGGTTGAGAGAATTTACTCATAAGAAACAGTGTCTACAGGAAGCTTATTTAATCTTAGCAGAGATACTTCGAGCAACTGGTGACACGTTGCCCCAAGATCTAGCGGGCTACCACACACTCGCACAGGGAGGATTACGTGATCTCGAGGGCTGTCACCAACTCTACACTTGCCTCAAGCTAACCGTGTGATGTGTGGCAATTACTAAAAATTAACTATCTAGACACATTGCCTAAGTAGATTAATTACTACTCAAATGTTACGATAAGTGTGTTGTTTATAAGCAGTAATCCAGTATTCCACTAAGAACTAACTGAGAGGTAAATCTTACGAAAGTAAACTCAAGTACTCAGAATAATATTTCTATTAAAGCATGAGTATTTGACAAAGTAAAAATAAGAAGGAAAAGTTACCGACAACTCCAGGACTCCTCCGACGACTTCTACTTCACTCTCTCCCTAATCTAGTATACAAAAGTGTACAACAGAGCCTCTTATAATTCAGCTCAAGCTTGGTGTGTTTTAAGTGTGAAGTGAGTGCTCTATTTATAGCCTCCTCAATGACAGTTGTGACAGTTGGAATTGTCGGCAATGCCCCTGGTAACCGCCATTGGGTTGCAATCCTGGACGTCCATGTGGAAGCTGGAGATATGGCGACGCAAGGTCGGTTCGGCTGAACCCTGGCCTGGCCCAATTCCCTCCGGTCTTCTTCCAAGATCCTCCAAATGGGCTTAGTAGGTCATTTCATCGTGTCATAGCCTTTATTGATGTATTTCTTCTGGATTATTGGGCTTGACACTCCATGGACTTCACTAGAAATGCAATTGACACTTGGTAGCTTGTTTTCTCTCCATTTTGGGTATAGTTTTCTGCATACAAATATTTCACCAACACTTATGAAAATGGTTAGAAGTAAACTCCTACCACTATATTGGATCATTTATTTTATGTGAACTTTGCAGGAGTTGCCGGCATAAAATGTTGCATTAAGAGGTGTCGACACTTTCCTGATTCATATGACGCGTCTTAATTATTTACGATCTTGGTCGTCCCTGTGCAGATTTCATCAACAAAAAAGCCCCGCTCTAGAAGCCTAAGCATTTTAGCAACCCGTCGCGATTCGTGGATATGGTGAACAATCTTTCAGATAAAAGATTCGTGGATATGGTGAACAACCAGTATGAGTCAGATAAAAGATCTTTCAGACTTAATGGAAATCTGGTCCCTTTGAAGCCATCTGACGTTATCGGTCTTCCAATCGGAGGAAAAGATGTCACCATGGACGGAAGCTGCAACAACGCCTAGCTTCATACACACAAACAAGGAAAAAGCAGTTTGCTTTGAAAGATATCGAGGATAGGTTGAAGAAAAATGATGGGTCAGCTTCCTGTTTTGCCACAAGGTTTTGTTTGCTCCGGATACTGGTGGTTCCAATTCTGCAAAGGCATTTAAGCTAGTTGAGGATGTTTGTGCCATACCATCGATGAATTGGGGCATTTACGCGCTAAATAATCTACACACAAATATGGCTATCTATAAAGATCGAGTGAAAGCTGAACCTCTCAAGCATCATACTCCAACATTTAGCCTAATCATTCTACAGGTAAACATTAGTGCGTACTTTCAATCCCAAAGCGGTTGCGTTTGCATTAATACATCAATATGAACTAGTTTTCCATCTAATTCCGAAATAAATATGCAGTATTGGTACCTTGAGCATGTCCATGCACCTAGCCACCTCGGTATCCAATATCCTATTAAACGCAAGTACCCGTTGATGGAATATTGGACACCACAATTGGCTGATCAAAGACTCGCCATTGCCAACAATAATACTAATGTACATTCCGTTAACTATTCTTCTACTAGTTTTAGTTATTTTTCCCCCTGACCAAGGTTATAATCGACCTTCCATGCTATCGTGAGGATCCGAAAAAGACAGAAGCCGTGTCCAGTGAAATTCCTCTAGATATGGGACAAAATAGTAGTCCAAATGACCCGTGGACGTTCCTTTCAACCAACAGCTCTTAATCTGATGGCAACGTAAATAGTCTACTACCTCCAGATCAATATGAATATGTTTATGTTGTTTTGTCCCCGATATTAACTCCTTGACTCCTTCGTATTGGAACAAACGGAACTTCATGTGCCGGACACTCCTTTACACCAGCAGCTAGCATGAACCAACGCCGAGTCCCGTTGACGTATGTATATCAGAACTGCATTGCCCTTTAAATCATTTTCAGATAGATAGATATCCATGCGTTGCCAAGAAGCAAACTGGCAAAATGTTTTTATATCACGCCCACCGTACGGTGAATGAAAATCATAGCCTGCATGTTGTGTTATCTCTATGGATCTCTCTCTCTCTGTCTCTCCCTATCCGTATGTCCTTTTCTTCATTTCCAGGTGTGCCAGGACAACACGTAAGTTCACTTGCTATCACCGACGTATGCGCACAGCACCGACCATGGTGACGATAATGATTACAACCTGACTGTGACCCTGTTCGGATACATGGATTTTTTTTAAATCCTGTTTGGACACTAATTAAAAGTATTAAATATAAATTATTAATAAAACCTACTCATACTTTGGACTATTTCGCGAAACGAATCTATTGATCCTAATTAGTACATGATTAGCGAATATGATGCTACATTAAACATTTTCTAATTGTGAATTAATTAGGCTTAAAAAAATTGTCTCATAAATTAGCTTTTATTTATATAATTAGTTTTATTATCAGTCTATATTCGATGGGACACGAACTTAAAAAAAAGTCACTGGATCCAAACAATCTCTGAGCTCTGAGGAGGTTAAAAATGTTTTACAGTTTACCACAAACGAACATAAAGATACCATTATTGCTCGGATCGATGGCGCAGAACTACCAGCGAAATATCTATGGCCTAATGCCAAAGAATGTTGGAGTGTAAGCATAGAAAGTTGGATGGTCAATGAGGTGAGTGAAACCTCTAATTTTTATTTATTTATCTGTAATCCTGCTTAGTATTTAGTATGATGCATTTGAAGAACATTTGTTAATAATGTCGTTTTCCCCACGTAATAGATGCATACGTTTTTTATTCAGCATAGAAAAGAACGAGAAGCTCAAGGTCAAGTATGTCAGCACTAAGGCTGTCCGCATATTAGAGGATCCAACAGAACTCAAATACAGATATGAGCATAGTAAATTGCGCAAGTTTGCTCTAACCCTTACAGAATACTTCTTTAACTGTGACCTGGTGCGTTAGTTGATTACTTACCGCCACCAAAAAAAGAAACTAGTAAATTGATCATAAGGTGGTGTGACAAGATTGGGGTGGGCATGTGTTTTCCTGTTACAAACTGAAAGACTGATAAGAGTAAATGTGTTTCCATTTCAAGGTGGCAGCGTTCTCCTTATGTGTTGGAGGTAGTTTGAGCAATAAATTTTCAGGCCAGATGCATATCGTCAATGGAGTCTTCCAGACATGATGCTTAAGATTTGCTCCCTAAATTATGTCCTCCCTCCAATCAAGTGTTGTTCGTATAAAATGGTCGTGGATCTTAGGTACAACTTTACCATAGAATCCTTTATGCTTAGATAAAATTGTGGAAGTCGGCTATTTTGTAGCAGTGCATTGTTTTCTCTTAATATTCCCGTACCTTTTGTTGACAATTTTAGTGTCTCAATACCCTGCACTTTCAATCATGGAGTGCATGTAAACATTGTATCTATTCTCACACCGTAATGAACTAAAGAATCTTTTGAAGGGTACCCCGCATTTGAAATGGGGAAAAGATTTTTCTTTATTTGATGGGGCGGTTAGGTTTGTTAGCTGAACATCTAGGCGGCGGGCAAGGGCACGCCCCAGCATCTAGTTGTATTACAAGACAGTACACTATCATCACCTAGTGGTATATGTCAAGTTTTATCACTAATTCACTTGCAACTAAAACAATTTCGTGATATTTTACAAGTAAAATACGTTTATAGGTCTTTTTACCATTACATTTAAACGAAACAACAATCAAGCTAGTATAATGGTTATCAAATACCAAAAAAGGCAGACAACATCAAAGTGGGAAAAAAAATTCAACCAAGCTTGTAAAATGACGGATCCAAGAAGGACTCTTTTTTTCTCTTCTTCTTTTGAGGATAAACATTACCATAAATATCAATCTACTCCAAGCAAAAGATAAAATAAACTCGGGTGAAACTGAAGCCCATGTCGTGAAGCAACTCGACGATACCCCTTCCTTTGCAAGCCTACGTGCGACCTTGTTTGCTGACCGTCGGGTCCATCCAGTCTTTAGGGCTCATCGTTTGGCCTAATCTGGCCAAATGCAGAAAAATGCGTATTCATAATTTTTAAAAAATTGTAAGTATAAACTTTTACAAATGTGTTATTTGTGGTCTAAAAGACAAATATAAAAAATACTACTAGGAAACATCTCTAAAATCTACTTAAAAAATTAAGTTTGAAAATTTAAATTTCTGCTTTGGCTTATAGGCCCTGTTCGGCTGGCTGAAAACGGCTAAAAATAGCTAAAAATTGCTGAGGCTGAATGGTTTTTATATAAGAGCTGAGTTGGTATTAGTTGGCTGACTGACAGGCTGGTTGGGCTGAATCAGCCAGCCGAACAGGGAGCCTTAATCTCATGAAGAGAACTTAGCCTAAGCTTGATATCTTGGATTAATGTGCTACAAGAGCAACTCCGTGAAAGGTCGAACCATGGGTGCCGAAACCAAAGTCTGCACACTGTGGGAGTTGGATGTTATAGGTCAGAAAACAAAATCGAACTCTAACTAGTGGTCACCGAGCTGAATAAAAAAAAAGACTCTACGCTTGGAGATGGCCTAAATCGACCTATCCATTGTTAAAATTATAATTCGGTGACTCCGATTTTTCACAGCTAGTAAAAATCCTCTAGAATAGCAGCAGCCAAAAAATTATCGTTTCTCGTCACAGCTCCCACAACTCCTTTTGTTTTGAACACAAAAACTTCATAAAATTTTGATGAGAATTATTTCAACATCTACAAAATTTCTGAGAAAATAGTTCCTTTGAACCTTTGGATGGAGTTGAATATTCTTGTGGCCTTTCAAAAGCTTGACAGACCAAACCGATGAAAGACACGATTCATCATCTCTCTCCCATTGAATTTCAAGTTTTTTCAACCCAATAACCCAAGCCACAGTACATGCACACACACCCCCATCCGAATCCCACTGTACACCGGCAAAACAAGTTCCCCCAAGTACATGCATTGGTGTCCCACACAAACCCAGTCCATGGCCCCACATGTCAGCCTCAACAAAAGCCCCCTACACTACCGTCCAAACTAGTCCTAGCTACTTCGTACTCCTACGCACGGCGCTACTCTACTGATCACTGTACTACTCCTGCACGGTGGGCCCATCTGTCAGAAGCTGGTCCACCCACGCGTCGTCGTCTTCCTCCACCGCCGCCGCCGCCGTCGCCGGAGTGGGTAAAACGGAGGGCAGCGGCCACGGCAGCGGCGGAGGCGCCGGAGCGCCGCCGCGGAGGTCGATTGATGCCATCACCGTCGACGCCGAGCCCGAGAACGACGCGCCGCAGCTCCCCTCCTGCACGTGGCCGCCTCCACCGCGGCCGTTCGCCGCCTGCACGGTGCCGCCGCCGTTCGCCGCCATTGTCGCCGGAGGAGGAGGAAACGGGACGAATGGTGCGGCGGTGGTGGTGGTGGAGGAGGAGGCGAGCTTGATCTCGAGCTCCAGCCAGCTCATCACCTCCGCGATGGACTCCTCCGTAATCCCCTCCACGTTGACGTAGTCCTCCTCCTCCTCGACGGCGACCACATGCTCCGCCTCCGCCTTCTCCACCATCGCCGCCTTCCCCTTTGGTTTGGTGGCCTTCCCGCCGCCCCTCGCCTTCGGCTTCGGCCTCCCCTCGCCGCGGACGCGCTTCCGCTTCCGCGCCGCGCCGCCGCCGTCCTCCTCCATTGCGCGCTCGCTCGCCACGCCACGCCACGGCGTCGCGCGGCGTTTATGTAGCACTCGCCACGACGCGACGCGGAGGGATGACGTCGACGGAGTCACGGAGAGCATCGAGATTCGTGCGACTGTGTGGATGAAGGTGAGCCCCTGCAGCTATGGAGGACAGTGCTAGTAGTGGTAGGGTGTCTGGGATTTCTGTTTGCTTTTTGGGGTGATTTTTGGAGCGGTGTGTGCTTCGGGAAACTGCGCTTTTTATGGGAGACAGAAGAGGAGAGAGAACTATAGCTATGGATGGATAGCTATGGCTATGCTGCTGCTGCTGCTATGCTACTGGTAGCTTGTCAGCTTGACCTGACCGGGTCTGGTTTTGCCTGCTTTTGGGCAGATGTTGGCAGCCAGTGGGTCATTTCTGTTCATCAGTCATCACAGAAACGTTGCCGCTCATCAACGTTCAACTCTGGCCGACCGAACTCAGCATCAGCATGGCATGACCATCAGACATCAGTGGGGGAACAGCATAGGATGGTCCTTTGGAAAAAAAAAATTCTATAAGTACTGTTAGCTCCGTTTCAGAATGTAAATTGGTTTGATTTCTTTCAATTTGACCGTTTATTTTATTTAATTTTTGAAAAAAATACTCCCTTCTTTTAAATATTTGACACCGTTGATTTTTTATACATATTTGATCGCTCGTCTTATTTAAAAAATTTACGTAATTATTAATTTTTTTCATCATTTGATTCATCGTTAAATATACGTTTAAATACATATATATAACTTTACACATTTGACAAAAGTTTTTGAATAAGACGAGCGGTCAAACGTATGTCAAAAAGTCAACGATGTCAAATATTTAGAGAAGGAGGGAGTATAAAGAATAACTATTCATATTTAAAATATTTGTATAGTAAAATAAGTCACAAACAAAATAATTAACTTTCGTAATTTTTTGAATAAGACAAATGGTCAAATGCTGTAAGAAAAAAATTAAAATGTGTTATATTCTAAAATGGAAAAGGTACTTTTAAAAAATATATTCATGTCATTCCTCCAACAGACGTCATTCTTTTGAGTAAGCAACACTACCCCCATAGTACATGTTTTTATGTCAAAGTAGTTTCGGTGGACTTGCTTGTATAAGAATTCTGCTACTATAGTCTACATTTGTCAAAAAAAAAACTTTTTTTTATTTCCATGTCCAATTTTAACCGTTTGTTTAAAATTATATGAATAAGTTAAAAAAATATTTATGCATGAAGTATTATGTGTTACCATCTAATAACAATAAATATATTAATTATATTTTTTAAAAATAAAATGGACAATTAAAGTTGGACACTAAAATCTTAAAAATAAAATTATTTTGAGACAAAAGAGAGTACCAAATAGACAACATGGATATGGTGGCAAAGGACTAGTATGGCGAGGTCTTACATTTCAGCATTTATCATACTTCTTGTCGACCGCGAGTACCAGCAATGATTCTTCACCCTTCTGACATGTATGAACGATGTCATGCAAGTAGGGAGTGGAAGAAAAAGCCAGTAGTTTTTGTTAAGAGAATATAATAGTTAGTTGTAAGCTGAATACTGAAATGGAGGAGGGAGGAGAAGAAAGCGAAGAAGCAGCTAAAAAAACTTTATGAGAGTAATATATGGGTCATATATCAATAGTAAAAAGCTAATATTATGTAAGTAGACTAAAAGAAAGATATAAAAAATCTTACAGCCAACAAGCCGGCTGAATTATTAGTCTTACTATAAGAGATCAATGTTTACTTGACATAATTTCATTGGGCTGGTGGATATTTTCAGCAATATCTTGACAAACAGTACTATCTTGACCACGTGTTTAAAAGCTGTGGTATGATGCCTTGTTGCTTGCTGGATCTGAATGACATCTCTTTACGTGAAAGGAAGGGCCAGTGTTTTCTGGGACAATAAATCTAAATATAAATTTAATTAATTTTTGTTCACATTCGTTGTAATAAAAAACCATTGTATCCAGTCTTAGGGTTTGTTTTTATGGAATAGATAGGGTAAGTAGTTATGGACTTATGGCGATGAAAGATGCACAAGTGCAATTGGATTCCTTTCTTATTACTTAACTAGTTGAATAGGTAATTTAACCATGTTTCAATGTGGAACGTGTAGCATACCTAATCCCGTCTTAACATAAAATATTTTGTTTAGGCAAAATTGTTTATCTTTGCAATACTTCACCACGCCTTTTCCCCCCCTCTTTTCCACCATTAAATGGGCTTCTAGGCTCGGGTGCTTGCCATTCTTCCACCATGGCATCACTATTGTCTTACCAGGGCGACACAGTTAAGTTGTGCACCTCGAATAAGATAAAGTACTATCAATATTTCTTATCGTTCAAAGATTAAAGATTAAACTGGGTAAGGAGATATTTCGGTACCCTGATTGAATAAGGGATGGTGTGATATAGAAGGAAGTGTAATTGGATACTACTCCCAGTCCATTGATTATATTTTGTAAGCATTTTTTGGTGGTTGACATAAATCTAGGCAACATGTTTAGCTGAATGTATCGTATACATCTAAAATGTTTATATTTATGGAGATTGTAATTTTATGAATCATGTTTGAAGTCCTTATACTTTTATTTTGTTAAATAATTTTATGAATCACGTTCATCTCCCCTTGATGCATTCGGAAAAAAGGGTTCGAAAGGACAAGAAGCTACAGGAGCAGGAGTAAATAAAAATAAATAAATTGCAGGTACGAGCAGACATCCATCCATCCATGTCTCGCTGGGCTGGGCTGGCCACGGGGATCTCGACCGTACGGACGTGGAGGCATAGGGAGGGAGAGACCTTCCTGGTTGCTGGTGCGTTTATGGCGAAGCGAATCCGGCGCATTGAATGGATCGATCACGTCTAGAGCCCAGCCAGAGTTCGCAGCTCTGACACGCACCAATGCTAGCAGCAGGGGAAACAGGCGTGCTACTACAGCAAGCAGGGATCGAGGAGAGAGAGGTCGTGGACCGACGTTGTCGTCACCTCGATCGCCTCCGGCCGGCGCTGCTCGCCGCTCCCGGCCGGTTGCTAGCCCCGCCGATCAGTCCTATCCTGATCTGATCCTGACAATCCGAGGCTCGTCAAAAATTTTTGACAAAAATATCACATTAATTATTTAACCGGATATCGAAAAGGGTTTTTGGTACTAACTTCACGACTGCTCGTAAACCGCGAGACGAATCTTATTTAATGCTTTATATATATATATATATATGTCAAAAATTAGATATGCCTGAGATGCTACGGTTGCTCGCTCCCCCGTACGGCAACGTGCAAGATTTGGTTGGTTGCACCAATGGCAAGCATGGATATGGATATGGATGAAAGCTGGTCAGGATCGTAGGGTCACGTCGGTAACACACTTGCCGATGGTGTGCTATCATGTCCACGGCGGTGTGCATTGGTTGGTCTGTCTGACCAACCCGCGACGTGCTTTTTACTCGGCCTGTTTAGTTGGCAAAATAATTTTTGATGTCAAAAGAGTTTTTTTTTTGGATATAAATGAAAAATTAATTTTATGGCTAGACTGAAAACCACGAGACGAATCTTTTGAGTCTAATTAATTTATAGTTAACACATATATTACTATAACACTTATAGCTAATCATGATATAATTATATTTACAGTCTAACTGTGTAATTAGTTTTATTTTTTATCTATATTTTATGATCTATACATAAGTCTAAAGATTTAACGTGGTGTTTTTAGAAAAATGTTTAGAAAACTAAACGGGGCCTGAGGTATCTCTGCTTTCCATCTACTCCGTACTCTGTAGTACTATGTATCCGTCACCCTGTATCCGTCATCCAGGGGTATTTCAGTAATTGGCAGTGATCGATGCTTCAAAATGCCCAAATCCAAATATGAGCTAAAGTTCTTCCCCCTGTTTTACTTATTTTTTTTGTGCGTGGTCTACATTTAAGAATGCCAATCCTCCAAAACACCTAAAATTTCCTTCAATCAATGGGGTCCGTATTTTTATCACTTAACACTACCTCGAGATTAAATTCTATCAAGTCAATATTTTAGTATCACTCAGTAGTCGAGGGTCCAACAATTGTAGTTGGGCCAACCCAAGACGCCCATGTGACAATCATCACTTCGATTCATCAAGTTCTAATAACAAAGTCTGTCAACGTTCCTCCTGTGGCCTGCTTAATTTACTTGGGCCACCTTACCAGTTGGTTCTTTGTTCGGTCCACTAACCTCCTACTAGTGATGTAAGTTAAACAACGTCACCAGTTGGTTCTTTGTTCCTACTAGTATTAGGAATTATTGTACAAAATACATGTAATTCTATGATAAACCGTGCAATAAACCTATAGTTTCATAAAATTTATTCATTTATAAGGTTAAGGCCCCGAAGAAAAAACAAAAAAAATTTGGAGGACTCTAATTCCATAGGATTTCTTTTAAGAGCATTTATATGGAATTCCTATGGAATGTGACAATCTATGTAAGTTTTGGAGGAATTTTAACATGAGGTCTAACCTTATGGAAATATTTTTATAAGTCTATCTCTCTCATCAAATTCTTATGTTTTTCCTGCGGTCTTATCAAACCATGTTTTTCTGTTTTTTTTTTTGCAATTCTCTGTTTTACACTTATATTTTAAAAAAGTTCTGTGTTTTTTTTATTCCTCTGTTTTTGCAATCCTTCATTTCAAATAGGCCTAACATTCCAACGGAGCTATTGATCTGCATAAGTGCATATGCTTTTCATCAATACAATGTTTTTGTTGTGTGTGACACCACAACATGTGAAGGGAGAGCAACATCCTTGTTGGGATGTTCTCGCCAGCCTCAATTTGGTAGTTTCTTTCACATTTCATTTTGAAAATACAATCGAAAGTACAAAATAATCCAGTGACGACAGAGCCGAAATCTCACGCTGAAGATTCCGTCGATCGCAAATTCATACTAGGTTTGTACTACAATTAAAAAGTTTCACGGATGACGATTTCAAACTTCTGAACGTAATTGGAATTTCATCGGTTTTGATCTGAATGTATTCAATTTCGATGTAGGAATTTTCAATCAATCCCATTTTCCAAACCCACAAAAAATGAAACCAGGTTTCAAAGACGTGCATGCCGAGAACTGCGCATAGCACAGTGGCCAGAGCGCTGGTGTGCGTGTGCGCCCACCCACATTCGATTCCCGTTCTCGACAGTTGGCACGCGTGTTTCACCCTTCTCTCTTAATTTCATTGATACCAAGCCCCTCTTTGGTATCCAACCTTTTTTTTTAAGACGTGCATGCCAAAAGATAGAATAATTCACGGGTAAGTGTACAAAGGAGCAATCTGGACGGTCTATCCTTTGATCCGACGGCTCAGAGCTCTGCACGGAATCCCGACACGTGTACCTCGGACGCAAGTCATTCTTGCAATCTTGCCTGCAAAAGCCAAGGGCTCCACCAAGCCACGCAGCACTTTGTTAATGATGATGGTGTTGACCTTTAATGACATGTTGCCTTCCTCCTCCTCCTACTAATTATACTGTACTGTGAGCAGCGAGTAGCACACGGGTTAAATAATTAATTAAAACTAAACTAATCAATCCCAAAACTAAACAAACCAATCTGCGGCGCTCAAGTACAAGGCGTTACAGCTGTTTGCCCCCTATCCACACGTCACGTAGCAACCCTTCATCGCTGTCCTTCACATGTCTCAGCTTCTTCTCCCTGTTTCTCTTGTCATGGACTTCCATGATCTTGCATTTAAATTACTTTATTTATGATCTCTTCGGTTGAGTATAATTAACTCAATTAATAATTATGGAGTAGTAGTTGTATACTCACAAGATAAACAATTTCGTGATTAGCCCTTACCGACACTCACTTCGCATACACTACCAAATCGAACAAGTACTGGCTGGCAACAGCAGGTTGGTATATGTAGCAGCAAACTTAAATATAAAATTCGAATTATAATGTTACAGATAATAAATCACAAAAATTATACAGTACATCCGCTAGAAATAGGAGGAAAAAGAGTTTAAGATAATAATTTAGAACTAGAAGAAGAGAAAAAATAAACAAATGTTTGAGAGAATTTACACCCACCGACGCATGGCTTTTTCTACTCCAATATAGTAAAAAAAATATAACAAAGTGAAAACCCTTTTTCTGAAAATTTTGCACCCGAGCCCCTAAACTCCCGTGTAATTCTGTACCTAAAAGGTCCACTTCCAGATCTTGACACGGACTCTGACATTGCACGAGTGCGCCGCCGTGCTCACCGTCGCCGTCGTCGCCGTCGTGTCGGATTCCACCGGCGCCGGCGCCGGCGCAAGCAAAGTTCCGTTCTTCCCCTTCACCGCCTTCGGCGCCGGCGGCGTGACCTTGATGCCCTCGCAGTGCACCTGGATGCCAATCTTCTTGGTCTTAATACTCCCCAATTTGACGCCGGCGCGCGTCTCGGCGTCGACGGCGACGGAGAAAGATCCGGACTTTTTGATGTCCTTGCCGGCGGCGTCCGGGTCGACGCTAACTGAATTAGCGGCGATAGTGGCAGTAAACACGGTGGTATTCCCAGCGTCATGGGTGAATCCCGGCGACGTGGCAGAACCAAGCGGGACGGAATTGGCGGCGGTGGAGGCGGAGAAGGAGAAGTCGTCGTAGAAGTAGACGACCTTCTTGTTGGGATTCTTCGCCACGACGCTGACCGAGATAGCGTCGGTGAGAGACGCGGATGTGGGCGACGTCGAGAGGTTGAGCGCGGCGAGCTTGACGGAGGAGACGGTGAAGGTTGGGCGGTGCGGGCGGTAGAGGAGGTAGATTGCGCCGCCGGCGACGGCGGCGGCGAAGGCGAGGAGGATGACGATGAGGAGGGCCCAGCAGAAGCAGCAGCAGAAGCTGCAGCGGCAGGAACGCCCGCGCCGCCGCTTCACGGATTGGGGGCGGTAGATTGGGCGCTGGTACATCTGCGATTTCGGCGCCGGGAATGACGCCGTGGCCGCGCCGTTGGCGGCGCTCGCCATTGCCGGCGGCGGGTTGGGCTTCGCGGCTGGGTAGACGCGGTCGGCCATTGGCGCCGCCGTGGCGTGGGAACGCGGCGAGGCTTGTGGCGAGGTGGAAGCGGGGGGTGGAGTTCTTGGGAGTGCGTGAGAGAGAGAGAGAGAGAGAGAGATCTCTGATAATTAAAGGGAGAGGGAGAGGGGGGTAAAAAAAGGAGAGGGACGCGTCACCGAATTCTACGCGGGAATTGGGTGACGGGTCGACTACTCATCCAATCATTTGGTGCTTTGTTGCTAATTGCCCCAGGCTTTAGCACTAATCAAACCAATTAGTGATAATTTGGTGTTTCCTTTTATCTTATTAATGGTGGCTCAGTTACACTACATTGCACATTTCCTACCACTAGATTACATTGCATTTTGTGGGACTTTAATTACACCATGATGTTGTTAACAATTTTGTGGCTCAGTTACATTACATTGCACATTTTCTACCATTAGTCCAATCCTTATTGTTATTTTGTGGGATTTGGGAGCAGCTTCTAAGGTCGTTATTGCAAAGTAAGGAAGTACTTTCACATTCAATCGTTTGCACATAGGTTTATTGCAAAACATTACATTACACATTTTATCACAATGCATTTTACTAGAAAATTACTCTTTTGGTTTACATACATAGTCGGAAGTTGTGATGTTTTAAGACGATATGATCTACCAAAATTTCTGATGAAACAATCAAAGTTCTTGTGGGTTAGAACTTAGAAAACTAGTTACTACTACAGTTCTAAATCTGACCTGAATGTATGAACCGTTGTATCATGTTGTAAAAAACGGCAAGTTGGAGTGTGAGTAGTTACACATGGGCTTTGACTTTAGTGGCTGGAGTTGCTATCAACAGGTTACTGGCCCTGATGCTAAATATCACTAATCTCACCTAATTAATCTCCAATGGCAGGGAGGGACCTCAAATATGGAGAGATTAAGAAGATAAAAAATTCTTGCTAAGAACTAAACTACTAAGCAAAGAGGAATGTTCAGTGGTAGTGGTAAGGTGAACTCCATGTGGTTGATTTTCTTTTCTAATCTCTAATGCATGAATAACACTAAATATGGGTTGAATAGAAGGATCAGTAGCTGTCATTAGGAGGAGACCATGCAATGCATGTTCAGGCCGCCAGGGAAGAGGAGGGAAACAAATTATTGGACGGCACGAGGCGAGGGAGTGCTGAGCTGGCATCGTCGTGCCTCTCCTGGAACGGTCACAAACACCTCCCCTGCCTGGAAACTGGCCGAATCCAACTGTCCCCGTGGTGTGGGGCCCGCTGGTCAGAACAGCCACTCCATTGTGGGCACCCACTCTAGCTTTCTTCTTCCCTTTCTTCCAAAATGAGTAGCACTTCTAGATTTCATTGAAAAATATAATTGGCAAGTTTACCATTCTTGTCGGAGATACACCGTTTTATGTATCAGTGTAAAATTTTTGGTAGCTCAATTTACTTTCTGAATGCAACATTTTTCGAATACAATCATTATTTCTTGTGGGAAAATATCAAACTATCTTATTAATGTAACTAGGTCGAAAACTGGAAAAATGGCAAATGATTTTATTTGTTAAAAATGCAACGTTATCATCTATGTGTATGACAAAAGACTACTTGCAACACCTTCAGCATTGCACACGTGTACGAGGAGTAGGATTCGTAATCCCGATATCAGTTAAAAACCACACACACAAGAATGTTATATTTGGATTTCATGGAAAGTTTTGATAAATGATAAAATTTGAACAAATGTTATAAGAGAATTAATATTTTGTTTGATTTTTTAAAATTGACCAAAAACCACAGTTTGTGCTTTTGACTTGTTTTGAAAAGATCTGAAATGATTTCCACTGGTTTTATAAACCCATGAAGAAGTGGGCTCAAACTAATAGATAAAACAATTACAGATTTCTAATAAAACCGTAGATTATTTGTTGAAGTTATGCAAAATGCTCCAGTAAAACCGCAGCAAACTAATATTATATTTAATGAAATTTAATAAAATATCCTGATTTTTTTTTAAAAAACCTACCCCTCTAAAGTAATTAAGAGATACGTGAACATCTTGTGAGACATGGAGATTATACGGTAATGCTAGGAGTCTGGCGTCCTCAGTGCTACTGGTAACATGTTTCATCACGTAGTGAAAAATATTTTAACAAAAATGTTTTAGTGAGGTACGATTGAAACATTTTTTTAGCCATTGAAACATTTCTTACTGCATGTTGAAACATTTTCTATACACGTGTTGAAACACAATCGCGGGCATCCGATATTTTGCAAATATCGAACGCCCGACGACTATATAGCTTTTGATGAACTTATTTGACCTAAGGGTTTTAGGCTACAACAATCTTGAATTTTTTCTTCTTATTGCACGGAAGAGACACTCACAAGTCACCACAAGACGCTTTGGTCACTTTCTATTTCTCTAGCCTTACATTTTGACATTTAAGAGTTGAAAAGTGCCCAAAAAACGCCTTGTGTGTACAACGAAAACTCTACAGTATAAAAGTTTCTGATCATATCATGGCCATGGCTGAAAAAATGCCTTCCAAACGATTAAAACTGATTAATACTACTAAAAATTGATTATAGGTCTTGCCTAGGATTTCACGTAGGTGCATGTGATTCTAGAACATATACAAATATTTGGAGTCAATGCTAATCGAATTAAGTTGTAAAAATAATTTACAATACTTTGTCAATCTTACCGTTACGAGAACCAGGAGTGACCCTACCCTGCTAATATGATTTTTTTTTCCATGTATCATCTCCAAGGTATATATATATATATATATATATAAGCAAGATTTTTCTTAGATATATATAACCTGATAATTAATGTGCGTTTTGACGCATGAGAAACCTTGAGTGGAACATGTGTTTGGTTTCCGCTTATCGAAACATCCCCGTATGATCGGAATCGAAAGCCTGTCGCTGCAAGGCCCTTGAAGCTTGTGGTTGCTCTGGAAACATATTTCAGAATACCCTGCACATGCAACACAAGGCCGGGCACCCTCTTTGGGGGAATAACAAACTGTGATTTCCATTCGCAGCTTTAAAATATGGTGTTCGATCTATACAGATGAACCCAAACAGAAATTCATATGTTTTAGAAAGAAAGTGTTGAAGTTGAGTAATCCCTCCGTCCATAATTATAAATACTTAGGGATGGATGTGACACATCTTAATAATCTGAAAAAGATTTCTAAATAAACATATTGAATACCACCACTCTCATGAGAACGGAGAAACTCTGTATTTTAATCCATCGGTTATCTCAATATATATTAACAACAGTCAACAGGGCAATAAGGTCATCATTTAATATTTTTAAATTGTACATAACTCCACTCTATGAAATCATCTTGGAGGGCAGCTTTATGTAATTGTTCATAGCTGTGAATCATGTGGGCACACGTACAAGAACAACGTCAGGTAAGAAATTGGGATGACTGTTACAACTACAAAATGCATGTACATGTGCGTAATATGGTATAGCGACCAGCTAACTGAACTTGACCGTGCATTCTCTAATCAGCTCATGATCGTCTTTCAACCAACCATAGTTTGTTTCACTAATCCAGTAGGGTGGGGCCGTAGTGTATGATACATGTTGTACTAGAACTTTATATAATTAGGGGTTGTTGAGCTTTAAGTCTGGGAAACCTCAAGTTTCTCATATGAACAAACTTTTATGAAAGTACACATATAATTAAAATCAGATGTGGCTCCGGAGAAGCAACACTTTGGCCCACCCTCCAGATCATCATGGATTCAAAAGACAAAACAGATGTTTAAAATTAGAACACCTTTAAAAAATAAATTGCCGGGGCACATTATATACCCAGCAATATGCAAGATGGCCAAAAAAGAGATATGCTAATATTATGTTCCTACTCTGGTATTTGAACCCTATGAGGGCTTGCTTGGTTAGAAGGGGATTGATGGGAATAATTAAGACCTTAATAGGAGTGAAATAAATTTTCTCCAAATAATCCTCAATCCTTTTGGGAGAGGGATTAACCCAACAAGGCTTGAAGTGTGCCTAAGTTCTCCAAAGTACATATTTGTTCCCATTTTCGTTTTTTAACCAAAAACTATAGGTAAGGCCTCTAGGGTATTATAACCGGTGATTGATGCAGAAAACTATAAGTCCAGACAGATCTTATTATATCAAGTGTTTGCTATAAAAAAAATTATCTCTGTTTCATAAAAAGTTATTCAAATTTATTGCGATGGATTTATTACTAGGTATGTAGCCTGTTTTTTTAATCTTAACATGAATATAATGTGCTAATTCCCTTTAAACAGAAGGTGAATATGCCAAAAACACACACACCTTAGCTATATATACAGCACTCACTCACTGGGGAACAGAGCAGAGCATTCAGCACGAAACCCTTTTTTTTGTCACGCTAGCTGGAATGACATTCAGCAGAAGACCTAAAATTTGTTGGCTTGTGATCGATGCACCGTCATGTTGTTGTAGCACTGCATGTGGCGTTCACTGCAGAGAGATGGAGAATCATACAACTCCATGCCCCTTTCTAGCCTTGCCAATCCAACTCTAGCTGTACACATGAACTGTACAAATGGATTCTTATAGCAAATAATTTTTTTGGCGGGGATTATAGCAAATAATTTACATACATACTATAATTAATGCCCATATTACAGCTTTACTAGATTATTCTTTTTAATGGTAATACTTCCTCAAATATATTAATGCAAACCATTTCTATTGTTGAGCATATACCACGTGTAGTATGCCCGGTGCGGTCAATGCAGCGGCTGGAATATTAAATATATCTCTTTTCTAACAATTATACCACTTGTAAGCTTTTACATGATCGATTAACCATGTTGGGAATAAGGAAACTAGTATTCCCACTCTCCTATTTTTAATTATTAGGGCACACAAATTTTTACTAGTGGCACTCAAATTTGTAATGAAAATAATAAGATTAGAAGAATGATTTTATCTTTTAGCTTTTGAGTTTGTAAAGGACGTTGTGAGATGGTTTTAAAATTTCAAGTTATAAATGTCTTTTTTTTGTTTCACATATAGAGCAACCTGCACGTGCGAAACAGAACATTTTTTTTGCAACATTAAAAGCATTGAATTTATACGACCAACAATAGGAACTGGTTAATCGACACCGGTTCTTTCTAGAACCGACTACGTAGCAGTCCCGGATAAAAAAAATGACCTCTAAAGTGAATGAAATGTGATATATACTGTAGTAGTAAATTTGTGAATTGCAAAATTAAAATATGGCTTGCTATACCTCAGGTGTCTGAAATTTGTAAATTTTCAGTCACCTAAATTTGTTGTAAATAAAAAATTTGATATAGTATATGCAAAATAAATGGGCATGCTGAAAAGCGTGGTGGTAGCGTTCCAATTTGGCAAATTATACCGAAATGCACACCGATATTTTTCATGAAAAGCACATATGGGATACAGCACGTAACTCACTTAATATGTAGTTTACGGGAACAATGAAATTAAAACATTTTCACGACGATAAGAAATTGAGGCTCCTCACCTGCTGAACTACTCAACAGGCCAACGTAAATGAACAGAACTTTTCTTGACATGGTCACTTATAGGCGGGTCCATTCCATAGACAGCGAGACTAGGACCCTGCTTGTTTTCAGAGACTTTTTTAAGGACTGTCATATCGAATGTTTAGACACTAATTAGAAGTATTAAATATAGACTATTAATAAAACACTCATCAGGACTATTTCACGAGACGGATCTATTGAATCTAATTAGTCCATGATTAGCGAATGTGATGCTATATTAAACATTTGCTAATTGTGGATTAATTATGCTTAAAAAAATTTCTAATGAATTAGCCTTTATTTATGCAATTTGTTTTGTTGTCGGTATATATTTAATACTCCTAATTAACGTCAAACATCCGATGTGATAAGAACTTTAAAAAAATTCCCTGTATCAAGCAACCCCTAACATAACATATTAGTAACCATCTCACCCTACAAAATCAGAACAGCTGGGCAAAGTCGCAAACCGTCAAATGTTCAGACCAAGTACAACGATGCACCAATCATAGTTATGAGTAAATATGTCAATATATGTCCCCTGTTTTGTGGTCATGTGCACCTGCAGATTATTCTGCTATAGATAAGCATGCAAGCATAATAATAATTCTCTATTATGACATTTTTCTTTGGAGATGCAGATATATAATCTTGTTTTGAAACCAGCAGCATAATGTACCGTTCTTTATTTGGGCTCCAGAATTGGCACCCTCACCGACATATGCAACTGAAGATACCAGCACGAAACGCATCGAGTGATTGGTCGTCATGATTAACAACCAAACACATGTCCCCGCAAAAAAAAAAAAACCAAACACATGGATTAATGCTCTTACTAACGAGTAGCGACCTCAATTAACTTAAGTTTAAGAGTATCATGGAGTAGTCGAATACACCTACAGTCCTAGCACAAACGCCGTTCAATATATGCAATAATTCCGTGCCTAAATATTTAGTCGTTAACTGTAGCCAGGCTAATCACATTGTCACACTTGTTCGGTTAGCATAGCTCACGTGTCATGCAAGGTAGCTCTTGTGTCTTCATACTCCTGTATGAAACCAAGTTGATGCGTATTACGTCAATGATTAATATTCCCCTCTCTGAATCTGATCGAATATTGCCAAGAAATCGGCCTGAAAATGATGTACTAGCTGACTGCAAAGGACGTGCAGTGAAAAAGTCTCTACGTGACACCAGTATTCATTATTATACATAGATGATTCCATATGTTTAATATGCAAAGTGGAGTATAGATGAAGCAAAACTGGGATCAGAAGAACAATATAGAGCTCAAGGAAAGAATTTTGGCGACTGCAGGGAGCAGACGCGTCACAGGCCCTACATATGTAGTACTATTATGTATGTATGTTTGGATGCTGACGCATGCTTTTAGGTAGCACTCTGAAATATGTCAAGGCTTATTGCCGTCGGTTAACATATCTCTTAGTTGGAACTATGCGGTTTTATGAAAATCCAAAAAGATAATTTGCAATTTTATTCCTAATTACGTTTTTATCCCCTGCTGTACGGACTCAGATACAATTGGTAGTTTTCTCACGATTACACAACAATCACAGTAAACATTTTAAAGATACGGTTTGGTGGGTGCGAAATCATTTCCTAAGTCCTAACCCATTAGCCAAACGGACCCTAAAAAATTGAAAAAAGATAATGATATGATTAAGGCATTGGTAAAGTATAGTCATTGTTACACTATTTCCATTCCCGATAATGAAAATAGAAGAGGGGCACCTCTCTTTCAAAAAAAGAAAAAAGGTATAGCAATTTTTTTTGCTGCTAAAATTTATTAATGCCCTTAGGTCGGCTTTCTTGCCTAAAGTCTGACAACGCTAATTTTGACCATAAGTTAAATTAAATGGACATTATTGTTTCATTTGCATTACCAAACCTTTGGTTGGTTGAATTGAGCAATAGACCAAACATCCATAATTGATAATTCCTTTAGAAATCGGGGAAAATAAATAAAAAAAATCTTTGTGTCCAACTTGCAAACCGGTTGCTGTCGGCGTCTTTGCGTGCACCGACGCAACGCAATTCAGAACCTAAACCTACCCCTTCCGTGGTCGCGTCAACGCGTCTCACGTAATAATGGATGGGGAGCCCAGCTGCTCATCCGCGTGCAAGGCTTCTACTACCCTCCTTTCCTTTGTACAAATCGACTGACACGCTAGTGTATAATACCAGGTGCAATCCTTCAAATTTGAGTGAAATTTAAGAATCCCATTGGAATGGAGGATTTCTCAAGAAATTTCATGGGAACTGGACTAAGTCATAATATAAATCTTAAGGCAAAATTGGTGATGTTTTTCACTTTAGATTTTAGTGTTCTTGCTCCACTGCTAGCTGCTGCAAGCCTGGAATGATAATTTGCTGCTAATGATGGCGCACACGGATCGGCAGGGGAAATTTGGTTACGTTTTGCTGCTCTCCTGTCACATCAGATGGATAACAGCTTAGCAATGAGCACTTCTGCAGATTGGCTCAAGCAAGATGATAAAAAAGTTGCATCGTGGTAGCCATCGCATCGACAATACTTGCGGGTAGCATTGACGGTGTGAAATGCTCTGTTTTTCTGGGTTGCATACAGGAAGCAACACCTGTGAGTCTGTTACACACATTCCAAAAGAATATACGCAAGAAAACGTAAAGCGTCCGGATAATCAGATCTCAGGTGTCATGTGCAAGGGCCCATTTGAAAGTGTCGACGGATGATTGTTGAAACTGATTTTATGGCAATTATTCAAAAGCACAAACAAATGAATTAGATATTAGAAAAATGGTTGATGTAAAATAATTTCCTAAATCGCACCATTTAGGAGCTTTGATAGCATGCTCAAGGGAAATCCAGGGACATACACAGAAAGAACGGACCATAACCAGATACATGAATTAGTCATTACTCTGGGCACAACACTAGTTGGTTCTGTGACCATGGGAGAGATCAATAGGCAGGAATAAGCCAGAATTATCCTTGATCATAAAATGAAGTTTATGACCATGAACAATGCGACTGAGGTATATATACATCAATGAATATAACATATCCAGTGAAGAATTCAAAAGCGGTAATCCGCTATTGCAGAAATAGGATGGAACAAAAGCTGCACTTCTATGGTTGGGAGTATACATTTTGCCTGAACCTACAATGTCTTGTTTGCTTACCTCAATATCAGGTGTGCACACACAAATCCTACATCATTCCTGCGATGGGAAGCTTTTCCGAGAACTCTTCAGCAACAGGAAGCTACAACAAGACCTCTGTCAGATCAGATCGCCAATGAATAACAGTATTGACATACGTTTGACTAGAAATTGATATTCCAACAGGCAATCACCTGGCATCAGCTTAACAACCCTTTCAAGGGAAAAAAATCACACTAAGAATCTACTCATCCTCCTCCACCTCAGGTGGCAATGTTGGGCTCTTTGAGCACAAAGTAGTGTTGTGAAGCTGCTTTACTATCTCAGCTGGGTTACATGAATCTGGAAGTCAACAAAACTAATTTTAGCATTTATGTATTGGAATGAGTAAAAAAAATGGTGAGCTTATGGTTGACAAAACTTATTCTGTACCAGCTAATTCTATACTAGATTCACATTAATTCTCAGATACCAAAAATATTATGCAATAATAATAGCCATAGCATCTACATATATCAATTTAAGATAGTAACATAATCAGTATTTAGTCTTCATCACTAATTACAATATCAAAAACAGTAACAAAGAAGAAAAAGTAATGCTTCATAAATAATTAATTCAGCAATGAAAAAATTTCTCATTCAGACTATTTTATCACTACAATTATGAACTTCAAAACACACAGTTTGCCAAAGACATACTTGAACATTTCTTACTGTCCCATACAGCAATGGAGGTGGGAGTGCATGTGGAGTCACACATCGCACGGTTGTCTTCATGTTTTACATTCATGGCAAGCATCCATGATCCCACAGTAACATCTTCGTAATCAAACATCCTTAAACTGAGAGTCCCATGAAGAGGGAAAAACAATGATTACTTCAAAAATACACAAAATAAACAGAAAGGAAAAAAAAATATAAACAGAATACAAGGTTGGGTTAAACTAAAATATTTTGTTGGTGGACTAGTCTATAATATGAAACAATTATGGAGTTTCAAGTGTAGCTTGAATTCTGCAAATGGAAATATGGCGGATAGCAAGAAACTTCATGATATTTTGGACTCGCACAAGCATAACCCTTGCAATTAGGGGCAATTCTGTTTCTACCCTTACTTTAGGGTTCAATTGTGATTTTATTCCTGATTTTTAGGGTTTGTGTTTAAGAAAAAAAATGAATTTCCAATTTGTGAAAGACTGTTGTGCTGTACCCCTGTCATTCACAACTGGATCAGACACAATTCAATCAGCACACACATCAACTCCCCATCCAAAACCCTAATCCTGAAGCGACAGCAACGGTGGCGTGAGCAGGCACGGCATCGAGCGGCGGTGGCACTGGCAAGCGGGCGGTGGGGGAATAGCAGGCATGGCGACTGTGCATGCACGTGACATGGTGTGCCGTGCACATTCACCGGGCAGCGATGCGTGCAGGTGAGTGGTGGCGTGGCGCAGCGGCGAGGCACGCAGTTGTTGGGCTAACGCTACTCAGCGATGCTGTGGTGGGAGGAGAAGCAACATGGCTGAGGCAGTGCGAGATGGTGCTGGCTAGCGGCGTTCATCCACCGATTTGTCAGATAGCTCTGCTATTCTTTTCTTTTTTTTTTGGTCGAGCAGGCACAGGGCGGCGGCAGCAGCATCAAGCCATCAACATTTTCACTCCAAACTATAGCGTCGAACGTGAGAGGAGTAATTGACAGGTCTGAGCAATATGTGTAGTACGCACAGTTGGTTAGAGATGTAGTGAAGATTTGGAATAAGAAAAGAGCGCATGGAAGGGTCACGTCTCTGTTCTTAACAGATTGAACGTGTAATTTAATGAATGTATGATCTGAATGTATAAAAATTACCATGTCTGTATATGATTTTTTCTTGATTCTTTATGCAGGTTGTCTCAAATTACCGTTAAATTTCTGTCAAAATTATCATTATTGTCAAACTTCATAAAAATTTATTTGAAATATGTGAAAATGCAGGTCAAAACAGGGGCAAAGTTCATCTCAAAATGCTTACTTCAAAACAAGGGGATAACAAAATTAGTGTATAAAAGTGAACCAAATATGCAAGGGAATGCTTGTCTTTTTGCTATGGATTTAACACCGTTAAGATGACTTAACAGACCAGGGGTAAACCAGAGCTCCGATTTGAAAAAGTAAGCGCAAAATCACGAAGATTGAAAAGAAGGGGTAAAATCACAATTGTAGCATAAACCAAGAGCAAGAACACAATTGCCCCTTGCAGTTGTCCTTTATTATGTCTTAAACGACAAGAATGGTCAAATAAATTGTCCCAGCACTTTTGCTCTATGTTATAGATGGAAATATAATAAGGTAGAATGGCGAACCTATCGTTCTTTGCAGCTGCTAGAGACCCAGCCACCTCCGAAGAAACAGCATATAGTAAACCTGATGCATGACTGAAGTACTCATTTCCTAATAATTCCCATGAACTTTCGTACCTGAAAAAAAAGCACTTGGGCCATGAAACAACAGCATAATCATCAAAAACGGCAGTTGGAAATCTATAGTCCTGATATACCAATATGACAGTGGTCTTGGTATGCATTGTACAAGCAAATCGAGTAACTGTGAAAATTTTGAAACAAGGTATATAAAATAGAATTGTGTAAATGAACTTAGAACCAATGTATGTCTCAAAATTTTGAACTAACCACTTCAGATTTGGGTCATTGACAACTGGACCTTTTTTCATGCAACCAATGTATGTCCGGTGATGAAGCCTGTCTTTCGCAAGTAGGGCGGCGAGTCTATCTGGCTTAAGAGTATGAGGGAGTCATACAGCAGATCAAACCATCTAAGCAACAGTTTTTGTGCAGAGTCAGAAACTTTACCTGGGCGCAGATAGATAGCATCGTCAGCTTTGACATAGAAATCTGCTTCAAACATGTCATAAGCTGCTTTGAAATATGCTAACCTATCACATCGGTAGCAATTGGGGTTTTTAGATTAATCAAATGTATGTAAAAAAAAATAGAAACATGAGAGGAAAGGGAGTTTACATGAGCTTTACATTTTCTGTGGGGGCTTTGTATCATCTTCAGCATCGATAAACAAGAAATCATGATACATGTCTACCTCTTTCTGAAGATCTGCCATTTTTTCTTTATCTTTGGTTCGACCAACAACAAACCTAAAAGATAAACCAGTTCCATGTTCCAAACTGCAATATAGCGAGAAGTGCCAGTGTTAGCCTATAAAATATCAATATATTCTTTGCTCATGAACTGTTCATAGTAGCCTACATGTGCTGCTAACTCATACAGAATGGGCATAACTGAAAATGACCATTTTCAAACTGAAAACTCATACATGTGTTACAAAAATAAACCAGATCTTATAAGTTCCAAACAGAGAAAATTAAGAGAAAATGATGAGTTCTAACCACAATCAGTTGTTTCATAAACAGTAAATTTCACAACATATTCATCTCTCTAGTAATGTGCTTCAGTACACCTCTTTATTTAAAGTTTTAGAATCATGAAACTAAGATGATTAAAATGATTAACTAATTAAATATTAGTTTGATTCTACCCTTATGAAGTATATCAGATATAAAGTGCTTCCAATCCTAACTGAATGCCAATCAAGATGACTGATTTTAACTATCCGGGAGTGAGGCATAGTAGAATCGACTATCAAGCGAACAATAGAAATGTACATCAACAGGGAGTGGCCTCACAATGCTTTTGTGGTGGCGTCAGCACCCTGAGATTACAGGCAAGTAAGAACTTATTTCCCAAAGTTCCCAGTACTAATGGTGTTCCATTACATAATGCTAGTGTGTGATATCTACGTTGAAATAAATTGGCAATCATAAGCAGTAATCCAGTCCAAAGTTTTGTTAATTTAATGATTGCTTGGTTACAAACCGCATAAACAAAATCTGCATCAGCATCTAGTCCCTCTGTTACTCAAATAGAAATGTTTTGGCCATTTGGTCCACAAATACAACGGATTATAAAGTACTACTTGTCCCATTAATAACCCTCCATTTCAAATTCCTCCAATCTTATCCGGAGGCCCCAACCATCCATCATATAATGAGGGACACCTAAGTCAACCTTAATCTCTGCTAAACAACCTACCCTTATATTTGTGGACTGTAGGAGTATATAGATACAGATTTGCCTCCAGCGTTGAAGACCACATTTATCTTGAGAGTTGAGATTCACAAATATTTTATGAAGAGGTGCTTCTAGTAATATGGCATGTCATCTTGATGAGCAATGCTCAGTATAGTTTCTATGGGAAAGAATTAGATATGCCAACATAATGCCATCTCATTCTAAAATATGTGGGCACAATAAATCTAGCACCCTTGTTTGATCATGTATCTGCAGAATAACTATTGTAAACAAAACACTATTCCATGTATACTGTATTTCCTAGTCAATATTGGAGTTGCATACAGGTGAACTCAACTAGGAAATGATGATTACCAATAATCCAATAGGCAAGTAGATAGATAGCAAACAGATATAATGTGGATAATATGAGAAAAATGTGGACGGGATAGTCCATTCAACTCAGCAAAAGGAAACTTGTAGCCCTCTTATTTCCTATTTCTAGACTTTACAAGCTTGAACAAAACAAATTCAGTTTGTTATTATGTCCAGACAATTAAGTATCAAAGCAGTGAACTGAATTTCTGTTACATACGAGGAAATAACTTCTCAATGTGATTCCAAGCATCAACCAACAACCATTAGGCTCAGCAATTAGCAGGACGCTTTATAGCTACTAGGACACCTAGTTTTGTGCAATTGTGCTTTGTGCAATTTGCACCATAGATCAATCATCAAAAGCTTGAAATAACTGATATAATGTGGCTTCATAAGAAAGGAGTTCGAACTAGCATATGCCTATGCAAAATTGTGGTAAATTCTGGTCATCAACCAAACAGTCAAAAATGTTGGACATCACACATTGGGACAGGGAAAACAACATTCATAATATTTGATCAAAATCACTACCGCTTGCAATGAAAATGAACTATCGCATAACTCAATAAAAAATTTATAGTGAGATCCCCTTCAGTCACCCGTAACGATTAAAATAACCAGATGACACATTGCCATTTAGTAATTGAACAAGCTCAATAGGCTAACAATCGATCAAAATTTGTTGAGGAGTTAAGCATGTAACAGCAAACAATGGCGGCAACACAAAATTACAATGTCCGAACAGATCCAATCACGCGATAAGCTACACTACACACACAGCTAGAATAGCGCTTCTACTACCTTAAGCGCAACACGAGCAGAGCAAAGCAAAATAGCCAGCCCAGATCCAAGCTAGCAGGAAGGGAGAGAGGAAGCATGTGGGAACCTTACGATGCCTTCGGGGTTGGGCGGGAACCAGGTGGCCCGGAGCGCGGCGCGGCGTGCGGCGGATCCGATCTCCGTGTGCACGCCCACGACGGCGAGCACCTTCTCCCTCCCCGCCGCGGACTCGTTCCTCCGCGGCGACGAGGCGAGGAACGCGCGGAGGGTGTCCTCGGCGCGGCCGCAGCGGAACGCGACCGCGGCGGTCTCTGCCCCGGCGGCGGAGGGGGGCGGCGGACGCCGGCGTGAGGCGGAGAAGGCGAAGGCGAGGGAGGCGGCGGCGATGAGGAGGCAGGTGAGGGAGAAGAGGAGGAGGAGGCGGTGGGTTGAGGCGGAGGAGGAGGAGATTGGGGCGCGTGGGGAGGCGAAGGTGGAGGAGTAGGGGCGGCGTGGCTTGGCCTCGTCGTCGTCGGCGACGGCGACGGCGATGGAGGCGGCGGCGGCGTGGTGGTGGCGATGGTGGTGGAGCGGCATTGGGTGGTGGTTCTAGAAGGTTCTAGAAAGGGGGGAGATCGCGAGCTCTAGCTAGCGCTGCTACGAGCTCTGATCTGATCTGGGCGTGGGCGTGTGAGCTGAAGTGTGCCTAAGCAGGTGTTTGCTTTGGGTTTAAGCTTTTGCTTTGGTCGTTTGGTTAAGCTTCTTCACATTTGAGGCCTGCTGCTGGCTCCTGCTAGCTACTGTACTACTAAGAGCGGCAGGTACAATAGTTCAGCCTACTCCAAAAATTTTCATATCAGCAAAAAAGAAGGGATGCTTAGAGCAAGGTCAATAACACAGCCAGCAGCTGGCTCCAAAATTATTTTAGAACACTAGAGGTTACTAATACAATAGATCAGCTGTTTTGTTGGCTACATCTCATCAGTTAATAATTAGTTCTGTATGGGCATATCAATATGTATGATTTAATATAAACTTCATCTTTATGGCCATTTGCGTTTGTTGTATACATATCAAATCATAATGCATCTGGTTTTTCAGCAAAGGAAGAAAAGAACAGACAGCCCCCGCACCATGGCTAACATTCAACAGGGAAGAAGAAGAAAAGAAAAAAGATGGACAATGATGAAGCCAAAATCATCAAACTAATAAGAGTATCAATAAACTGCCATTGCTTTGATCGGGCACCATCCCAGCTCAACAATAATTCCCAGCCCACGAACTCCGGCTGGTTTTCCTTAAGGCCTCCCTTGCTTGGGTCGATCTGAACCTCCGGCCAGGGTTCGCAGGAATCACAGCTCCGCACACTACGCACCTGGAAAGATTCGGTGGAACGAGAGAGTAGAGTGGGAAGAGATTGGCGACTTCTTTGCGAGGGGCGAAGATATTAGCGGGGTGGAACAGAGGCGCGACAATCTTGCCTACGCGGCCCTGTTCGTCCGTGCGAAGAAGAACTTCATTTCTTCCTCTCTATTCTCTTTCCTCCACGCAGGAATATGATGATGTGGATGTTTTTAAAGCCTGCTGAATCAGTCTATTGTACCTGCTCTTAATTTGGAGCCGGACGGTATCACAGACCACGCACCAGAGCCCGCGTGCAGCCAAGGGGCACGGTAAAATACATGTTTTGTGGGTGTCCCACGAACCTCCATCCGGATCCCCTCCTCCAGATCTGTTGTTGCCTACTCTCCCCTCTCCTCTCGATCCGTTCCAGGCCACAAAGATGAAGGTTACTATTGATCAAAGATGAAGTTTGTTTGCTCCTGCAAGCATTAAATGTTCCATTTTTTTACCCCATGATTACTTGCAGCCATCTTGTAGTTACCTTGTTGTATGAATTAGCTCCTAGTTGGCTCTTAATGACCTGGAAAGATATTGGAGTTGGCTGCCAACGCTACTATAAGACTTGCTCTAGGTACTAACTGTATGCTTTCACAGTCTTTGCGTGGTCCTGCTGGAGTTAACAGCTGCAAACTCTCTATGCCTCTGCCTCTATAAGAGCAGGGATCACATTTTTCAACTAATCCCAACTTGGGGTGGACACAAAGTTTAAAACTCCTGAGCTAACTCGGCTCGACTAGTATCTTATCGAGTCGAGTCGAGTTGTGATTTCAACTAGTTTATTTAACGAGTCGAGTCGAGCAAACTCGCAAACACTCGCAAAAACTTGGAGAATATGCTGGCAAGTCTGGCTATTTCCTACTACTATTTGAATTAAAGGCCGAAATTAATTCCATTATCTAAAAAAAATATTCTACTACTATTGGCCCACATATATAATATATGCAAGGGCAACCATTCATAACTCAAAGCTTAAAAGCCAGCCTACAAGCCCACAAAGCCAAAACTGTCCACCTTCATTAGTCATTACGTTATTTACGTGCGTATTATACAACCAGCTGATAAACCCTAGCTAACTAGGGCAAAATCCTGCCACCACCACTCCCAAAAACTTAACTAGGGCAAAATCCTGCCACCACCACTCCCAAAAACTCCCGAAGGAGACAAACAACCGGAAAAGTCAGGCGGTCGTACGCCGGCATAGCCGCGTCACGCCAGTCTTCCGGATGCTTTGCTTGACATATGTTATTTAGCTTTTGTTAATCGTGATGAACCCCACTCCCTAATCCCTATAGGATGAAAAAGTCATGTCAGCATGACCCATGAACTCATGAACTATGGTCCATGTATTACTCTGTAACAAACCTGAAACGATTAGTATGTTATAATCTCTTTTAGTACTACTTTATTAAACTATGCCAATTTTAAATATATGCAATGCTTGTGTGTATAACAAGTTTCACGAGTTAAACAAGCTAGCTCGAGCTACTCGCGAGTCGAGTCGAGTTCCATTTTGAACTCGTTATGATAATGAGTCGAGTCGAGTTAGCTTGTTAAAATAACGAGTTTTTACGAGTCGAGTCGAGCCGAGTCAAGTTGCCTCATTATCCACTCCTAATCCCGACTGTTTTTTTACGAAATTTCAAATGAATTTTGACTAACTCCAAATGTTCTTTCTGAATTGGTTGTTAAATGTTCTTTCTGAATTTGTTGTTTCACAATGCGAACCTAGGATTTCAATTCAAATTTCAGTTATTGACTCTCATCAAGACTGTTGAATTTCGATCGGATTATATGGAGTTTGGTACTAATAGCTAGCAAAAAATATGGCTTGTCAGAATGGTGAATCGAGACTGTCATCATCAAGCACCACTTGCCCATGTTTGTGTTCGCTCGACCATTGTATTCATGTTTGTGATGTTTGTGTTATCCTCAGCTTGCAGGTGTTGACGTGAAATTTGATTACACGTGTTTCACACCGAAGGCCTGAGAGATCTGCTTAACTCTAGTGCAGGTCCTAACAATCGGGTTTAGGACGTGCCATTTGATTTGATCCTGTAATCAATAAGAATAAAATATCAAGGTTAGATCCGTTGTGTCATAGGCCACTGGGCCGATGACGGGTAGCCGATTTACAATTTATGCGATCGGTTGTTGATAACGACAATCTACATCGACTATTTCAAAGGTATACGAGGCGATGGAGTAAAGGATGTGATATGCTGAATTAAAGATAAGCTATCGGCTGAAACCCCGATATAAAACTGATATATCTAAACCGATTGAATCTGATCTTAGTCCAAAGGATCGAACGGGGCTGAGACAGCTTGCACTAAAATCATCTTTAACCGATCTAAATAAATCAACCGATATTAAACATGCTGGTAGATGTATCGTGTCGTATACGGTGCAGCCTTGGTATATCATTATCGATAGTAGCCTAATTAGAATATCGTACTGAACCGAGAAAGTCCTAATTAGCATCTTGATTAGAATATTGTACTTAACCAAGAAAGTCCTAACCAAGATGAACCGATGCAAATATATCATGGTTGATCTAAGATCTAACGATACATATGATACGCGACGTATGAATCGGCATCTAAAATGATGTCGATCCGCATGAAGTTTGACGAGACATACCTACTGCCGCAGTTCGAACCAAATCGATGCAGCATAGCCGAAACTAGGGTGGCGATGCGCCGAAGTTGTATTATTGCAAAAGTGTTCGTCTTTTTTACATTGCCCGGGTTACAATATTTATACCCATAGGCAACCGACTCCTAATAGCACATGACTCGATCGACTTAACATATGCGATTGTTACGTAAAAAGAAACTGACTCCTAACTTACAAAACTAGGATTTAGATAACTTGCAAACAAAGAAAATAACATACTTTTCTAATCTAGATAGAATCAGACTCCAAGCTCGATATGGTCTAGCACGGCCCATGCTTGTATGTTGACCCGACACTCATCGGCTTCCTCTTCATTGGCTTGATCTTCATGTCTTCAACCCGATCCAGTTTCTTCCATCGGTTTTTAAGCCGATTCCAAATTCTGGTGTTAACAGCAGGCAATGTCACTTGTTGAGGGAGAAGACACGGATTGTCGTTTTTAGCAACAACGGTAGCAAAGTGTTGTTTTCCCAACAGTGTTCACATCACATTTTTAGTTACACTAATTAAAGTTCAATTGTCGAATTAATTCAATAAAGTACAAGACCTAGTACTTAGACAAACAAGCTATCATTCACAGCAATTCAATAGACAAAAGAAACATTACTTGATTTTTTTCCTGAATATTTACATTTCTTAGAAGAGTTGTAATGTGGTTCTCAGACAAACAAGCTCATTCACAACAGTTCAATGGATCATTGCTAGACGAATATTGTGAGATCATTAGATTTGCTATCACTTGGCGATACTATGCACCCAAATGGTTTAGGTCCGAATAATGTGGTTCAGATAATAAATGTTACTGATGAGCTCACAATATGAGTCTACGGTCCCCATGGCCCATGAACCTAATTATCAAAAGAGAAGCCCAGGCCAATCTCGTCCCTCTAGTTTCTCAGTAAATGGCCCAAAATTATAGACAAGGAATAAATCCAGTTATAGGGGCCAATCTTGTCCCTAGTTTACGTTCCTCAACTATAACACAAATTTCATCCATGTTCAAAAGAGTTTTTAAGAGTGATTGTACTATCACAGGCATTCAAAGCAGTTTTTAAGGGTGGTTGTGCTAACGTTGCATCCTAGTAAACAATTAGTAAAGAATATTGGCTCATATGTTAGTGGGCATCTCCTCTCCCTCCCTCTTCTTTCTCTCATCTAGAGTGGGTCGAGCAAACGTGCCACTGCATGCCACCCCTGAGTGTCGCGAAGGCCCTAGGTTGAGCAGTAGGCCAACAACGTCAGACTATGTGTTGCCGACGAGTCATACTTTCTCGGCCTCACCTCCTAGAGCCTACTGGTGTTCATGGTCCCCACAAATATCTGATGGAAAGCTCCCACGAAATCGCATCGTCAATGCCAACCGTGGAATTACGGGTGTGTTTGGTTGTCGGCCATACTTTGTCACAACTAAGCTTAGGTAAGTTGTGGCAGCCACAAAAAATATGGCGATCAAATTGCTAGCCATAAAGTGTGGCAAAGTTGGCAAAAAATTAAGTCTATGACACGTGGGACATATCATTATTAAAGTGTGGCAAGCCATAACTGTGACAGATAACCAAATACCTGCTTAGCAGCCTATGACAACCATAAGTGTGGCAGTAAAACAAACACACCCTACGATTTCTGGGTGCTAATCCCAGCCGGAGAGCTCCGCCACGTGGCTCATCAGGATTCCACGGATCGCACCCCTCCAGCAGCCGTCCAATTACAGATCGATGGTCAAAAATTGCAGCGGTGGACTTTGATGTAAATTATGAGATTTTGAAGGATTTAATCGAAAATATGTTGCATGACTTTCTCGAAGTGTCTTCCCTCCCTTCTCGGCTTCTCCCCGTGCTCTCACCGCCATCGCTTCCTTCGCCTCTTCTTATCTTCTCATCCCATCTCCGTCATCATCTCCTTCTCCTCTCCCACTTCTCGCACATCCAAGCCGCCGCCGTCGACCTCTCCCCGTGTTCCCTATCGATCCTCTGTCCTCTCATTGTACTCTTGAAACAGCGCCGGCCCAATCGGGATTTTTCGCTCTTAAGAAATCACCGTTCCAGAAAAAATCACCGATCCCTCCCGTCACCTTCTTGAACCAGCTTGGCGGCGTGCTAGATCAAGAAGAGATCAGCGGCCACCGCAAGTCTTTCTCCTACATCATCGATCTACCTGTGGGCGGCATCTCTCGTCTTCGTCGTCCATGCCTTCGTGCAGCAACAGGAGCAGGTTCTTTGAGTGGGCAGCACTGCAACAAGCAGTAGTGCTGGGTCGGAGAAAGAGTGTACCATCCAGGGAGCCATTGCGCACTGCAAGAGGTCGCAACAGAAGCACCAGCAGAGGAGGAGATCCAGCGACCTGGTGCTCTACTCGGTGGCCAACATAGCCAGCAATCCTCTGTCTCAGGATAGGCAGGAGTTGTGCGGGGGAGTGGGGATGATGATTTGATTATTTATTAATTACTCTCTTGTTGATTTGACCTCATGACTCACAGGGTTGACAAGAACAGAAAAAATATCATATTTTTTGCTCGTTTTCTGTTTTATCTGTTGGATGAAGGGCCTGTGAAGATGAACATTGGTGTTGTGAATGAATCACTGTGAGAATCAATTCATGTACTCTTTCTTTGATTTTTTTTCCTGCTTGTTCTTTTCCACACGTAGTTAGTCAGACCAAAGGATTGACCTGTATGAATATGAATCCCTGAATCTGTCATCTGCTTCCATCCTGAATTTGTTCTGAACTTCTGATACATTCACCTCCATCCAATTTTTTTACCTCTTTGATTGTGTTTGCTCGGTGTTCAGAAGCATTCCATTGCATCCCAATATTACACCGTATTTCGTTACGTTACGTTACCTTGCTTACCATAGCAGTGGATGGCTGCAAGTATATTGTTGTAGGGCTTAGTACTGTACTGAGTGTTTCAAGGGTGACACTGACTTGGTGGTACATTCTATTCACGTCTCAAATTACACTCTCGCTACTTGACCTGCATTACGTTCATGGAGGAGTAACAATCAAATTGGAAAATCTGGACATATCGCAAAATTTTGCAAGCAGCCCATTTCGGCTTCTGGGCCTTTATCGGTTTTGACACAAACTATGGGAGGACTTTTTTCTAGCCAGGCAGAGGAGGACAATTGGCCCAAAAATCTCGCTCTTTCCTGGTTTAAGGCTAAAATCCCTCTATCTACGCCACCTACCTTTGCCTCTTTCACTGATTTCGCCCTTTCCTTTTTGCCATCTTCCTCGAGGGACTCTCCGCCTTCTTCCTCTTCCCCATTCTTAGAGCTACAGTTAGCTCAACCAGAGGCCACAACCACCAGCAATCGCACCCAGGCTAGCCACGTTGAAGTTCCAACTTCCATCCCAATGGCGAACTATGCCATCGACTCCCAGGCTTTTGCGCCACGAAACTACAATGTGCTTCAAGTGGAGGGGAGACATGGTCGCTCAAGGGTTTTCTTAGAGCGGGAATCCCCAAAAAATGAAGATTTGGCAATCGTCACGATCACTCCGCACGAACAGTAGGTATCTTTTTAGCAAATCAGAGATGTCATCATTCACTTTGTTGAGGGCGTTAAGAGGATGAGACTAGTGGATATCCAGGCTTGCCCCTTTGGTTCAGCTTATGTCAGATTTGCTAGAGTTCATGATCGTGATGCTTTGATTCATTCTAGTCTCCACAATGTGCAAGAATTCAGTTTCATTTTCACTAGACATGATAGGGGTTTAAACTGGAGGGCAACAACTTTTAACAGAGAATGTTGGCTTATGTTGATTGGGTTCCCTCAAGATTATTGGTCTGTTCACCATGTCTCTTCTGCTATTAAGCACTTTGCCAAATTACTTGTTTGGGAAAAGGATAGTAGAAACTTGGGTAGAATCATTGTCAGAGCAAAAGTGAGAGAGCTTGATAGTGTTCCGAAAAGTCTTGTTTACACGGTGGGTGATGAATTTCACTGTGAATCCTGGGATATTACAGTTGAAATAATCCAACAGAATATACTAGGAGGGGGGCCGCCCGATGAAGACCCCCCTCCAGAAGATGGGGGTGATCCTCATCCCAGACCACCAAACTTTCATGATTTTTTTTATAGGACAGAATCTACAGGGTGACAATAATGAGAACAATCAAGACAATCAGCATTTTGGCCAGCATAATAATCTTGGGGATTTTCTTCATATGCACCTGGCTCAGCAAATCATGGACATAGATCATAATGCAGCACCTGCAGCCAATGCCATTCTGGAGAATCCGCTGCCTGCAGCACAACCTGCAGTCACAACAACCTATGGTTAAAAGATTTCAATTTGATCTTGCAATTGAAACACCTCCAGCAAATAACACTGCAAGAGCACAAGGACATGGGCTAGATACTAATCTCAATGCTTCCAGCAGCAAAACAACTGGGATTGATCTGAAACATTGAGATCCCTTTTGTGTCAGCTCAATACAATTTTCCTGAATATGAAGCCATCCCACTTGTTCAAAATGATCTGATTCCAGTTGCACAGAATGCACACTCACCACAGTCACAGCAGAATCAGCCTGCAGAATCATTCTCAGAACTCCAAATAGTTCCTGCTCTCCCACAACAACAAAATGTAAACCCAACAAATGAATATATTGAGATGGCTGATCTCCTTTATGCTGATGAAAATATGGATGATTGGGATGATATGTTGGATCCCATTGTTCCACCACAACCGCTAGAGAATCAGTTTGAAGAGGCCCCAGCTGAAGCTTACATACAAGAAGATTTGGTGTTGAATGATCACAGTTCAGAGGGTCTTTTTTCTGAAGTTAATTAGCTCAATATCACTCCAGTCTCTCAAGAGATGCTTCAGGACACGTCCAGGTCTTCCCCTTCAATGCAAAAAGAAAATGGATTCAATGAACAACCACCCCCACCTGAAAGAGAATTAGTTCTAAACAGACTCTCTTCAATGAAAGCTGCCATGGGAGCTGCAACAAAGTTAAATATATATGCCTGGCAAAAGTTTTTTGACCCAAGCACTTGCACAGAATGACATCTTGTTCAAATTCCTGATAACTGGGCCGGATTTTTCTGCTCCATGTTGCTCTCTCCAGACAACTTCAACTGGGCCTGTGAGTTTCTGAAATCTTCAATATGGGCCTTTATTTCCAAGCAGGAAGGCCCAAGCACTTTTGTGCCCTTCTCCATTCGAAAAATTTGTCCTGCAATAAAACATAAAGAAGCAGCATTGTTGGAAGTAGAGAATGCAAATGTTGGAGAAAAAATGACTACAGAGCTACTTGATCAGTATCTGAATAAAGGCAAATCAGTAATGATAGAAAAGGAGGGAGGTACAGCTAATTACAACAACCTTCCTGAGATGAACACCTCCCCAGAATACGTTCGACAGCCCCCATCCAAGTTTGCTCTTACAACCTCTGCTCTGCAGATCAAAGAGAAAAAAAATCAAGAAAATTCCTCTTGTAGTTACAAAGGTAAGAAGAAGTGATAGGATAAAGCTTAAGAACCAGGGTTTCAAGCATGCTCGCTGTGAGGAAGGAGTCTGTCTGGCTTGCTCCTCTGTCCCCCCAGAAATAAATCAGAAAGTGGTGAAGAATTTATGTGTTGAATTTTGCAAAGTGCCTCCTGGGGAGGTCACGGAAGAGAAACTGACCAGTAAAAAGGTCAACAAGCCAAGGGTGCCTCATGTTAAGAAGCATAAATGAAGAAAAGGGACAGAGGGTTATGTTTTTTCCTCTGAATAAAATAATCGGGTTTCTGGTTTTCATGTTTTTGGAATTTTGTGCTACTACTTGTTCGGTCTGTAATGATTATCGAAAAACCTCGTCTATTTTCAGTCCATGTAATAACTGTTATTGCCATGTCTGGCTTATGGATGATTTGATGGATGGTCAGCTGATGTATTTTGCTCTTGTTCTAAAAGATTATCTTACTGTGTCCTTATACTTGGTTATAAGGTCCTATTCTGCTTTATTTTGTTGTATACATGAATCGACAATGGAAGATTCTAAACTGGAACATTCGGGGCCTTAATGGACCAAGTAAGTGGAAAGCGATAAGAAATAAAGTGGAAGAATCAGGTTGCTCCATCGTTTGCCTTCAAGAGACAAAAAAAGAACAATTCGATTCAACATTTCTTAGAAACTGTTTCCCGAAGACAATAGATAAATTTGAATTTCTTCCTTCCATTGGTGTTTCAGGAGGCCTCCTCATTGCTTGGTCTTCTGCTTTATTCACAGCAAATTTAACCTTCCAAAATGAGTTTGCCATCTCAGTCACTTTCATTTCTTCTCACAATGATGATTCTTGGGTTCTCACTAATGTCTATGGACCTTGTACACAAGATAGGAAGGCAGAGTTTATTTCCTGGTTTAAAAATATCCAGATTTCAGAAAATATAGATTGGATGATTTTGGGGGATTTTAACTTGATCAGATCACCTGATGATCGAAATAAACCAGGAGGTGATATCAATGACATGTTACTTTTTGGAGAAGCAATCAGCCATGTGGGCTTGGTAGAATTGCCATTAAAAGGAAGAAGGTACACTTGGAGCAGCATGCAAGATGATCCACTTCTAGAAAAACTTGATTGGGTTTTTACTTCAGTTTCCCGGACTACTAAGTATCCAGACTCATTTGTTCAACCTTTGGCTAGAACTACTTCAGATCATGTGCCGTGCTTAATCCAAATCAATACAACAGTACCAAAATCACAGTTGTTCAGATTTGAGAATTTTTGGTTGCAACATCCTGAATACCAGAACATTCTTCAGACAATTTGGAGTATACCTTCACCCATTGCAGAACCTGCAAAGAGAGTGGTTGCAAAGCTTAAACTTCTCAGGAAGCATCTCAAAGTTTGGAGAAAAATATGTCTAATATCAAACAGACAATTTCTAACACTAATCAGGTTATTCTGCTGCTTGATACTCTAGAGGAATTCAGACTCCTTTCAACTGAGGAAGGAAATGCTCGATGTATACTAAAAATTCATTTAGAAAAGTTGCTAGAAAGACAGAGGATTTATTGGAAACAGAGAGGCACAATAAAATCTGTTAAGTTTGGTGAAGAAAACACAAAGTTCTTTCATGCTAATGCCACAATCAAGCACAGAATAAATAAAATTGCATCTATTCAGGATGATCAAGGCAATCTTTTTACAGAACATGATCATAAAGCAATGGTTCTTTGGAAATCTTTTAAAGAAAGGTTAGGGGAAATGAATGAACCCAATATGGCTTTTAATTTACAAGAACTTCTTACTGTACATGGAGATCTATCAGGTCTGGAAACTCCATTCACACATGAGGAGATTAATAAAATCATCACTGAGCTACCAACAGATAAATCATCATGTCCAGATGGTTTTAATTCTGATTTCATCAAAGCAGGATGGGAGATTTTAAAGAATGACTTTTATGAGCTTTGTGAAGGTTTTTATCATGGAATGGTGAATCTTCAGTGCATCATATATCACCCTCATACCTAAAAAAGACAACACAGTCACTGTTAATGATTACAGACCGATATCTTTGCTCAAAATGCCCCTGAAAGTCATAACGAAACTTCTTTCAAATAGACTTCAGACCCTCATTCTTCAATTGGTCCATAAAAATCAGTATGGTTTCATAAGAACAAGAACAATACGAGATTGCTTAGCATGAGCTTTTGAGTATCTCTATTATTGCCACAAATCAAAAAAGGAAGTGGTGGTCCTAAAGTTAGGCTTTTAGAAGGCTTTTGATAAGATTGAACACTCAGTTATACTTAACATTCTCAAGCATAAAGGGTTTGGACAAAAATGGCTAGGCCGGGTAAAATCTATTCTAAACTTTGGTACTTCAGCAGTGTTGTTGAATGGGGTGCCAGGAAATAAATTCAGGTGTAAAAGGGGTGTAAGACAGGGGGATCCCTTATCTCCCCTGCTTTTTGTTCTTGCTGCAGATCTGTTGCAGTCCATATTAAATGAAGCAATGCACAAAGGCCTAATTCAAGCTCCATTCCATCTGCCAGGGCAGGTTGAATTCCCTGTAATCCAATATGCTGATGACACATTGGTGGTGATGCCAGCATGTGCAAGACAATTGTTCAACCTGAAGGCTTTACTCAATACTTATGCAAACTCA
>CM002483.1:4521111-4533027 GCA_000325765.3 Leersia perrieri
CTTCTTATTTATGTGAGCTATGTACGACAACATCTCTTTTTCACATGCCCATTTGCAAGCAGAAACTGGGATTTCATTTGTCCTACTAGGCAGCAAAATTTCTCAGTCCAGGAAGCAATTGAAGACCTCAAGAACAAGTTGCAAGTATCTTTCTATATGGAAATAATTGTGCTTATGGCCTGGAGCATTTGGTTTACGAGAAACAATAAAATCTTTAGAAATATCCCACCTTTATTACTCTTCTGTCAAGCACAGTTTAAGCAAGAATTTGCCTTGGTTATCCATAGAGCAAAAGAGGATAAAAAACCTTTATTTCAAACATGGCTAAACAGCTTGTAAATCTTTGTTGTACAGTGTAACATTTGTTTATATTAATTAATATATATATATATCTATATGTATATATATATATACTGTAGGAATTGCTTCAGTTTTTGATAAAAAAACAATCAAATTGGATAAAAAATTGCATCATGTATTACACCCTCACATATCCTGTATAGATAGTTATACGAGGCACGTCAAATCCAGGCTCCCATATAAGCGGGCATCTACTTTTTCCCTGGCTTCAACAAGAGAAGATTTTTTTTTAGAATGGTCTCACTGTGAGAAGATGATTGGGCCAAATAGGTTGTCCAACCCGGCCTTGTACAGGCACTGGATGGTCGCGCCAACGGCGCATCATTTTTGTAGTATCTAGGAAGGACGAGCAGGCAACAACAAGCCATGCACATGTAGCTCCTTGCTAGCACAACATGAGGTGGGGTCAGCTAATGCGCACCTTGCGCACGCTCCCAACCCCGCGTGGTGGGCACGTGCCAGATTTTTTTTACAAATAATATTATTTAATTGGAAAATCGCAGAAATGTAGGTCAAGAGGGAGGAGGAAATCGCAGAAATAACAGCCAGTCGAATTGGGGCCAGATCGATTGAGGACTAATCGATTTTCGGCTGTTCAATAGGGCCTATCAATCTCCTGCATATCGACAAATTACACTAATCAAGCTGCCGCGGATCGATAGGACCAGTCGGTTAGCCGAGAGTCGACTGGGCCCACTCTGCGCTTCAGCAGGCCCAATCGAACGGTAGCAGTTCGACTGGGCCCGAAAATTACCCTGTCGATGCACGGCTGATCGAGAGTCCTCGGGCGCGCGGGAAAAAAGCAACTGCGCGACGCGCCGCCTGCTGCCGTTGACAGGCTAGTCGACGCGGGAAAAAAAGCAACGCGGCACCCACGCATGCGGTAGGGCCCACCAGCCAACAAACTCCGGCGCTCCCAGTGCAAAAATTTGGAGAAGGCAAAAACAACGAAGAACGTCCATGCAAGGCAAAAATCGGTGGAAATCGTGGGAAAAGGCCAATCGATCTGCAGCAAGTTGACAGGCTAGTCGATGGGCTGCAGTTCGACTGGGCCTGTTCGACGGTCCATGCTTGGGTTCGATAGGGCCTGTCGCTCTGCGGGAGATAGACAGGCCCAGTCTACTTGCAGTTGTTCGACTGGGCCTGCGATCAAACGTCCGCTAGTCGATAAGGGTCCAATTGATCGGTCCTAGTTTGACAGGCTGTAATTTCTGCGACATCCTCCACTCGGCCTACATTCTGCGATTTTCCAATTAAATAATATTATTTTTAAAAAAATTCCACGTGCCATGCCCAAGGCACATGTGAGGTGGGAAGCCAGGGAGAGAAAACACATGGTGGTGTCCGGGAGGTGTGGAAACGTAGCGGACGAGGACAGGCCCATGGGGAGGCACATATAGACGCATTCGGTTTTACATGTGGGATCCACCACTATTTACTACCAGAGAAAACTATTACTTAGATCTACTTCACATAGTAATTCATAGATATACATGCACAAATTCATATAGTATCTATTATAAAATAAATTTAAATTATATCCATATATACGTACAAACTTTGGGTATCTTTGGATGTGTGTATAAATATATCTTGCGAAAGAAATTAAAAACAGACGAACCAAGAAAATCCACCGTGAAACCGAAAAAACGGAAGAAAAGAAGGAAATCAAATAAAGAAAACACGTGAAAAGAGGAGTTAAAATAGAAGTTGCCTTCTCTCCCCCATGCCTCCCCCGCCATGTACGTGGCACGCTGCCATGTGCGGTTCCCCTTCCTCTCTCTTCCTGCAAGCCGCATCCCCTTCTCTCTCCCCGCATCGTTCTCTCCACCACTATACATGTGCGCCACGTGGGCCCCCGAAACTCGCGTGTGCAACCCTCGATGCGTGCCTAGTTGCCAAACAACCTTTCCGGCATGAGGTGCAATGTCGAAGGGATAGTTGCTACCGCTGTCACGTAGATCTGGCTCCTCCCAGGAGTAGTACAACGCCTCTGGCAGTGGAGTTGCTGCCGCCAACTCTCCTCCTGTATCCTTACATGTCACCGTGGCATCTCTCGCTCCCCAACCAGCATGAAACTTGACACTGGATCTGCCCGACACTAGGAGGAGGAAGAACGGGAGTCACGCCGACGAAAGCCAAATAGGTCAACAGGGTCAAGTCCCTCTCCTTGCGCCGCCCATGACAACCACACCCGTTTTGGATCCAGATCCGCTCCTCGGCTTCCCCTTCACCCGCTCTGCCCCTATCCTCCGTTCTCTCGATAAACCACCACCAATATCACCCTTGGCCCTTCGACACACACAATAGGCAGCTTAGATATTACTCCTTTTATCCCTAAATATTTAACGTCATTGACTTTTTTTTATACATGTTTGCTCATTCGTCTTATTCAAAAAATTACATTATTATTATTTTTTCTATCATTTGTTTCGTTGAATATAATTTTATGTATATATACAACTTTACATATCTGATAATTTTTTTTAAATAAGATGTATGGTTAAATATGTGTAAAAAATTTAACGGTGTATATTAAGGACGGAGGGAATCGTGGGGAAGACATCGACAATAGGGTTGCTCGGGGATTACGTTGGCATATACTTTTCTCTCCTTCGTCAGTCTGTATGACGAATGCATGTGTTTGTTATTTGTCCGTGTTGAACTTTCATCTCTCTTTCGGCAAGGTCCAATGTATTTATACGATTTTTCAAACAACGAATTAGTATTTTGAATGGGCCTCAATTCTGAACAAGTTTTATAGGCTAAGCAAAGCCAGACCGTCACGTCCATGGGCCACAATCTCGGCCTACACAAACGTGGCCCTGCCAGGCTGACAATTTTATTCGGCCCAACAGGAAGCATAGTCTAAGCCCAATTAGTTAGGAACTGCTCATGGCTTTTCCTTCTTGGACATGCCGCTAACACTAATCGATATTATCAATTTTAGTAGAGATGATTAAGGTAAAAATATTAGAGGATTTTTACGGTACCCAATAGTACTAAGTATATATATGTAGAAAAAGTATATATATGTAGAAAAGGAATTTCATTTACATAAATTTCAGCGGGTGGGAAGATGAAGAGGAGGAAAAGAGATAAAATCAAATCAACGGCGGTGCCTGTGGGGAAGACAAAGGGCAGTGTCGCCGATGCCCGTGTGGAATACAGCGGCAGCGGCAGCGCAATGGGTCTTCGATAAAAATGATGAATAAAAATCCAAGATATGAGTTTAATAGATTGCCCTCATGCATTGAAAGTAGAAGACTAATTTGTCTTCTAAATTTTATACTACAAGTGCATATACAAATCAATATGCACTGTTAGATTATATATACTTCTAGTATATACTAGTTGTATTGGGTACCGTAAAAGTTCTCAAAAGTTAAGAAGAGATGATTAGTGGAACTTGTAGGTATGAATCTAGACATAGTCTATCTAGAGTCATATTCAAAAGTTCGTTTATTTTAGGACGGGGGAGTACATTATTATTCAGAAGAAACTAGGGCAGTGTTCGGATGTGGCACCGTGGATGTGTGGGTTGGATTGAATGAAAAATAGTAACTATTAGTATATGGTTAATTAATTAGTATGTAATTAATTAATTATTAGCTATTCTAATTATAAAATTGGAGTAATTTGATTTTTTTAAATAACTTTTTATGTAGAAATTAATTATTAGCTATCCTAAACATGAAAAATAGATTGATTTGATTTTTAAAATAAATTTTATGTAGATTTTTTTAAAAAAACACATAGTTTAGCAGGTTCCTAAGCGTGCAAATAGGAAAAAGAGAAAAAAACACTAATTTTTGCCAGCACTGTATTATTTTGTGGCATCCGAACAGCCCATAGAAAGTGAAGTGACAAGTACAGAGAGATACCCACATACAGATATGCACCGTGCTATGTCGGGCCACAAGGATCCAAATTGTGATAGAGTACATTATTTAGCACTTAATCGCATGCGCCTCTGCAGTAATTAGTCAGGAGAAGATTCCCCAGCCACAACACCACAAGCAGCTTCTGTTATCTGATCATCTTCTTCTAGAAGCCCATATGGCCATATCTTTTTTAGATAATGGATTGAAAATCCGACCTCTACAATTGGCCATATCTAGTAAAGTTTCGCATCCCGTCCTTTTACAAGAACACTATTCTAGTCAGAATCTCACCTATGACATACCTGTCTTTAATTTCTTCGCAGGACAATTAATAATCTAGTCAGAGAGTTCGTTCCAATAAGAACATGGATGCTAAACTACCCGTATTTTTTAAGCAACAATTAGTGATCGAGTCCCGCTCCGGTGAATTAATTCTAGCTTCTTTTGAGCTCAAAGCTGAGAATTCCATTAACAGCTAATTAATCCCGACATTTATGGAACATAAGGGGATCAAGTTGATGTAATGAATAAAACAAATTTTTCTGGGACAGAGTGCAATATATATACATTTTTCCATTTAATCAAATACTTAATTAGTTTGGAGAAAGAATCTCTCAACTGTTCAACTTGTCATGAGGGGAGAGCCATGGTTCAGATCGATCGTGCATAATGTTCCCTGCTGTTCAATTCTGTCCTATCGCCGCTGTCCATATATATGTCGGCTTAATTCCCAAAGCTAAGCAAGTTGGATTGGATTACATGTAGCATTTAGATCTGCAGTTGATTATATATGTCCGTACCTCATCGAGTCGTCGTCGCTGTCGGCTAGCCTAGGTCGCACGCGGCATAAGATGCGGCGGCGTCTCGTGCGGCCGTACGTCACCGCGTCACGGATGAGCTGCATGCGCCAGCATCGATGCCCTTGGTGGCGTAACGTGCAACGTTGGAGTAACGTGGTCTTCAGTGCCGGTGTGGGCGAAAAAGAGAATGAAAAGAAACTGAATCGGGAGTAGATCTATCCCCAGTGGCACGGTGGGTAATACTTCCATGTTGTAAAATGGTGAATACCATTTCCATCCGTTTCTCGAGTGGATCACTGGTGGAGGAGTATACATCTAGAGCTTTAATCTCGGGCTAAATTGGACCCGGGACTAAAAATTTTTATAGGACTAAAGCCCCCGGCCCTAACGTACGACTCTCTGTGCGGGGAGAACTCTAGTCCCGGTTGGTATTAATGGTTTTCCATTAGTCCCGGTTCGATGACGACATTCCTGACGTCACAATCTTCTTGAAGACATCGTAATGGAAATCCACCCATGGCCTAGCTAGTCGGATTGGAGTAAGTTTTGGCCAATGACTGATGTTTACAGCTTAGCTAGTCTCTGGCATTTCCTCCATTTTTGGTTCGTATCTACTTGCCAACAGTGATAAGAGCACGATTCGATTGACAAACGATCAATTGCTTGTTTTGGAGATTAGTTCTTTGGTTTGAGAAAGATAAGATTAGTTTTATGCATTTCGGTCAACCATAAATAGTGTTATCTATTTTAGGTTGGTCTTAGTATTAGTCTTCTTATTTTTAATCAAGCCGTGCATAATTGTAATTCGCAGATTTTAGTCCTGCAAACTTTGTAATAATTGGCCATAGCTTCTATGAAGTAAAGGACGAAATTTATTCCATTATCTAAAAATAAAATGTGAATAATACTTATAATCATGAAATCAAAGAATAGCTGGAAAATTAAATAACCATGATAGACCTCAACTTCAATCTGAGTTGTAGCTGTATACTTGTATGGAACAGAAGAGAACTATGCCATAAGATGAATATATTGTTCAAGCCAGTAGGCTATCGCAGTTTTCAATTGTTTGTTCACAAAATTTTAAAAAGTGCATTGTGTTAAACACAAACCACAGAACAATCAGTCTAGCTACCACAAACCATGCATGGACGACCTTCTAGAATGAAATACTATCATTTGATCAATAATCAAATTGATTGATCTATTGAGATGATAGTGTGTTTAAACTAACCATATTAATGCAATTGGGTTGAGAAACCACATTATAAAAATCATAAACTTGAGATGAGAAGATACCAATGAAGTTACGTACAGTCCATGCTCGCTAACACGATCCTCATTTGGGCATTGTACCGGACATATGACATGCACATCTGAAAATATTTCCCCCATTTAGTTTGGAAGGACACCATCAAAGATTAATCTTAAGGTAAGAAAAAAAAATTGATGATGTGGCTTCACATAATCACAGAACAACACAGGATGGCAGTACACCAAGAAATCTGTTAATTAATCTACGACGAATATTCCGTGACGTATTAAAAAACATCATTAACTATGCACAATTCGTCATGAATCTAGAGTATGGATATCAAGCCCATAATATGGTGACGTTTTATTAAATTCGTCACAATTTAGCCCGGTAACTAATGATGTTCTATAAAATTCGTCACGATTAACATGGACCAATCTTTTTCAGTCAGAATGGACCTGCTACTGGATATGAGTAATCCATACCCATGTTATTTAGGGAGGGTATAAGTAGGAAAAAATTATCCATTTCAGTTTTGGGTATAAGAAGGTAATACCATGATTACCTACTTTACCCATAGTCATTTTATTTTTTTATAGCATTAAAATCAGACCCTAAAATTTTTAAATTCATGTTCACACTATAAAATTTTGTCAAATTCAGTTAAATTTTATAGGGTTGATTTATCTTACTAAGAAGTAACTTTGTATAATTTTTGAGCAAATTTTAAATGTGGGACCCACCGCTTTACTCATTGTTGACGTGAAATTTGGTCTCGCGTGTTTCACATCGAAGCCCCGAGAGATCTGCTTAGCTCTAGTGCAGGTCCTAAAAATTAGGTTCAGGGCGTGCTAGTTGATTTGATCTTGTAATCAACAAGAATAGAGAAATTAAAGTTAGATTCAGGATGCAATCGGCCACTAGGCCGATAGCAGGTAGCCGATGACAAGAGTTTTGTGATCGTCTGTTCAGTTGGCATGAAGATTAATCTCACATCGGCTATATGGAGACAGATATAAATGAGCCGATGTAAGAAGCAAGATAAGCAATGAATTAAAGATAACCTATCGGCTAAAACCCCAATAAAATCATGCATGCCAATAACTGATGTATTGTTAGCTTTAACCTTAGTCTGAAGGATCGAGCTCGGTCGAGACAGCTTGCATTAAGATTATTACTAGTTAATCTAGATAATCCGATTAAAAGCATATATGATGGTGGATATATCGTGTCGTACATAGCATTGCCTTGATATATTATTATCAGAAACAGCCTAATTAGAATATCGGTTAGAATATTGGACCTAACTTAAAAAGTCCTAATCGAGATGAACCGTTGCAAATATACCATGGTCGATTTTATAATCTTGCGATATATATGATATGCGACATACGTATTAACAACTGAATATGTCGGACTTAACCGAGAAAGTACCAGCTATCAATATGTATGAAGTTTGACGAGACATACCTTCCGCCGTAGTTCGGACCTAAACGATGCAGCACGACCCGATAGCACAATCTCGTCGGAAAACCTTGTGGAAGCTAGGGTGGCGATGCGCCAAAAGTTGTATTAATCGTAGATCTTTTTTAAGTACCCGGGTTATAATATTTATAACCATGGGTATTTGACTCCTAATAGCACATGACTCAACCATATATGGTCATTTATAAAAAGAAAACTAAGACTCCTAAACTTTCAGGACAAGAAAACTAATTTAACCTTCTTAATTTAGATAGAATCGGACTCCAAATCCGATATGGCCCAGCGTGGCCCATGCTGTCGTTGACTTAGTCCTTATCGGCTTCCTGGTCTCCATCGGCTCCTAGCTTCCATCGGCCTAATCATTGTATCCTGATCCGATGTAGACCTTGACCTGATTGTCTTTTCAATCCATCAGCTTTTCGCGATCTAATCCAAATTCTGGTGTCAACACTCATACTTATTTTATACTTTGTATAGTATTAAACTCGGACCCTAAAATTTTTAAGCTCGCATTTACACTATAAATTTTTGTCAAATTCAATTAATTTTTATAGGGTTGATTTATCTTATAGAGAAGCAAATTTGTATAACTTTTAAGTAAATTTTGAATGTGGTATTGTTCATATTTCACGTCAGATGTATGTCGCTGAAGGATATGTTATCCTTTTAATAAGAAACATCTGTTCTCTTACCAATGAAGGATATCCGCTTTAAGAGAATCTTCTGCTTGCTCCAAATTACTTAAGAAATCTTCTTTATATTAAAACAATAGGAGAATTAGTATGGCAATTAGTACAATTTTTTTTCTTAAGAAACAAAAACAATACTTCATTACTAGTAGTACTTCTCTATGTAGGATGGCGCAAACAATTCGGCAAAAGCTTTATCCTGCTACTGCATGGCAAAGTCTAAGTGAACCAATGGACAGCCTCAACTTTCATAAATTGGGAAACCATGCTATGAGATGAAGTGCAACACAAAGTATACCTGGGTGTACCTGAACCCATCGTCAACCACAACAGCACGATGGAACGGCCGATCCGTTCTTTCCACTGTTCCTGGGCCCTAGCCACGCCATCGGGCCTCCTGAAGGAACAACCGAAGCATGGCAGGCTGAACAATGGAAGCTCGAACGACGGCCACTGGACATATGCGTGGGAGGGAGGGGTATCGGCGGGGATTGCGGTGCCCAAGGCACGCGGCGGTGCCATGGACGGCGGCCGGCGACGTACGCCCAGCCATCACTGGGGATGGAGGGGTCCGATGACAATGCACGGGAAGGAACACAGTGCTCTTGCGTTGATGCAGCCATTGGATGGAGCGAGCGAGCAGGGGAGAGGAAGGGACCAGTGCACCGGTGAAATTGCATCTAGGCCCCTAAAAATTTTGGTGGTTAATGGGAATAGTACGAACTAACATGATTAGTGAGTTGTGAAATGAATTCCTTAGTCCGCTAGAAGCGATTTCAAGTGAACCCCTTGATGGATGTGTGATGAAAAAGAGAAGAAAAGCTACGATGTGAAGCTATGGTAAATGTAATTTTTTTTCTAACTTAAGTCCATAGAAAAGTTGTACTATAGAGGGGTGTCATAAAGAGATCTTGGATTGAAACAAATTGCTCAAAATATCTTTCGAAATTTGCTCTCGGGATAGTCTCTCGGATTTTTGCAGACGGGCCACCTAGTGCCACGCCCGCAAAAATAGTGATTTTTGCTGGTGGAGCGCTAGGTGACCTGCATGCAAAAATAATTTTTGCACATTTTTGCAGGCAAGAGTTTGATGTTGGCCTGACCTCTATTTTTACGGGCAGCTTAAGTGCCGAACCGCCTAAAAAAATTTGCCCCGCCCGTTAAGATCATTACTGGCCTAGTGCAGGTCAAGCCCTCCAGCGGTCAGGTCATTGGTTGGCCATGCACGGATCTTAAGACCGATCCAACAGATTAAAATTTGACTGAGATCAAAGCAATAATCTGTCGCCACATTTATAGCACAGTCGAAGAAAAAATATATGGCACGTATAGTTTATTATCTTTATTAACATATGCAAATACGCTTAATTCTACGGTTTATCGATCGATCTAAATGAATTATTGTTGGCTCGTTGCCCTTCAATTCCCTGTTATCTGTATCCGCACAGCATTGTCCGCCTCGGCGGCGCCGGCGACCATCCACGAGTCCCGGCTGCCGCTCCTTCCGAGCCCCTTCCCCACTCGATCACTCCTCGATAGTAGATACACCAGCCTTCTTATCCGAGATGATGAACATCACCAGATTGTCAGACTCGGTGGCGTGGTGCTCCAGGGCAAAGTAGCTAGTCAAGCTGGGGGCTAATGAATCCTATAGCTTCTTTGAGCACAAATTAAGGGCAGTCTCAATGAAAAAAAATCTGATACGGTTACTACAGTACAAGAAATCATCTATAGAAACTATCTTATACAGTGGAGGTGTTTTCGAGTAATAATTGTTTTCTCTTTCTCTCCCAACTCTATCTTTCTTCACTAACGGTAAGATGGCATAGGCCCCTAGAAACTGCATGGTGGTTTCTCCCTAATGGCAAATTCATGATTTCTTGGTATATTAAGTGAACAGAAGACTTGATTTCTTCATGAAAAAATCTATAGGGTTATGGAGAGGTCATGCTAGCGCAAATCAAATTATTTTTACCTCATAAAACAGGAACTACTGCTGTTATAGATCACATGATTACTACTGAACACGCATAAGCAGCGGAACCGTCTCGGTGTAGACGAATGCATCGTGGTTGCAATGCTATGCAGTTAATCAATGTCTCCTCTTGATCATGTCCTCAAGTGCGGCTCTCCCTCATGCTCTAGATGCAGCACCTTCGAGGTATCCACATGTACAGGGAGGGAAGCGGTCGTGCCCCAGACTGCTAGGCCCGCGAGAGCAACGAAGGCGTGCGTGGGCGTGGGGAGATTGGTGGCTGTCGTGGATTGCCTAATCCATACGCCCATACGCCCCACCCCTTATTATATAGGCGTTCTAATGAGCCTCCGAACCCAAGACCCATTAGCAACCCTAAGTTTCTCTAATTCGGATTCTATCCGAATTAGGCTTTCAGCCCTTAAGCGTGTGACCCTATGGGTTTACGCACACATAGATATGCCCCAAGTACTCCTACTCGGCCCAATAGTTGACAGCGACCTCTAGCAAGATGTATCAACTCCTATACACACATAAAGATCATATCAGACAAACCATCATAACGTCATATACAAGCTATTCCCTTTGTCTCACGATATTTGTTCTAACTGCAAGCTGACCTCTCTTTCGTGATGCTGTGAGTCGGATCCTTAAATAGGTTAACACTTAACCTAGCATGACCATGCATTTCTTAATCCGATCATTCGAGGGGCCAGAGATATCTCTCTCATATAGAGAGGGGCAAATCCCATCTTAACTGACCATGTCTCACAATATGCTTCATGACAAACCCAAAAGCTACCTTTATAACTACCCAAGTAAGGAATAGCGTTTGATAGCCTCTGAGTAGGTCGATTCACATCTTGAGAATATACGACAGTCTCGGATCTAAGGACAAAGCATACATGTTGTGTAAAAAAGAATAATATTACAATATCTTATGTTAGATCGGTTCAACATCATGTCATACATATGCTCACATTATTAGTTTGACATCTCAATGTCCATGACTTGTGAAATATAGTCATCAACTAATTAATACAAGTGCTAGTCTTTAACTCTGACTAGGAACAACTTTAGAAAAACCATACGAGTACAGAGTTTCACAAATAATTTACACAATTGCCAATAAATATAAGTGGCCTTTCATGGATATTCAAATAAATGTTTTTGATACAACAAAATATGATCATCTCTTTGATTATCTCTAGGGCATATTTCTAACAAAATCATTTCTTTGATTTTTGCTCTCTTGCTTCATTAATTAGGTTGCTACGTCGATATTTTTCCTATATGGCAAGTTGTTTAATGGGATAGAAATCATCGTCAATGCACCGTTGGATCCTAAGCTGATGAATTCCATTACCAGCTAATTAATGCTCTGACATTTAAGGAACTTAAGGGGATCGTATTTGATGTAATGAATAAAATCGTCCACAAATTTTTCTCGGACACAGTGCAATATATA
>CM002483.1:4533127-4550383 GCA_000325765.3 Leersia perrieri
ACATACTTTTTTGGATTAATCAAATACTTACTTCCGAGAAAGAATCTCTCAACTGTTCAACTTGTCATATATAAGTGGACAGCCATGGTTCAGATCGATCGTGCATATGTTCCCTGCTGCTCAATTCTGTCCTATCGCCGCTCTCCATCTATATGTCGGCTTAATTCCTGAAGCGAAGCAAGCATATAAAGAATTGAAGGTATAAATGCACCAACAAGTAAAGATATAAAAATATCCTAAAACCATAAAACTAACATGGTTAACTTTACTCACAATTGAGGGCATACTGTAGCTTTGTTTTCGAAAAGTGAGGGCAAAACAACAAAACTAAAAAATAAGGGTAAAAAAGCAATTTGAATTCAAAGTGACGGCATGTGTGCAATTGCCCATTTATTATCATATATGCAAATAGGCTTGACCCTAAGGTTATCGATCGATCTAGATGGATTATTGTTGGCTCATCTTTATATTTCAGGAAATAAGGCTACACTCTTTTAGAATAATCATCAATAATAGTAAGCATATAGCTAGCACCACCATGAAAAACCTTACGTGAAGTACCTCACAAATCAGCATGTATATAATCAAGTGTATCTTTGATGCAATGGACAGAGGTTAAATTTTACCCTCTTGTGCTTACCAAACACACAGTGCTCACAGAACTTCAAGTCACTTTGAGTCCAGCCATCCAACAGGTTCCTCTTTATCAATTCTGCCATGTCAAGTTTACTCATATGTCCAAGACGCACATGCCAAAGGTTAGTCTTACTAGATTCATCTTTAGAAATAGCAGCAACAGTTCTCGTCAATGCGTCTCGGGTCCTCTTTGGTTGCTGAAGCTGACATGGGCGTGAGATCCACAGAAGGAAAAATGAAGGAAGACGTCTTGGAGTTCGAACAAAACAGGTGCGAGTGCGAGAAGGTGGCAAAGGGCTCAAGAAGGCAAACGGTGAAAATGAGTGACCGGGGAGGGGTGAAAAACAATGTAACTATATATAGCCGGGGGGTGAAACTTTATGCGACGATGTGATGACACGTATCACTAAAAAATTTACTACTTAAATAAACCTTCACCAAGCAAAGTCAATGCTACATGCTAACAAATTTTTCGCAGGATTAATCGAAGGGGCGAAGAGCGGGACCTGTCGAATAGGGCACAGTTTTAGCCGAACCTAGTTTCCACCCTTACCCATGAGGGGCTTGTTGGAGACAGGGTTCAATAGTTCCCTTCAACCAATAACCAGGCGAACCAAAATGCTATGGGTTTAGCAGTGAGCCAAAGGCAGAGGTGGCGAAGTCGTAGACGAAGATGGCGAAGCCAACAAAGCCAAAGGCAAAGCAAGCAAAGGCGAAGGCAGCACAACCAGCGGATGGCGAAGAGCATGGCAAACCCGGCAAAGTTATGAGCAAGCCTGGCAATGCGTAGGAGAAAAGTAGCAAAGCTATCATGAGCTTTGGTTGTCCCATAAGGGTCCATGAAAGAGAATAGGCCTATACACCCCTCACCATGTAATAATATCATAAGGGTGTCATTGTAATCTCCTACGTAAGAGAAATTCTGATAGAAAGAGGAAAATCATAGGTATAGTTAGCTCTATTAGCTTATAAAAAGAGATTTTTTTTCAAAATCAATACAACTTATTGCCTTCGTTGTTTACCACCATTTCACCAATGCTAAGGAGTCTTCAGACTTTGCCACACCAAATACTCCGGACTTCTCTGTTGTCCTTCGGCAATAACAAAAAGTGTGGCTGAAAATTTTGGATGACTGAAATCTAGATACTACGAAATATTTTGAAAATCTGACATGAGTTCCTAGCAAGTTCCACTACTCCACCGATCATTGAATGTGTTAATTAATTAATTATAAACCAAATTTGAAGAAGTTGTATACCAATGAATCAAAAAACTCTACACGATATATAAAATTCGGAGATGATGTCGTCGGCGCAACCAGCCCCATAATCGTGAACCCTCCCTGAGCCGCCGGCGGCTATGGTAATTTGATTAATAGCATGGACGCATGGTCTCGATACATGAGCTCAGATTAAACTAGCTCGCTTCAGCTTACTTAATTTGGCCGACAGTTACATTTCGATCTAATTAAATTAGTATAATATTCGAGGCAGCGTGTATGCACACGTGACACATCTGCAGTTCATGTTTAATTAGCGCCTATTTATATTTTTTTTTTAGAAAGGAAGGAGATATTTCCTATAATTTCCGTTAGAGAAGACATATGAGATCTGTTTTAACCTTTCGAGAGGATATTTATAATAACGAATAGAAGTTCAAGCTCTATATTCACAGGTAAGTATACACCGGCCAAGTCTCCTCGTTTGTTCAAACATTATTCAAAAGTTATGAAGAAATCTCATATATACAACAATTTGACAACATTCAGAGAATATAAATGCTTATAGTTTTTAATTGGTTGCATTTTTGTTTTTTTAGATAACTCTTTCAATTCATAAAATGCACCACTAGACAAGTCCTTGTGGTTTTTTTTTTTTTTAAATAATAATATACCACTTCACAAAATCTTGAGTCTAAGCTCAACTTATACATCAAGAAATAAAGACAAATTCTAAGTCACCGTTTTGACATTATGAGGCAGCGCCTATATATATGCACACAGCGTACCATCGCAAACAAAAAATCAAACTAAAGTCAAGAGCTAACTCAGAAGATCGAGCCAACCGCGGCCGATCGACGCGACTATCTCGACACAGCCATGGACGGCTGCAGCTGGATGCTTCAGGCGTCGGCCGTCGGCGGTGGCGAGCACGACGCGGTGATGCAGCAGCAGCTAAGCCAGGTGCGTAGATATATAGATGAACTCGTCAATCCCAATTGTTGTGGAGTAATTACGTTGATTTGATTCTCATACTAATTTTGTTGCGAATTGATCGACACAAAGATCTACATGCTGATGGACATGGAGGAGCACAACGATCCGTACGCCGGCCGCGTCGCGCCGTCGCCATCGTCCTCCTCGTTCCATTCCGGCGACTCGTCGCTGATCCTCGCCGCCGCCACCACCACCAGCACAACCACCGCCACCTCCTATCACCATCACCAGCAGCCGGAGGTCTCCTCGCAGATTCCACCTCCGGTGTACGGCACCGCCGTCGACGTGGCAAACCCGAAAGAGTCACGGCAGAGCGCCGTCGCCAGCGCCGGCGCGTTCCGGCCGTACTCCCGGTGGCTCGGCCCGAAGAGGAATATTCTCCGGCCGGGCACCGGGCAAAGGGCGTTCAAGAAAGCCATATGTGTACTTTCAAAGATCCACTCTGCGAGGATTGCACAGTACTACCAGGCCATGGAGATGGCCGCAGCCGCCGCCCAAGGACGGCCATCGCCGGCCACCGGGAGCAGCGACGACAGCAACCACCAGCAGCTGCAGCTGCAGCACGTTTTGTCGGAGCGAAAGCGGAGGGAGAAACTTAACGATAGCTTCAAGGCTCTCAGGGAAGTTCTTCCTCCCGCCACCAAGGTAGGTGTACTTGCTGGATCGTCATATGTACTGGCCAGTTCAACTTAAAAGTTTAAACGAATATAAAAAATATTCGCCGGTCTGGGCATTAAATTGTTATTTTTTTAATTAATTGGACATTAGATTGTTATTTTTTAATTAATTGTAATTTTTCCTTCTCTTGTGATGAGATCAGAAGGACAAAGCATCAATACTGATGAGAGCAAAGGACTACGTGAACGACCTCAAGGCGAGGATAGCTGAGCTGGAGGAGAAGAACAGGATGCACGTCGACGTCGACAAAGACGAAGAATGTGGAGACGACAAGAATACTGAAACTGGTGATAAGATTGAAGTCGACATCGACAGATCGGTAGAAGAAAATGCTACACAGGTTGATAAGTGTCAAGAGCTTCATGTGAAAATAGTGCTAGGGTCGTCGTCAGGGTGCAGTGCCATGGATGCTGTGGCTAGCATCTTGCAGGGTCTGAATGACAAGAGAGATAATGTCAGCTTGTTGGCCATGAACACAGCCAACGTTAGCAGCAGTGGTCGTCTACCCCATTTGAAATCTTCTTCTCCACGACCTACCGTAAGATTACAAGTCAAGGTAACTTGACTATATTTGTTTATTTGTTTGTTACTTTTAGGGTGTAGTTTGTATGATCATGCCTGAAATATAGGGCATATATGATAGTCTAACGCATAGTATTGTCTTTTTCTGAATAGGAAATGTGATACTTCTTGGTATTTGCCTTGAATAGAAAGCTAGTAATTTATTTATGGTATTTTTTCCATATAATTTGAGTGCATATGTGCATGCATACTCGTCTACAAGTATAGTCCGAACTCGTCATCATAAATATGTCACATTCTGCCGTAGTATTGTCACATACTCACATTTGACGTGTTCTGTAGTAGTGCTAAACTGCTAATTAGGTGTATGGAGAGAGCAACTAGGAGCCTGGGATCGAGTTGGGATCATACCATGCATAATGATACTTAGAATAAAGTGACTTTGGGGATGGGGCGAAGTGTATAACACTATTTAACGTTAGTTAGTTTTGGCTCAGGTTAGTGTGATTAAAATGAAAGGTGCGGTTTGAATGAACAAGATATGAAGAAAAACCATGGGAATGATAACCTTTTATATAGAGTGAATGCATGTTCTTCGGAAAAGTAGAGCTTTTTCCTCCTTGCCCATGCATTCAACTTGGATGCTTGGCAGTAGGCAGTGTACATCTACGTTGGCGGATGTAGATCGAGGCTGGGTTTTAATCTATTTTCTAAAAGAAATCAACTTTGGTGCTTATGTTTTATAATTATGCATTAGGATATATTAAAAATACCATGAAAACATTTCTAGTGATATATATTTCTTTCATAGAGAGTCTATATTTTTAATATTTATCAAATTTTAGAATACTAATTTGACAGGACAAATAAAATTAAAGGATACTTAAACATTTAGGGTTAATTTGTTTTCAGTTCTTGTGCAATGTGTTTCACTTAATTAGTGTGTTTATAAATTGAACTAAGATGGCCCTACAATTGTTCCGTATTTTCAATTTAATGTATTTTCCATCATTTGCATCATAGTTAAACAAATTGCCAAACACAAACACTAGAAATATCAAAACAAATTGTACCAAACGAGATATCATAATACACCATAATTTGAAATGGATCCTTAAATTATAGAACAATGATTTTAGTATAGCCTTCCTCAATATATGTCTGATCTACGTGTAAAATAGATTAGTACATCATACATTTTCAGAGCTACCTCTAAATCTTCTTTTAGCTTTTAATTAGTACATTTTCAAAGATAAAGTTCATCGTACATTCAAATTGTAGAACTAGCTAGCTCCAAAACCACTTTTGAGTTTTTAGTTCTTTCCCAACCGAGAAGATCAATGGTCGAGAGGACTACTATAAACCTGTTGAGGAAGCTTCTGCATAGCTACAACTAGCTCCCGTGATAGTCTAGATTTTCATCAAGATTTGGAGATTTGTAGTTATAGAATCCCAAAATGAAATAGGAACAATTTTAAAATTATTTGAAAAATTATAGGAGCAACTATAAAAATTATTTGAAATATGTGTGCATATATATTAATTTCTCTGAATATAATACTGTATTGCAATTTTAACATGTTATATAAATCTTACAATATACATTAGTGAATAAAGTTATCCACGTTGTGCGTCAATGTAAATAAGGCGTGTGTTTGTGACTAGATAATAGTAGTACGTACTAGTGATTTGGCATGCAACTTGCTAGAGTTTTTTATCGTTTGGTATTTAGGTTGACAGGAGAGCAAGTGAGCAACTTTTGATTCCTCCTCCTCATAGGAAAAGAAATACCTTCTTGTGCACTATTGTTAAATTAGTTTTGGACAAACTAGCGTAGCACTAGTACGTTTTTCAGAAATTTTCATCCTAGAGAATTCATCTGGTCATATGTTTTCGTCAATATGTTGCTGTCGGCATATCACTTAGCACCACTAACATGTCAAATCGATCAGCATGGACCAGGTTAATAGTAAAAAACTGAATATACATATATCCTAATTCAAATCCTTAGTTTATTTTATTTTCTGAAAAGTAAAAAAAAAGAGCGTGGTAGTTTATTTTATTTTCTGAAAAGTAAAAAAAAGAGCGTGGCTAGCTAGATAATTAACCCACACTTTCCATTTTAAATTGAAGATTCTTTTCATTGACTAAGAATGTTTCTGCTGACTTATTCTTCGAATACGATTGTTAACCACTAATATCGTTTAATTTCTAAAATTTAAATTAAGCTGATATCCTGTTCATTCTGCAGTCCAGCAGCTGCGACAAGGAAACTCTGAAGGAATCTGTAGTTAAGGTTGTCAGAGAGGTGATTCAATCAGAGAAAGTGAAACCCTAATTATGCTTCATCGGTCGATAATTCGGTCGGAAATATTCATCGACAAAACTTTCATAGTTTTTCAGAGTTCAGCTTAGAATTTAGGAATTTAGCTAGCTACGCTATGAATGAAAACTATATTCTCAAAGATATATGTAGACATTTCAAGGATAAGGATCGTGTTGCTTGGTTCAAATCATGAAGCTGATCAACAAGTGTGATCGAGTCAAACTATGAGAAAAATGTTTGCCGTGAACTATGTAGTTTGGACTGGCTTTAATTAGTTATGGGACAAAGGGTCTATGAGAGGACTGCATAGAACAGTCGACATCTTAGCAGGGACATGTACTGATAACAGATGTACACTTATAATGAATTAATTATACATTCATTTAAAATGTCCTTTGAATATATGATGACTGTGACGGTAGTTACTGCTGTAGTAGCTTACATACTATAAGCTATCAGAAGACCAAAACTATGACAAGTTAACAGCAATGATGACAGAGCACCTAAAACATACTATACACATTTTGACCTTTCGAAATCAAAATACGCCCTTTAAAAATCAACAGATCTAGTATGCATGATTTTCTATGAGCATCGTTGTATCTCAATTCAAGTTCAAGAAATATTTTGGATTATTGTTTCTGGAGATCCAAATTAACTACGCCCTAACGCCCACTGTTTCTCCTATTCCTGTTCCAGTTCGAGAAATCAAAATACGCCCTCTAAAAATCAACGGAGCAAGATATTTGTTTTACTTGTTTTCTATGGAACTGTTCTCGATTACATAAGAGAAAATATGCTTCATTTCATTGAGAAGAAGAAATATTTACATTTGAGGAGCCTCAAGCGGCCAAACCCAACCTCCATAAAAAAACAAACCAAAAATCTTCTTCGCTACAAGAAGCTCCACTACACCCACTCGATAATGCTCGTGTTCGGGCATACGACCAAAGAAGAAATATCGGACGCTTCCATCTCCGTATGCGGCCTAGCAGTATTATTGGACATTCAAACTGTCCTGGGAGTAGTAAACATGACCTAGTGCAGGCCATGAAGTACACGGAAGCTACCATGTGCACATGTAGTATATTTTGCACCTTTAAAAAAAAATCAATAAAACAAATATTTCATATAGCTATCCTATCAACTATCTGATTACACCGTTGCACAAATTGAAATTAAATCTTTATAACAAGATATTACATTATTATATTTAGATGAATATTTAGTGTGTGTATATATATATAGAATTACTACACAACACACTGCACGCTGCCAGGTTTGGGAGCGCGCCTGCCTCTAATTGCACTACGAGTAATTCTTTTACTGCCCAAATCAACCAAACCTTCTGCTCCCGCACATTTCAATTCTCAGTAAATTTTTAACTTTTGAAAAGAATCCAGCGACACTAGACTGACCCAAGTCAAACAAACCAGACTACTCCCGCATTTTTTAAGTTTGAGTAAAATTTTAACTTTTGAAAGTAAAACCACATGATTAATTTAACAATCACACCCAAGCGGAAGTTATTATTTTACTAGCATTGGAACATCCTATTTATAGCAATTTCAGGTTATTTTCCCACAATATTTCCGGATCTAGTAGCAGTTTGAGGCGAGTGGTGACAGGCCGACGACCTGTCAATCTACAACATGTCGTCTATCCCGCGCCGTGGCAGCCGGCAAATGGTGAGCCAGATGAGGAGGTGCAGCCTCGTCAACCACGGTTCATGCCCCTGCCGATGAGGTGTCAACCTCCCTTCTCCGCCCACGTCATATCGAGTGGTGGGATGCAGCATGCATGATCTAGTGAGCAAGCAGCGCGCGACAGAATCTATGGTGGAGGAACGCCGATGTTCTGGTTGTCCCTCCTCTGTTAAAAAAATCATCTCCCTGAGGTCAAAATCCAGTGGCGGATGAGGCCGATGGCATCCTCGTCATGTGTTGTAAAAGTATTACTAACTTTCTCCATGGAACCCAAACCATCTACCAAAGACTAATTCAGCAAAAGATTTACATATCTGAACGACCCAAACACTCATTCAGTAAAAAAAATTACTTATCCGATTTGCTTCCAATGACAGAATCATTAAAAAATTACCCAAACACTTGCTCTGTAAAAAAAATTACTAACCTGAATAATAAAAGAAAGCTCTCAGTAAAAAACTTACTGACCTGAAAGACAAAGACATCATTGAGTTAAAAATTTACTTCGTGTCAAACTAGCAAAGAAACAAACTTCTCAGTAATTTTTTACTCCATTGCATGGGACCGTTGGAAACACATTGTTTCTGATCAAGCGAGTAAATTTTTAACTACAAATTGCAATGTGCGGAGGGAGTGCAGGATGGGGGGAGAACAGAAAGTTAAAAAATTCCTCAAATCTAGGATGTGCGGAGGGTCGGGAAATAGAAAAAACGAGAAAATCGGAGAAGGGAATCGCTCCGAGGCGCGCTCCCACTTTTCGGAGCGCGCTGCGCGCTCTGTAGCGTGTATGGCCTTCAAGGTTCAAAATGAGTTTGAACTGTGTTTAAATGGGTATGAAAAGTTTTAAAATTTTTTGAGTATGAATATTAACTTGTTTACTAACTAGTTCAAACAAATTTAAATTAAATTTGAACTGATACATGTGGTATTTGGTTAAATTTTGATTCTAGGTATGCAATATATATACATATAATTATTTCGGGTATATGATTATTATACTCAAATATACATACATACATATATATATCACTTAATTCTAAGAAATATCATCGACAGATATTAGTTCTAAGAAATGTCATCATATAAATGATTAGTTTAGAAAAACCTAACGGCGATGGTATTTTTTATAAAGTCGGTTGTATGACGTCACTTCATAAAACTTGCATTCATCAATGACATTTCTTAGAATCGAGTGTTTGTCAGTGGCATTTTTTAGATTTTCTCTTACAATATTTCCAAATTTCACAATTAAGTTACCAAAATAAATAATTAATTCATGTCTTTTTTCATCTGCTTCGGAACCCTTTTTCTATCGAAATTATGTATGGCTTGTCCGTTTACACATCAATTCATATGCAACTTGCCTGAAGAAATAGCACGGAGGAATATTAAAAAAATATTGTAAGCATGAAAAATTAACCTTGCGTGAAAATTAAACCGTAGAAAGTAATTTTTTTAATAAAGAAACTAGCGTCATGAATCAGAATTGTACATGTATTGCCTTTCATTTGCACCAGATGAATAGACATCATACTGAATCTTTTCAGAAAAGAAATTATATTTTAACTGTCCTAGTCGATCTTTGTCACACTGCTTCATTTCTAGTCAATGATATACCCATATATTCCTGATGAACGAATTCAAGTCAACCAATAATTAGAATGCAATCTCTAAAATAAGCCATTTTCAACGTCTACAGATAGCGCATATGAGACAACGAGAGATTCCTAGCAGCTTCGCTAAGTAGTTTGTTACTTCTTGGATTGAGTTCGCCGCAGTTGAATCTTCCGCTTACGTAGAGCATAACGGGTCATGAGCCGAAGCAGTTGATCTCTCAACTTGTCTGACAAATCATCGTTGAGATATAGTTCCCTCTTAATCATTGATGATTATTGCTTAAAATATACCTATCGGTGTCATAACGTTGTTGGAAAATTAACTGAATATTCAGACGCCAGTACGTGCCAAGTTAGTCCATAATTGATATATGCATATTATATGATCATGTTTGTCCTTCGAAAATAGCAGCAACTCAGTGACTCTAGGAGTTGAAGATAGACCTGACCGAGTTATTTTTTTTGGCCGGGACCGAGTTATTGCTATTTCAGTATGCATGAACTGTTAATTATGTCACTTTCAATGTTTGTTGATCAATTATATCATTTTGTTTTCAACGTTAGAAATGCAATTAATTGGCAGGTGTCGACTGTCAATATCGACATGTACTCCCTCCCTCAGTTCCATACATCAAGTCATTTTAGTTTGTCGATAGGAATCCATTTTTAACTTTTGACCAAGTTTATACAAGGAAAAAAATACACCAACATCTAGAGTTAATTTCATCAAATCAACCCTTAAATATATCTTGATAACATATTTATTTTTAATTTTAAATTGTGGTGTGTTATCTTAGGTCAACCTCAATGGTAGTTTTGTAGATCTTTCATGCACATTAATATGAGCTGCCATGTAGGCCAGTGTGGTGGCATGACAAGGTGTTTATTAATTAAGAGAGAAATATAACTAGTTTTATCCATAAAACTAGTACTCACTGTTTTTAACACATTAAAAACCGTATAAAATTATCATGGAGAGTTTTTTTGGTTTCAGCTTCAAGTATTGATTGCCAGTTTGCCACACTCTCATTGGTCATTTAAATGAAATATATAATATATATGAAACTGTGACATAAAATATTGCATTGTAAAACCTATTTTTATTTATCAAGTTAAATGTTATTAGATGACATGTATTCTCGAAAACCATTACATGAAACTATGCTTTGAGAATATGCATTGAGAATGACCCTATAAACTTTGTAAAAATTAGGAAGGCTGATTTATGATTTCACTAAAATAATGATCTTTTACAGGGGGAGTAAAGAAATCAATTGTCCATCGAGGATACGTCATCGCAAACGGCATCATAATAAACTCTTTGATAAACTCATTAATTAGCATAGGTCAATATTTAGATACAGTCAGTAAACGTAATAGTTTTTTTTATTTTTGGAGTGGCCCTGGAGATCAATATCATCGAGCACGTACGTACTATCAAATAAATAAATAAATATACATGTGTCCTAGCTTCAAATGGCGATCAGTTGCACTTTTCGAGCTTGATCAAATAAGAGAATCAAAGGGTGTAAGTACACAATTGGATTAAAAGAAATGATATTGTGCGAACGGGCGTAGCATAGTGAATACAAAAACCTCAGTAGCATCTTACGTCCTAGGTTCGATTCCCTGTGGGAACGGATTTTCTAGGATTTAACGGCTTTGTGCTTTCAGTGGTAAGTGAGGCGTCCGTGGTGACTTCGTCAATCTTAAGAATTTGCCGGTCCAGTCTTCGGAGATGCTCATAGGGTAGGGTTTGCGTGTGTGTCTTCGTATGGATGAGTGTGCGTGTGTTGCGAGTGTCTACGTTGTACTGTATAATTCTAAAAAAAGATATTGTGGTGAGAAATGGGAAACTACAAAAGTTTAAAAAGCCTACAATAATATACATATAGATATATAAATATATACACAGGGAGGCCTACACAATAAAGGTGTCGACCATAGCCTACCTAAATTCTTCCATCTCATGTATCAACTCTTCTTGCATGTCTTTGGGAAGCCTGCTTTCTATTGCCATAGTAATATCGATCTCCGGGTAGCTTCTCTTTATACAGACAAGAGAGAAGTTGACGCAATCAGCTGCGACTTCTCGTGATTCTTGCCAAGACTGCCAAGTGAACTCTTGGGGCAGTTTCTCGAGACCAGTGGCCTAGGACCCAATTGCAGCTGTGACAGAGATGTCATCATCTAGCAAAGGTACTTCAGTACCACGCCCGAGAGTGGTTACAACCTCATTGAGCTCTTGACCGGGCCTTAGATTGTAATCTCCCAAATTAAGAAAAGTACGCTTATGAAGTATTGCTGATGGCCATAGCATTGCTTGATTCTGAGCATGCAAATAAAGAAGAAAGAGGGGGAATAGGAGGGTAGGGGCCTGACGAGGATAAAGGAAAGCCAGATCTGGAAATAGCTGATTGAGCGATGTCTTCGACTTCTTCCCTACCCAACCCATAATTGTAAACCCTAGAATATTGAAAAAAGATGAAAAACACAGCATTGAGTAATCTCTAAACTATCTTTACAAATCAAAAGGATGTTCAAGGACTCACTTTGCCCTTTTTCCCCTAGAACGGTGAAGAGTGGGATCTAAGGAAGGGGCAGCCCAACCTTGTTGATCTAAATAAAAGATAGAGCAAGAGATGAAAAAGGAACAATTACAACAACCCAGGTATGATAACAAAAAGAAAAAAAAAACTCGATTGAAGAACAAAAGCTCGCAAGCAACAAATGGATTTTGAAGGAAGAAATTATAACTAGAATGGATCTCCAGTTTAGGTAATCATTGCTATTCGTTGATATGCAGGTCAAGATATTGACATTACGGCTTTATCCCCATTAAAGTTCAGATCGGAATTCCGAAGAAGTAAGCTCAGGGAAACAGTGAGGAAAAAAAAGGTTTGCAAACAGGCCAGTAACAATATAAGATCATTTCACCCTGGTATTAGAGCCTATTCGGTTAATCCATTCCCTATGTGAATTAGAGGTGCTTGTTTGGCTAATTCCTTTCCAGGACTATCCGAAATGCCGCAAGAATCAGTAGATCAATAATTCTCCCGTTGCAAATGAAAGGAATAAATTAAGTAAAATCACTTAATCTATTGGTCAATACATATTGTATGTGATGTGCAGGCAGTGAAAGTGAGAATTAATTATATCTGACATGTGGAAGCTGCGGTAAAACAGTACACATCATCTAAGAGATATTACAAAAGCTAGTTCCTCTAATAGGCTATCTAAAGGTTGTCTATTGGTTTTCGTAAAGGAAGTGCATCCTGCCTATAAGCCAACATAGACTAGTACTACTTGAGCTTTGGTTTCTGTGCGAGACTAGCGAAGAAACGGTCGCTAGCTGTTGGTATTTTTCCTCTTCTCTCAGGTCCACGTAGGCAAAAAGCTGCCATCAGCTGTCGATAACGCCACCCGCTGGAGGAGGCCTAATACGATTGAGTTGTGCTGTGCCGACATCATCACGACCAACCAATTAACAGTAGCTAGCGCCTGTGGGTGAAAGTAAAATTAACGTATAGCAAACAGTCAAAATTTGTTCCTGCATTGAATTATAAATTCCACTTAATTCTAGAGTGTTAACATGACCTTAGACCTAAAGAACCAGCACTTTACTACATAATCGCTAACAGAGGATGCCTCTAACTGGTTTATTTAGAACCAAGTACATTTTCCGCCATTCGGATCCTGCCACATGGGTCTAAGCAAACACCTATAATATATTAAAGATAACGGTTCTTTAGAAAACCAATACAATATATAATTGCTAGTTTATTAAAGAACCATTGACACCATTCAGGAGACCAGCCTAGGGAGATCGCTCGGCCAGCTTTTTTTTCATTCCGGTCCTTTTTAAAACTATTTTTATAAATAGACCCCTGGCGAAACTAATTTTAGGAATAGACCTTTTTATGGCGCCAGCGTCGATGGCGCGGTAGATTAACTTCAGGGCGCCGTCAGCGCTAGCACCGTGGGCGTGGACCGGGCAAATCGGGCAGCGGGGCACGGCGCTATCCTCACTGGCGCCGTGTGAAGAACCACGGTGCCAGCAATGCTGACGCCGTTCCCTAGACTTAGCCGCTCGGGCCAGTCCCCCTCCTCATTTCCTCCCTTCTGTGTCCCGAGCAGGGCTGGCGTCGTGCGTGCAGACACGGCGCTAGCGACGATGGCGCCGTGTGTTCTAGCACCGCACACATGCTGTGTCCTAGGAAGAGCTGGCATTGTGTGTGTCATTACGGCGCCATTGTAGCTAGCGCCGTGCATCCGACACATCACAATAGTTGCATTTAAGTTCATGTGAGGAACAAAATTGGTTCAAACAGTTTCAATTCATATATACATCAAAAATAGACAAAAAAAATCTTTAATAATTGCACATCACAAATATTATATCTCACAACATGGCGTAGTAGTCTTTTCAACAAAGAATAGCACGAAAAATAACATAGTATTATACATATGCATCCTAATCCTAGAGAACGCATGACATTCACTTCTTTTTCTTCGTACGGCGAAGAGCTTTGTGAACCCGGGGTGTACCTACATATATAAATTGCAGATTAGTCCAACGGAGATGTTGTAGTAACATATGAAGAGCAAGTTTAAGTAACTTACTTTGTTTTTTGGGCGTGAGTCGGACGGAGCTCATATTGACTGGGTTGCGTCGGTTGAGGTGCACCTTCCAGCTGAGAGGATGTTAACTCATCAAAGACGCTGTAGTCTTCATCGGTGGCGACATCGTCAAAAGAAGCTTCTTCTTCGTCCTCGCCATCGCTTGAAGAAGCAACATGGGCCTTGCCTTTGGCATTTCTTGCGGACGACGAACTACCCACATGTTGACGTGCTTCGTTTGTGATGGAAGGCCGGGCTGTGCTAGGACGCACCGATTGAGGAAGTAGAGAGGGGAGATGATGTGGAACGTAGACGCCGTCCCCCATGGATCTGCACCCAAGACGAGCGGCCATCTTTCAGCATCTTGTAGCCCATCGCTGCATCAAACAAAAAATGGTTGGCACGGCACAACAAGTAATTTGAAGATTGTGGCCATCGAAGTACCTCTATGTAGTTTCGGAGCGTGCTCTCTGTTTCTGGACCGCCTTGAGGTGAGGAGAGGGCATGCCCCATCTCATTCACCGTTCTAAGGAGCTCTCGTGACTGTTACAAGAATGAAAGACAAATCAATACCGTTAAAAGAATCATATTAGTGTCGGCGAGACGATTAGTTACGTACAACTCTATCCCTCACAGGAGCATGCTCCATCTGATATCCATGCCGGGTTGTCTGATCATAAATGTTCTCTTCTGGGTCTGAATCACTGTCCTCGGCAATATCGGCCTCCGTCCATGCAGGCCTTAGGAATAGCTCTGTCCATGCAGGCCTTAGGAATAGGAGATAATTCCTATGTAGCCAACGGAGATATACCTTGAACTGGGAGTTCTAATGAATGGGATTGACATGTCTATCAACCCCGCCTTTCCTCCACTCGTCGATTTCCTTTTGATGCTCTGTAGCCCAATTTGTGATGCCCCTCTTCTTAATCTTGTCCATCCTACAAAGACAATCAAACATTGCCAAGTATGCATAAGAAAAAGAAAGCCAACAAAATTAAAATCGAATGAGTTCAACACATACTTATGTAGTTGAACATCCATTGGGATGTCCTCTACGGGGCATTCTTGGAACTTTCCCAACTGACGCATAACCTGGTGCGGAAGGTGATACTCCACCGCTCAAAAGCAAATGAGGGGTCCTTGGTACCAACACATCGCTTCGTCTCGGAGGCACATTGAGTTGAAGGTAATATTTAAAGCCTCACCCGAGTAGTACGGCATCCATATAACCTATGAATACGTATTAGACAAGACACATCAAAGTATAGTTAAAAGAACTTGATTAAAACTTACATGATCAGGTGTTAGGCAGTCCATCTCATTGGTGTACTGCTTGTACGCCACCTCTTTGCGGGCATGTGATGGCGGTGTGACCTCATACAACCACGATGCTGTTGGAAGCATATCTGCCGCCGTATGCTACCAAGGGGTACTTCACTTCCACTTTGGCCTGCCAACTGGCAACCGCAACCACATCCACATCTGAATAAGAAAGACACATCCGCTGATGTTGGAGTTTGCCCCTTGGCAACAACAAGCCTTGCACATCTGTCGGTACGTCCACGCCAAGACAACAGATCCCCAACTATACTGCCCCAGGTTATCCAAGTTTTCCAGGAATGAAATCCATATAACTGATGCAATATCACCACCTGCGTTAGGAATAGCATGGCCCCAAACAAGTGCAATATGTATGCTCGTACATAGCACTCAACTCGCCACACCTCCGCATCGGGATCGAGTTCCCTAAAGTTTTGTTGAAGCCATGAGAGAGGGATACCCGACGTCTTTGCCTTACTACCTTCTGCCACCTGAACCTCAATTACAACACCTAGCATACCCTCAGCCTTTAACTTCCATCCAGTTGTCTCCGACTTTCCGGTCACAGCCATTCCCTTGATAGGTAGTCCCAAAATCATAGCAACATCTTGTATCCCAATCGTCATCTCACCACAAGGAAGGTGGAAACTGTGTCTCTCTGGTCTCCACCTATCTATAAGAGCGGTGAGGGTGGGAGCATTGAATGTTGGCATTCCTTTGCTAACTGCCAATGCAACACCAAGCATTCCCGTCGATACCGAGGGTCAAGTGGCAGCGGTGCGTGCCCCCGCACCCGAAGGGGTTGAAGCACCTACAAAAAGGAAACCAAGATAAATTAGAATCTTCAGACTCAAAATATGCAATACAGTACATTGTAATTTCGAGTATATACCTTCCCTCTCTCGATCGCCCGTCCCCGATGCTTCGCCTCGTAATAATCGTCCAAAGTGGGGTACTCCTGAACCTCTCCCTGAGCCGCCATCCTGCAAAACAAACATACACAACTAAATTTCAAAAAAAAAGTCCATACATCCATACAACATATAGTTCAAATTTATGTAAACAATATGTCTAACACTCATTGCAATCACAATATCAATTTGGGCATATTTTTTTTAGAATTAATTTGGGCATATCTTTGCAATAAACTAAGCAATGACCACTTCAAATTATATACTACAAACCCTAAATATGCCCAATAATTAAATTAAGAAAAGTTAACATTTAAATTAAGAAAAACTTGATAAACTACAAGCACATTACATGTATGCAACTTTACAATAATTAAATCACTCATAAACTATGTCAAAATCAAGAATTTGGTCTAAATTTGAATTTTATGGTTTGTCTTCGATCTCTAAAATTAACCGATAAAAACGAAAAAAACAACAAGAGGTGATGGAGGAGTTTACCTTGCTCTTCGATTTCCCAAAGAAATTTCGCGAAAAAGGGCTAAGTTTTGAGTGTATTTGAGGAGAGGTGAAGGAGGAGGGAGGGGGCGGGTTGCAGCCGGCGCACACAGCAGGAAGAAAGAAGAAAGAATGAGGGAGGAGGGGGGAGGGAAGACCGGCCCGAACGGTTAAGTCCGGGGCACGGCGCCAGCGTCATTGGCGCCGT
>CM002483.1:4551476-4603913 GCA_000325765.3 Leersia perrieri
ATGGGCCGACTTTCGGCCCGAAAGATTTTGGAGCATTGCTGAAATAAACTTTCATTTATTAGAAATACTTCCTAGGCTCAATTAATTCCCAGAAAATTCCAGAAAATAGTTGAGGCCTTAAAGTATTTAAATAAATTTTATCTTGGCCACTTTTGTGTTGAAATTTTCCATAGATTTTAACCTAGTCTTTCTTTTTCATTTTAAATTTATTTAAAAAATGATTTTCACAGGAGATTTATATGATTTTGAATTTCAGTTTGTTACACGTTACTAGTCAGAAATTGATATCATGATATGGATCGAGTAATAACGACGTGTCACCGTGCATGGCAAGGTGCGTCTCGAGTGGACCAATCGATAATTTAGCATCTCGTCGACAACTTTTGTTGACACAATTATGTTGTTTGTTTAGTACAGGCCCGTGTGACCAACATACTCCAAATTAAACTAATTTGATTTGAGGAAGTTTGATTTGAGGGAGGTGCTTGTCGAGTGAACGCATGGCAAGTTTGATTTGAGGAAGGTGCTTGTTTCGTTCGTCGTCAACCCTGACAATATTATACTTTTCTATCACACACATCAATAACAATCAAACCCGCATATAAGTGTGAAATCAACAATGATCTGCATGTGTAGTCAAATTTGACAAAGAAAATTCAGGTGCATGAATTTGTAAATCAAACATGACATGTAGTAGTATTACGTACGTGAATCAAGCAAACCTCTAACCACCGGTGATTTCGTGCCCCCTTCTCCAAATATTTTCTATTAGCACCTCGATTGATTGGCATATATATAGTATTAGCTAATTAGCCTTTTGAGAAATCCTACTATGCATTGGAAGCTATGTCGTTTTGTTAATATGAAAGCTCTATCGTTTAGTCTATCAGCAGAGATGCTTCATAATAGAAAAAGGTTGAGCTTACTACCTAAACTAATTCACTACTGGAGACAGCGAAGCTTCCCGTGTGCCCCAAGCACACGGGAGCAAGCCAAAAATACACGGTGACAACTGACAACATAGCACTCATTTATTACCTAAAGTATTCTCGGCTTGTTTTAACCCTCAAACTACTGCATATTAAATTTCTCCTCTTTATTTTCTTATACAAACAACGTTTAGTCGTTTATCGAACCATGTATGGCAATATAATTCGTTATGTTATAAAACATTTTCAATTTTACATCAGTTTGCATGCAATTCTAATATTGGTACAACGTTCAACATAATATTGAGTGCAAATAGTGATTCATTACTTAGTATAACCTAAAAATATTTTTACTTAGAAAAATACTGCACAATGAGCAGGTGTTGTGGGGCCTAAGGGGTGTTTAGTGGGTGGGTGGTGAATGACAGAACCAGATCCTCTATTTTAAAGTCAAGGGGATATGGTCGCTTATATTTAAATCCATAGATGATTGAGCCCACATCTCAATGACAAAATTAGGTTCGAAATTAAGCTAGAGAATCTGGTTGTGTGAAAGCCACCCCCACGTATTCTTACTATGGTTCTCCAAATCACCACTTGAATTTCTTAGTATTAAAAGTCAATAAAATATAAATGAATAGGCATATATAAAGTGAATATTTCTCTATTTCAACACATTCCACACAAAAATTATAGTTTACTAATGTTAGGTAGTATTATAATATACTTTCTATAGATGATGTTGGTTGGTTTTTAAAGCTGACGTCAAATAAAAATGGTGGGAGCATCTTTTATCCATAGCAAAAACATGATCAAGCATCATAATTGAGAAAGGGAAATGCTTCTGTTCAGTCGTCCGACCGGAGAGAAAAATATCAGACGCGCTCTGCATGCTCCCACCTAGCCTACTGCATGTGTGAACTGCCTATGCAAAGTTGTGCACTGCCTATCTACCCTGTGTCTGACTAGTGACTACCCCATATTCTACGCTTCATGTGGCTGGATGGATAACCAGTAGTACTACCTATGCAAGGAGTATGTTTTTAGCATAGAGGGGAGAGATGGAAAAAGAGAGTGCTTTAAATTGTTTTCTCTTCTAAATTATTTACCTAATCAACGATCTGATTTTACCATCGTATTGATTGTAAATAAATCTTTACAACAAGTTCTCACATGATTTTGTTATGATAAAAAAATTATATATGTTTTGGCCATTAATATTTGATGTTTCATATGCAAGAAATAATGTTTCATCTGGAATTTAATTATGTTATACTTTTTTGTTGCAATGGATAATGTTGCACATTGTGTTATGTTGATGTTCCAATAAGTATATGGATTTTCACAAATGTTCAAAAAATGTTTCAATATTTACAATTTGATGTTTCATGTGTGATATAAAAATGTTTCAGTTATAAATATAACATTTTTATCCTAATATGATTACGTGAGATCTTGTTATAAAGATTTAATTGTTACGAACATAATGATGCAATTAGATTCTGATTAGATAAATAATTAAGATGAAAAAAGATTTAGAAGCTATGAATTATCTAGTACCCTGTGTTACACAATGTAAGTCGTTGTAGCACACTGCTACAGCGACTTACAATCTGATACTGAGTAGTAATACTATGTATGCAACTATTGCATAGTAGCTCTCACTCAACAAGACGGTTGTGATGCTAGTCCGTGCTATTTGACGATGTGGTGCGGCGTCCGATGTTTGGCTTCTAAACGGATGTTTGGTGCCTAGTCACCTCCCCCGGTCTTGTCATAGTTCTACCCATGTGCTCATTGTGATAGTACTGCTGCTTCTGAACGTGATGAGGGATCAGCAATTCAACATACAGATTTCAGCAGCTATAGTTTTCTAAAACATCCTATGTTCTTATAACAATTAATAAAATCAAACATTTTCGTAGTATAAGAATGAAAGGCTGTGGAAAGCCCTTCAAATCCTCAAACTCGAGTAAACCAGAAGTTCCAACAACCCTTGGTTTAAGTGGCAGCGATCTGAAGTGTGAAATCAACGATGATCTGCATGTGTTTAGTCAAATTTGACGAAGAAAATTGAGGTACATGAATTAGTAAATCAAACATGACATGTATTACGTACGTGAATAAAGCAACCTCTAACCACAGGTGATTTCGTCCCCACTTCTCCAAATATTTTCTATTAGCTCCCCGATGTGGATCTTATGATTGTCATATAAGTACTGTTAGCCACTTAGCCTTCTGAGAAATCTTAATATGCATTTGAAGCTATATAGTTTTGTTAATGTGAAGGATGTGATCGTTCACTTATTTATGGATAAGCTGTTGTCACGTGAATGAAGAAAAAATAAATAATTTATGGATAAAACTTTTACATCCGAATTATTCACAACTTAAAATTTAAGGCTGCAAAAGGACCAAGATGAAAAACCACCAAAATCAACTTCAATATTAAGTTTTAATATTTAAAATTTGGCTTATGCTGATAAGCCTATGGCAAAAAAATGTGAGCCAAAAGCTCTATTGTTTACTCTATCAGCGGAAATGCTTCATAATAGAAAAAAAATGAGGTTATTCCCTCAAACTGTTCTCCATAGCACTCAAATACATAAAAGTATTTTCAGCTCATTGTAACCCTGAAACAACTAAAAGGGCTAATTGTACTACTGCATAATAAAATGTCTCTTTTTTTTTCTTATACAAACAACATTTAATTGTTTATCGCATCTAAGAAAATATAAATTCTGTTATGTTAAAAATATTTTCAATTTTTAAATCAGTTTGCGTGTAATTTTAAATACTGGTACAGTGTTTGACATAATATTAAGTGCTTCCAACATATGCAAATAGTGAGTACTAATTACTCAGTATAACCCAAAATTATTTTCACTTAGAAAATGACTGGGCAAAGAGAAGAAATTTTTTTTAATGGGGGGAAGGTAAACTGTATCTATAGCTCAACAGGTGTTGTGGGGGGTGTTTAGTGGGGGGTAGGGGTTACCCTTGAATTTGTTAGTGTTAAAACCCAATCAAATCTAAATGAATAGCGATATATATTTCCACACATTCCATAAAAATATATAATTTTATTGATTTTAGGTAATATTATAATATACTTTCTATAGATCATGTTGGTTAGTATTTCAAATCCAACATCAAATAAAAATGGATGGAGTATCTTTTATCCATAGCAAAAACATGGGCAAGCAAGCATATAGTAAATGAGTAAAATTCCTAAAATGCTCTCGATGCAATTGTTGGCCTCATCTGGAAGCCCAGAAATCCACAACCCCTGGCCCAGTACAACCCCGGTCTTTGTCATAGTGCTACTCAAGTGCTCATTGTGATAATGCTGCTGCTTCTGAGCGTGGCGGGGGATCAGCATGCAGATTTCGGCAGCTATAGTCCTCTAAAACATCCTAGGTTCTATAACCATTCATAAATTCAAACATTTTCACAGTATAAGAATAAAAGGCTGTGGAAAGCCCTTCAAATCCATAACCTCGATTAAACCATAAGTTACAACACCCCTTGATTTAAGTGGCAGCGGAAAAATCAAATTACACCTCATGGTTTTTCTGATTAACAGCCAGCGGGTGCAAATGTGATACGTGGTCACATCCAGCAGATTGATTTTAGAAGCAATAACAGAATGAGGTCTAATTGCCCATTGAAGAATTCTTCCCCAAAAATGATGTACAATTCTATGGTTCTTTCAGAGTTCAGACAAACATAACAAGTTTGACACTATAAACACATTTTTCTTTTATCAAAAAATAAAACAGTAATCCTTACAACATCTGATGCTTGACCTTTGACCGCCTGCCCCTATCCAGGAAAACTGAAGATTCTCCCGAGCTGATTACAGTAAGATCTATCGAGGTAACAAAAAATAGCCAGCAGATATAGCAATGGAGGGTGGGAGACGTACTGTAATAGAATCAATCTACCGGGGGCTAGCTTCTGCAGGTTTCTCCTCAGGGCTATCGAGTACATCCCCAACTCCAACAGGTGGACCGATGCTACAACGAGCAGTGTTGTGAACAGCAATGGCATCCTTCAGCTTCTGAAACTGTAAATGAGAACCGATTTTCGTAAGTGGAAAGTGGAAAGACGTACAAAAGCAAAAATAGACACAAAATGTTTCACTAAAGGTACCTCCATCTATCTCTATCTATATATATATCTATCTATACAGTTTACAGCTTGATAGTACTTTGACGGAAAGAAATGCACCAAGGAGAACTTGAATTTCTGAAACTAACAGTTATTGTCAAAACAATAAGGTGGTGTTTATAAAATGAACCTTATATAACATAAGCTCATGGAGATGGAACAATCTATTGCATTACAACTAGCGCTGTTCAGTCTGGGTTAACCAGATCAAGGAACATGAGTGATGGGCAGGCATGCGAAGTTCTGGTACATCCCGACACATGGGCAGCTAACCCATGAGTAGGTTGTTTTAAAAAACTTTTTATTAAAAAAAAACATTTTTCTGACATACTATTATGGACGTGAAGGTAAGCTACAGGAAAGGTGAAGCAAATTAACTTATGAATGGACCGGTGTACCATACCTTAGCTAATGAACATGAGAATGCCTCCAATTGCCCATCTGCTCCACGGTAAAAATGGAAGTAAGGAAGTACTTTCACATTCAATCGTTTGCACATAGGTTTATTTTCATCAAAATTTACTTTTAGGAACAAGATGTCAGGATTCTCCACAGCTGTCCTGCAAAGCTGCAGTACCATAATGAGCACATTAGTTTAACCAACATATTCTCAGGAAGTCCTCACAATATAACAATTAATCACCACGGTGAGATGGGAATGCTAAAACCATGTTATCCTTGAAAACAGGCAGGACAGAGAGGAAACGAGGTGTATGCAACAAGGCAATTATGAATATGCCATGAAAAAACAGTCTTTAATTCTGACGTGTCAAACGCAGCTTATTTTTATTAGCATGAAGTCAACAGACAAGAGGTTAGCCATAGTTGAATGGCCAAAACAACATGAACTGCCTCATGATGGCAAGGATTGCCTTTTCTTCAGCTATCGCAGCCAAATCATGGCTCCAAACAAAGAAGCTGAGTCACTGAAACACAATGCAATAATGACATAAAAAAGGAAGATACCTAATTGTGAACTGAGCCTAATGCCCTGGTGATATGATAAGATGTTGGTTTGGGTGAATGTGGTTACACAAGTAAATAGCCGATCCTCACAACTTTCAAGTACTTCAGATTTTGGCCTTTTTATTGTCACTTGGTTGGCATATAGACAGCATAAGCTTCTACAGAAGAACCAGATCATTTATCCTTACTATGGTGATTGCAGAGGCATTCAAGTTGAGAGGGCTAAATAGCCTTCTAATTTATTTTTTTTAGGAAAAAAAAACAACAACGAAACACACCATATGCAAGTCATGGTGAAAAGGGTAACTTGTGCCAATACCAACAAGTGCTACACATCAATAAGCATGTGAACATCGTGAGAATTTAAGATGAATAAGTAACTTGTGCTCCATGAATTAAGACCCAAAATTCAAGGCATGCATGATACATAGCAAATTAAGGGGCTGTTCAGATTGTTGCCACTTTAAACCATTCCATTGTTTGGCAAACTTATAAAAATTGAATGCATTTGGTTTACTACCAAATATCGGTAATGCCCACAGAATTTGGCAAAATTCTAGGCACTTCTCACAAAATTATGCCAACATTTGGTAAGGTGTCAAACCAAACATTACCTTTATATTTTTAACTAATGCCAAAATTTTGGCTTTACGAACAAATGGTAAGGTTGATTTTGGCAATAAACTGAACAGGCCCTAACTACTAAAGAGAAGAGTGAGTTTAGCTAAGCCTCTATGTCACAATTCAGAAAACCATCAAGATCCTTCTTGGATAATTTTGTCCCGATATCGACATCTCAAAAGATCACCAAGATCCTTTTTTTTTTGATAATTCTGTCCCAATATTGACATCTCATCTAAATCATTCTTTCATGGACTGGTTTGGACCTAATATTGCAAACCTAAACTCAAGTCAATCCTAAATATCAATTATATAAGGGCAATCAACTGCTCAAATGATATTAAATATAGAACTAAACTGCATCAAGGAAGGAGAAAATCAAAACGGCAATAGCTATATTCATGGGAACAATAGGAATGACAATTACCCTTGGGAAGAGCGCCCGACAAGAACCACACCAAGTTCCATAAAACTCCACTATTACAAGTCTATCACCTGCATCCCTCAATGCATCCAGGAACTCTTGTGTGGAGTGGATGTCGATCATATTTGGACCAGCATTCTTCTCCCACCATTTTGGTTGCTCACTTCTGTCTGAGACTGCTGCATGGGCCTAGCACAAGAACAAGCAAAAACATTGGCAGCATAAATCAAGCATCAACTTTGCCAGTTTGCCAAAAGTCATCCGAACACCCAACAATTAAAGCGCAGCAAATTGCATCCTAAATCCAAAGGAATCCTACCAGAAGCCATGCTGTGGCAGAGAACTGAGACTGGCTTGGCTCAATTTAAAGCTTTTTAACCCCTCAAAGGCATGATAAAGCTAACCTTTGCCAATCTACACCAAAAGCATCATCAATTGTAAAACTACAGCATCCTCTTGGCAGCGTGTCGAATCAACGAATTAACAAACACTGAAGTCTAGCAAGCTCACATCGCAAGTTCACAACCTCCCCAAAACCCTACAAATGAGGGATGCAGGCTAGTTTCCGGTATCCACCCAAGTACGCAACCCCACCATCGCCATATTACCACACCACACTAACGCAGTAGCGCGACAATTGGTAGCTCTTCTCGGATGAAGCCACGGAAGACAAGTATACCTTGAGGCGTCGATGCCGAGCGGGGGCAGCCGCCAAGCGCGGGCGCCGCGGCGGGTCGGCGCGCGAGGCTGTGGGGGAGAGGACCCACTGCGGCGGCGACGAGGATGAGGACGCAGCGGCGGAGGCGACGAAGCGTCGGGGAAGGGGGAGGAGGGCCTCGGCCATCCACTCCGCCGGCGAGCAAGCTAGACCGCTGCGGCGGCGGCTGGTGGATTAGGTGGGGGAAGGCGGCGGCGGCGGGAGCATCCGAGGCGGGCGACGCGGCTGCCCTCCCTGCTCGCGGGAAGGGTGTGGTGGAGATTGAACAAGGGATGGGATGGATGCCGGCGCGGCCGATGGGGAAGAGAGGACTGAGGCCTGACAGTGTGGGTCCCACATCTCAGTGAGACATGGACGTTGCTGGCTGCTGCTACTGTTCCAAATGAAAACAGACAATGAGACAAATACAAGATTGTGCGTGGCTTTTACAGTTCGGCCCATTTTCAATAAAACTTTAAGAATAGATATTTTGCACGGTCTAATACATAACTACAGATTTAACAACTTGTTTTAGAAAACTACCGATTTACAGTGTTTTTGTTTACTACAAAACTATATCTACTCTGCATAATATATTACAAAACTATAGATTTAAGAATTTTGTTTCACAAAACTATGAATTTAATGTCTTCATTTGTCAAAAACTATGGGCCATTTTGGTTTGGTACTCTAATAAAATGTTGGTAGTGTCAAAACTTAGGTAATTTTTGGCACTAGCAATGTTTTGGTACGGTAGCATTTTAATAGAATGTGTTTGGATTGATGTTAATTTGAATCCAAATTTTAAATCATGGTGAAGAAAGTACTAGAATATTGTCAAATTAAGTATGAGTGTTACTAACTAATTGGCTTCAAACCAAAACATCACATTTACTATTCAAAATGCCAAAATATTGGTAGGGCACATTTTGGCATCAAACCAAAATGACCCTACATGTTTAATATTTCATTATCGCAAAACTATATGTTTTAATATTGTTAAAACATGTAGTTTTATGATAATAAAGGCACTGAATATGTAATTTTGTGATAAAAGAATAAAATAAATTTTTAGTTTTGTGACAAAATAATGCAATAAATCTGTAGTTTTGTGATAAATGACGTTTTTTAAAAAAAACAAGTTCTTAAATATATAAATATATAGTTTTGTATAAACCGAAAGACTAAATCTATAATTTTGTGAAACAAGCTCTTAAATATATTGTTTTATGATAGATTATGCAAAATACACATAATTTATGAAATTTACTCAAACTTATAAACTCTTAATGGAACATTCAAGAGAAAATGAACCCAAGCTTAGGGCCATGATATTTGACGCCGACATGCTGAATGTCATGAACAACTGAATATGTAACACCAATGCGGTTTGAAAGAATCCGTTTCGGTAAAAGAATACCATTAAGTGTCAATTGGTAGGATATATTCTTACTATAGTTTAACTGTATAATTTACTCTCGGGAAGCCAAGAGAAATTTTTTTGAGGGGATTGACTATGCCATTGTTGAGACCTTGGAGGTGAACAATTGTAACCGTTGTAATACCTTAAAGTTGGCACAAGTAACCGCCAAAGCATCGAAGCATGTTCCGAAGTCATCCATTGCAATGTTATGGAGAATCAAGGCAATGTAATTGATGACTGCAGAGGAGCAAAAATGTTCACTCAAAAAACATATTATATTTATATTACAAACACAATCAATAAATTAAGGCCCAAAAGAATATTCAAAGCAATAATCTTTGCACCATATAACTCATCATATGTCAAAATATAATGCCAAACCTATCTTTGTAAAAAACTTATGCATTGTGGAGACGATCACGGACAGCATGCCGAGTTGCGGACTGATTTGTGCAGCCGTAGCAGTCAGCTCCGGTGGCCGCAAGCACGAGCTAAGAAAGAGCACATCCAAGAGGAGTAGGAGGCAGTGACGTGGCAGCTGGCGTCGAGCTCCTTTTGCCTTGGCGAGGTGAACGTCGAGCTCCTTTTCGTTGGCGAGATGAACACAGAGCATTCGGCCTAAAACTTTGGGCCAGGAAAGATGAATAGATGACCCAAAACTTTTGCCGAATGGGTTGGATGGGAACAAGGGCCTAGATGGGGTGGAACACAGCTGTAATTGGATCGGTCAACTAGATATGCCTCCACCAGCAAATGTATCGTGTTATCGTTATGAGTGCATATTAGCCCTCTCCTCTCACTTATGTATTCGTCCAAAATAGAACCTCAACTTTAATATTGGATGATTTTACACCCTCGACCCAAACTTAGTTTATCTCATCAAGCAGTACTCAAGACCTACAGGATAGGCTTACATTCTATTTGCAAGAAGGTGGCTGAACTATAGATGTAAGGTCCATGCCAATTGATACAACACATCATCTCTAACAAATCTAAAAATGGTTGTTCAAACCCCTTTTTTTTAAGGTTTGTGATTTTGCTTTTTTTTCAAAATGAATCTTCCATCTACCCCTGTTTTGGATATTATTTGGTGGACCCAGAATAAATGAGTTAAAAAAGGAAAAATTAAAATAAGAAATTGTGAGGAGACATTTTTATCCCACGTACTACTCCAGGCACGCCTTTTCAATACCAGCTCCCTTCCGATTCCAATCCCCTTCTCAACAACCCTTGTGGCCGTTGCGAGCGACTGCGGCGACAAGCTGCATGAGTGAGCAAGCGGCGCAGCATGCGAGTGAGCGGGTGGAGCGCTGAGCGAAAAACCGGTGCGGCGGCGGCGAGCGGTCGAGCGAGTGGCGTTGCACATGACAGTGAAGATCACGCGCGGCGAGCATCAGGGGAGTCACGGCTGCTTGAGGTTGGCCTGGCAGTGCACGATGCAGTTGCGAGTTGTGACACTCGTGCAAGCAGGTGCTGCCACGCGTGGTGCCGGCGGTGATGGCGAACTGAGTCGGCTATGGCATGTTACAATCCCTCATAAAAGGTTCTGTATTACCTTCAATTTCTACCACAACACTCAAGGCATAAGCAACTATGTCTGTTTCTTCAATTAATCTTTGAGGTGGTTTGATAGCCCTTCTGATCTATCCATTGCAATAGAACGTTGTGGTGTCTGCTCCACAGTAGAAGAATCTGCATCCTCAATAACAAGTGCATCTTGGTTAACATCAATATTCTCTTTATCTGGTGATTATCCTGAATTGTCCAAGTGCTCCACCTGCACACTTACTTTTTGCTGACTCTCAACAGGAATATTAGTACAAGGACTGTCATGCAACATAACATTCACTTGGAAGATAACATTTATACTAACAAAAGATTTTTCTAGTTTCAGGACACCATAATTTATAGCCTTTCACACTAGATTGATAACCAAAAAAAATGCACTTAATAGCTCTAGGCTCCAATTTATCATTATCAACATGAGCATAAGCAGTACAGTCAAAAACTTTTAAGTCTGAATAATTTGTTGGGAAACCAGACCATATCTCAATTGGAGTCTTCTTATCAATGGCGGTACTAGGTGATCGATTAATAAGATAACATGCAGTGGAAGCAGCTTCTGCCCAAAACTGTCTAGGCAAACCAGCAGTAGATAACATACATCAGGCCTTCTCAATAATTGTCCTGTTCATGCGCTCTGCTACGCCGTTTTGTTGAGGCGTACGAGGAACGGTGTAGTAACGAACAATTCCATTTATCTTACAATATGACTTAAAACGCCTATTACAGAACTCCATCCCATTGTCATTACGAATGATTTTTACCTTTCTTTTGGTCTGTCTTTCAACCATTGCTTTCCACTCTTTGAACACATCAAAAGCTTGATATTTTTGCTTCAAGAAATAAGGCCAAATTTTGTGAGAATAATCATCGATGATAGTCATCATATAACGCGCACCTCCTAGAGATGTCTTACGAGCTGGCCCCCATAAATCAGAATGTACATAATCAAGAATACCTTCGGTGATGTGTGTAAATGTGTCGAACTTCACCCTCTTGTGTTTGCCAAAGATACAATGCTCACAGAATTTTAGCTTCCTGATGCCATGATCATCTAGCAATCCTCTCCTGCTCAATTCTGCCAATCCATTCTCACTCATATGCCCAAGACGCATATGCCAAAGATTAGTAGCATCAGAATTATTAGATAATGAATCAGAAACTGCAGCAACATTACCTAATACAGTAGTGCCCCGCAGGTAGTACAAGTCGGCAGTTTTAATATCAGCTTTCATCACAACAAGAGAGCCTTTAACGACCTTTATAACTCCGTTTCCACCGGAGTAATGGTACCCTTTGCGATCAAGAGTACTCAAAGAGATAAGATTCCTCTTCAAACTAGGAATATGCCACACATCTGATAATGTCCTAACACAGCCATCAAACATCTTGATATGAATAGAGCCAATTCCCGCAACCTTGCACGGGGTATTATCACCCATCAACACAGATCTACCTTCTAAGGGCTCATAGGTGGCAAACCAATCTCGATTCGGGCACATATGATAGGTGCAAGCAGTATCAAGAATCCACTGGTCACTAGTTTGTGCACAACCAGCAAAAGCAACAAGCAATTCTGCATCAGAACGATTGTCAGTAGCAACTGTGGCTTTACCTTCCTCTTTTTTCTTACCTTTAGGTTGATAACTTCCTTTTTTCTGTTCTTTCTCCTGCAGTATCCAACAATCAGAGATTTCATGTCTTAGACTTCTTGCAGTATCTGCATGACTTGTTCCTGCCCCTTGATTTTGATCTTCTATGGCTGTTTGAACTCTTGTCCCTCGATTTGTTGTTTGTGTTCCTTTCAGTTTGCCTGCCCCGAACAGCCAAGCCTTCTGCTTGAGAACCAGAATCTTCAGACGACACCATCTTTTTCATCTTTTCCTTGCCATGCAAAGCACCATAAACTTCTTGCAAGGTTAGAGTATCACGACTATATAATATGGTATCTCTGAAGTTTGCATATGAGTTAGGCAACTAACACAATAGAATAAGGCCTAAATCTTCATCATCATATTTTACCTCCATAGACTCAAGGTCAGCAACAATTTCCTTGAAAGTGGAGAGATAATTCATCACGGACCCATCGTCTTGCAACCGATGCAAGAATAACTTTTGCTTCAGGTGCATCTTGCTGGTCAGATCCTTTGTCATGCATATTTGTTCCAGCTTCAACCACAGCGCGGCAGCTGTTTTCTCCTTTAACACTTCCTGCAAAATATTATTAGATAGATGAAGATGAATATATGACAAAGCCTTACGATCTCGCTTTTTGTCATCATCAGTCCAATTTCGAGAATCCTTGTCAAATCCAGTTAAAGCATCATCCAGATCTTGTTGTGCAAGAATTGCACGTATCTTCATTTGCCACAATAAAAATCTTGTGTCTCGGTCCAGAAGAGGTAGATCATACTTCAAACTCGCCATTGGGAATAAATCCTGAATCTGCTGGTATTAATTGTGGAACCCTAGCAGAGACGCGAAAAAAACCAGTGCTCGGAACGATGCACAAAACGATGATCTGATAATTTTCTGGGTACACAAGATCGTGTGAACGTAGCAATTAAATCTAGAAAAATAAAATTACTGTGGTGTGTACAGTAACCTGGCTGGATCGACCTGATTCCCTGATGTCCTCGGGCCGCGTGCGTGAGAGCAGTATTGCCTACCTGCGCGAGCGCGCGTCTGCGCCCTTGCTTTTTCTTCCTCCGAGCGAACGCGACGACGAGTCGGAGTCAGGGCGCCGACTCTGATCTGATCTCACCGAAAAAGCAATTCGACGGAACGACGACACGGTAGATCGCCGAAACCCGGACAACGACGGCGTGGTGGTGTTGATCCGATCTCTGTGGCTCTGATACCACTTGTTATGAAAATAGATGCACAACGGAGACACCAATTTTACGTGAAAAACCTTTACAGGAAAAAGCACGGGCGCCGACCAGAAAAATAACTATAGAGGAGTTTGGTATAAATACAAGGAAATTATAATGGGACGTCAACCCTTCCCGTGCAGCTTACAAGAGTATATATGGAAAATAATAGAAGACTCCTAATAGAAAAAGACATAGAGTTTCACTAAGAAAGTAATCTGACATATATATATATATGTTAGAATTCGGATCACATAGTAACAGGAACAGCTACCATGAGCAGCTACCATCCCTTGGAACAGATGCCTGTCTTCATGAAATCAACATGCCGATGAGACGGACGAGAGTTTGAGGTGGTACGTGCTTCTACATCCTTCTGGAATTGCCTCTTGCTCCTTCACTGCCCGTCACCACCCCACGGCCTCCATCCGATTCACAACAAGAGGGCAAAAACAGAGAAAAAAAGATGCAACAGTATTAAAGGGTATTCATGTCTTTTTATTACAGATTTAAAACTGTTAAAATGACTTAACGGACTAGAGGTAAACTGGTACTTCAGTTTGAAAAAACAGGAACAAAATCATAAACTCTAAAAAAGAGGGATAAAATCACAATTAAGTTCTAAAGTAGAAATAAGAACACAATTATCTCTATCTCATTTTACACGTCCTGTCTCAACTTTAACTGACGCCTTTCTCCTCTCTTAGATGAACTCATTATCTGACCTGTGCAGCTTAGAATTAGATGATGGTAGGTTGACGATGTTTATTAGCCCCTTTTGGAATGAATATCGACTGCCTTCATTTCAAGTAAGGTGAGCCTATAGATGGGTCCCATGTACTCATAGATGGATCCCATGTACCCATAGATAGAACCATGGTTACATTGGATGTCATGTAGGACCAAAACCAGTTTAAAGAATTCGTAGATGAAAAATGGTGTCACCCCTGTCATGTAGTTAGTGATACTACTGCACCACTTGTTTTTACTACTACTATAGTTGCCACCTACTAGCTTAATATTTTATTCGATTACATAACACACACATATCACCGCACTCATACACCCATCCTTGATCACATCAACGCCTTGTTTAATTCCCCAAAACAATTTTTTTGGGTGTCACATCAGACCTTGTTTAATTCTCCAAAACAATTTTTTTTGGGTGTCACATCAGACATTATAATATATTGAAAAAGGTTTTTGGACACTAATGAAAAACTATTTTTATAACTCGTCTAAAAACCGCGGGACGAATCTTATTAACCTATTATTAGCACATATGGTTTACTGTATCACTTGTGTCTAATTATAGACTAATTAGGCTCAAAAGATTCGTCTTGTGATTTTCACGCAAACTGTGCAATTATTTTTTTTAGTCTGAATTTAATGCTCCATACATGTGTAGAAAGATTCGATGTGACATTTTTGGACAAAAATTTTTGGCAACTAAACAAGATCTAAATTCCTACGAATTACGCTTACATGTGTGTGATATTCATGGACACAAGGATTTTAAACCCGAGTGGATGGAGTCATGCACCCGTGACTCCATCACTCCACAACTACTATCAAAATTTAAGGCAATAAACTAGTAATATATAATCCATAGACAAGTACCCTTACCAATGAATTTCACATGTTGGAGTTGGGGAGATGCATATATCCTGATCAAACATCGCTATAAATTCATTCTGCCAATTTTATCACAAATTTCCTTTGACATTTTACATCAAAGCATGACTCATTAGCACTGTACAGTCATCAACATGGGACCCGACAAACATATCACAGATAAAAAAAAGTAACCCATATATTCAACCCTAACAAGCATCGGTCTTATTCCCACCAAACAACATACACTGACCAGCCAAGTACAAAAAGAAAAGGACGCCATAAGCCACAGTTTAGACTGCCGCTCGATTTATTTCACCTCTAAAATGCAATATTTCCCACCAACATCACTACAACATGCACAAGATGGAAGTGCTGAACATGGGCGAAAAGAGGGGGGAAAAACATGACTCGGTTCCAATATGTGGCACTCCAGCAGGGTTCAGAATTATCAATGGATCATAGTCCATGAGGAGCAAGAAGCATATCGAACATAATCTGAAATCTAGAGAAATCCACTGTGCTGAGGCTGAATTTACAGGTATTGATCAAAACTAATGACGAAACCATCCTTACCATCCTGCAGGCTAAGAATCAGGAACGCCTGTGACAACGCCAGGATTATTGATTACACGAATGTACACTTCTGCGAACACGATACTTGTGCATCCATCGTCATGTCCTGCAAATATTGATTTGAATTGGATCTTTCAGCTCTCAAATGAAAATTTCAATCATTATTTCGCATCTGTTGCTGATGGGAGACGACATTCAGAAACAGCAACCAAGCAAGCAACATATAATTCTGCCCCCAAATAAAAACATCCAGAAGCTAACAATTTTCTTCATGTTATCCACAGTTATGCACCCATTGATTGTTCGGTTCCCAGCAGACAGATATGGGGCAGATAAGGGTTGGATGTTCAAGAGCTTGTCACAATGTAGTCGGAAGCTTGTTATCCACAGTTCATCTCAAAACCAACAGGTATCTCGTGATATTAAGTAAGCCATGCTGCTAAGTTATCTATTTCTACATAGGCTTCACAGAGATATTGCCAGCATCAGTTCCCTGTTTTTCAAACCAGATGGCACCAAATAGTCCTAACTCAAATGCCCATTTTGAAATTGGATGTTTTTTTTAGATAATGGATAATCCGGCTTTGACTTCAAAAGAAGCATGAGTGAGTTACAAATTTCCCAACAAGATATATAATTCATTTAAGGACACTCAACTCAATACTGATCTTGATTTTAATTAGAATGGGCACAGCCAGAAGAACAGTTTTATACTTCCTTCTACAATATCCAGATCCCATTAGCATATGCCACTACTAGTCTCTCCTCAACAGCTGGCACATCAATCATTGTGTCCTTAACCAAAAACAACAACAAAGAAATTGCACTAAATATGAAATTGATATGTACGATTATTAATGTAATATACTTTTCAACAAATGAAATTATATGTAACTGTTATGATGGTTATGGGCTAACCAAATTATTGCATGACAATGTCTAATGAATACCACATTGTTACTTAATAGCTGAAACTGACTTGTACATAGTTGATTTCATAAAAAAAAAATCAGACAATATCAACATCACTACTAGATTATACTACTAACAAATGTGATAATTTGACAGCGGTACTTGATAACAGTACAAGATAATGAATTTTCAGCATGAAACTTTAAGTCATCTAGTTCTGTATGACTTTCTACGGATAAGCACAAGAGTCATTTTGTTATTGGTCAGAGAGAACTAACAAAGTAGTTGGTTTACATGGCTCATATGGCCACACGATTTGGCCTAAAAACAGTGTCTACACGACGTCTCTATCTCCCTGGGGAACGTCAATTTTCTGGACTACCCGTGAAGCACAAGGCAAAACTCGTTGAGTTTGACCATGCAATTCTTCTTGAGGACGCATTCTAAACTACCCTAATGCAAGCAAACACATCACATAGCTCAAATTGAATCCAAATTGATCACCTAATTCATCTATCAGTCTATCACACAACTAAATCCCTGCTCTGTCACTAATAAATCATGTCCAAATTAGAAAATTCAGAAGATGAAACAAACAAGAACATCAATTCAGCACATCATTGTTCATAACAGATTCATCAACAGGTAACAACAGCTGCAATTCACAAACAAAGCAAGACCAATTTGGGGGAAACTCAACTCACACTAGTAAGTGGGCTGCGGCGGGACGGGCGTGTACCACCTCCCAGCCTCCTCATCGATGCTATCCGCGGGGCGATGGAACACGGCGTGGAGGAGGACGACGACGAGCCCGACGGCGAGCGAGGTGAGGATGTTGACGGTGGCGCCGGTGAGCAGGAGGAGGACGAGCGTGATCACGGAGAGGAAGGAGAGCACGACCCCCTCCCCGACGACGTGGCCGCAGAGCGCGAGGGGCTCGTCGCGGAGGAAGTAGAGGACGAGCCAGGCGACGAGGCAGGCGAGGAAGACGATGAGGGAGATGGGGTGCCAGAGGAGGGAGAGGAACACGACGGCGAGCACCACGATGGCGTAGTTCATGGTGAAGTGGGCGAGGTTGGCACGCGCCCGGAGGTAGGCGTCGCGGAACCCGCGCGGGACGGAGGCGGCCCGCGGGTCGGCGAGCTCCCGCCATGGCCGCCGCTCCGCCAGCGCCGTCGCGCCGCGGGCCTTGGCGCGGGAGATGAAGTCGAGCGGGGAGGAAGTCGAGCCGCCGCTCGGAGGAGGGGCCCCATCGGAGGAGGTCGGGATTGTGCCGTACTTCGACATGGCGGAGGCGGCGGCGGACGGTGGCCGGCGCCGGCGAGGGATGCGAAGTGGACTTGTCGTGAAGGGGAAAAACTCTCTCTGATTCGGGAAGGGGAGAGAGATGCGAAGCGACCACCCAATTATGGAGCGAGGAATGGGGGCAGCGTGGCGTGGTGGGGCCTACAGAGGGTGGGCCCACCAGGACAGCTAGGTGGACACGTGGCGTCGACGCTTTGAGATAAGTAAGATCACGGCCGTTGGTTTTTGAGACGGTTTGGTTATTGATTAGTGGGCTGGATAGGGAGGCCAGAAGCCCAGAATGGGCCAATCAAATTTGGGACGTACCATGAAAGGTGTAAGTTGAGTAAGAAGGAAAAAGTATACTTTTGACTCCCTCAGCAATGGGCCGAGTATGAATCTATGTCCCCCAACCGTAAAACTGTTTATTTTTACCCCCGAACTATTGAATACAGTGCAATTTGACTTCCTCGACGGTTTTATAGGGTGATTTTGCTGGCATGACGCTTACTGATAGGTGGGGCCCACATGTCATACTCCCTCTTTATTCTTTCTAAAAATAATTACCAAACACCAAAAGAAATTCCCAACCAAGCGTGCTGAGCGGCCGCGCGGCGAACCCAGCGGCGCGAGCGGCNTATTGTGATATGTACTAATATAAACATAAATGAGGCTACCTACATAGGTAAAAAGACATTTTTAAACTTTATTTATGTTAAAAATCTCAAAAGAACAATATTTAGCGACTTCTTTCATTGCAAAATATGACTATAAAATATTTTAACTTTAACTATCAATGACCAAAAAAAAATCAAAAGGAGTATAAAATAAGAATGGTGTTAATAAATTTATCATGAAACAAGCTATCATAATGTAATACCATTTTATTTCGAATAATCTATTTTTATGAATACTATTAGTCAAAATAGTGTCTCGAAAACCGTCTCAAAGCTCGAAATGTTCATATTTTGGAGTGGGCCTATTTTAGTTACCATAAGAAAACATGTATAAGAGGGGAAAATATTTCTATACCCTTTTTTTTTCCTCCACTCTTCAAGCTCCTACTATATTTCTAAACATGTCACATATAGTCACCGCAGCAACGCACGGGATGCTAGCTAGTTATAATGGCCTTGAGTGACATCTCTCTCTTGTTCCAAAATTCTGCTAGTGATTTTTTTCCAAAGGAAATTCTTTTTCTTTTCTTTTTTTTGGCGAAACGAAGTGCAGAGCTGCTCACAAACACACACATTCAACACTATAAATGTACACATGCACCTTATCTCTATGAGAGCAGACGAAGACTAGACCAATATATCTTAAGATTGACGAAATTAGTGTAGATGCCTCATTGTCGACGGCTATATCGTCTACCAATAAACACTGAAAGAAAGTACGTCTATACAAAAATGTTCGCCTTCATACATGGCGGTTTGTCTGGTATACAATAGTGTATATACAAAATTAAAACCCTAGTGACCTAAAAAAAAGAATACGCACTTTATTATATATGATGAAAAACTGGATGAATGAGTTTATTATTTTACTTCTTCCTATTAACAAGTTATTAACAAGTCAAAGAAAACACATTACACTATATAACTTGTGGCTCAACATCAGTTGCCTAGTCTAATATTATGGACGGATAAAATCTTCCATTGCAGTAGAGGCAGTACCAGTCGTGCAAGAAAACAACCAGGGGCGGTTGGATAAATGTCCCTACTTTAGAGTTAAAATGAAAATTTGGTCCTACTTTTTCTACTTTGTTTTCCAAATTTGAAGGTGTCGAGTAACCCAAGTCTGTTAAGTGGGGTGACGATGTTGTGTGAGGCAAAAATGTACGTTTTAACCCTTAAAAATGGACTTTTACCCTTGCATATTATACCCTCCTTGCATATTAGACCCTACTTTGTAAGTCTTTTTTGCATATTTGACCCAATTTTACACATGTGTCCATTGTAAAAAATATTTATAATATTTGACTTATGTTTAACAGATTTGAGATAGTTTTGATTGATATTTCACTAAAGTTTAATAGATTTGACTAATATTTGAAGTACATTCGACTCACATTTGAATTAATTTTTTGAAAAATTGTGGTAAATTGACATAATTTTGTCTGGTTTTTTACAAATAAAATTGTTCAATAACATTAGGAGGCCCAATAATACAGGATAACAAAACCTATGATTTTCTTCTTAGTTTCCTGCTCCAGAACAAGGAGATCACAGAAAATGACAAATATTAGCTTCATTCGCTTGGAAATGCTAAGTCTTATTTAGGGCTCGTTTGGTATAGCTTCAACCCCAAGATTTTTGTCCTGTGGAGCTGGAGCTATACCAAAAGCTTTGGTGATCCTGTGAAATATAGAGTCGAGTTGTAGTTCCGTTCCTAAAAATTAGGTGTAAAGGTGGAGCTGCGTTTCTCTAGCTCCACAGCTCTACTCCACCCCTAGAGTAGGAGCTGTACCAAACAGGTCCTTATAGAGAAAAAAATGTTTGATCAGGAAGCGAGTGAGTGACAGCCACCACCGCAAGGACCAGCTTCGCGATCTGTTTGCCGACCGATCGACTCGATCACCATACAAACCAAAGCTCGGCTCCCTTTGGCATTGGTTGTCTTTCTTCCTCGGCGCCATCAATGACGAAGATGCTGGGCCTCACCGCGCTGCCGCCCACTGCCAGAGCCGAGCCCACCTCCACTGCTCGAACGCGTGTCACGCCGCCAACCCTAGCCCGCACACACGGTTGGGACTGAATCTAGTCATGCACGTACGGGAGGATGAGGATAGGGTTGGAGAGGAAGAGGGATATTTTTTTTCATGTGTCGTTTTCTTTTTTTATTTTGATTTCTCACGATATGTAAACAGTAAGGTTAGACGACAACTTTAGATTTGAAAAACGGTGTCACAAAGTGGAAAAAGGTAAGACCATGTCTGTAGTTAGACTTAAAAGTAGGATCAGTTATGCAATTGCTCTAAATTACTATATATCGCCCATCTGATAGGTCAGACCGTATAGTTTTGGAGGGTAGGTCATTATAATTAATGGTATCACGAGCCAACTCTCGCAGTTTTATGAGCACGTTTAGCACTAGTCATCTGCAGTAAGAGGGACTAACATATTGGGTGCAGCACTGCGAACGATCTCATCCTTTTGTGCAGTGAATTGTTTTTGTTGGGTGTGTTTGTTTGATGCTAAAAAGAGGAGTGCTAAAAACGGTCGTACACAAAACGAGAAATATCATTAGCACATGATTAATTGAGTATTAGCTATTTTAAATTTGAAAAATAGGTTATTTTGCTTTTTTCTAACAACTTTCACGTATAAATTTAAGAAAAAAAAATTCCGTTTGGTTGTTTGGGAAGCTTATACACAGAAAAAGAGGGAAAGTAAAAGTAGAAAACAGCCATCATTTCAAAGGTTGTTTCATGAACAACCGAACAAACCTCTTGTTGTGATTTGCTATAGTGCATGTACACTAAATTGCAACAGAATAACAACACTATGAGAGATGCCAAATTTTACTCTCCATTTGCTCATTTGGCAAGCCTGCCAAAAAGAAATTGCTCTCCATTTAATCATTCATTCCAACAACCCCTCCATTTTAACTTGTCAAATCCCAACAGCTAGTTTCCTCTCTAAATTTCTTCGGATTGGGAGAAATTGATTTACCTACTAGCAGAGGAGAAGACGACGACGATGGCGATCCTCCCCGGCGGCTGAATGTACAGGTTCACCTTCGTCTCCTCCCAGTTGCCACTAGCTTACAAGGTACAGTATCATAACTATCCATCCAGGCATCCAGCATCACAAATTTCAGAAGTTCACAGTTCACACGCTGCTGCTTCCTTCACAGAATCACAGTCAACTTCAGCTCAAGATCTTTTAGGCAACGCACCGATAGCAACCTGTCAACCTAGCAGGCGGCGGCGGCACCGGCACGGAGACGAAGGCGAAGGCAGCGGGACGGCAGCGGCTGCGACGACACGACTACCCAGCAGCGGAGGCGGCATGCGGATCCACTACGGCGGCGGCGCGTGTGCGGATCCACGGCGGCGAAGGTGGATCCACGACGGTGCGTGGCGAGGAGGCGTATCCACGGCGAAGGCGGCACGGCGGCGTGAGAGTGCGTGCTCACGGTAGGAGAAAGGGGAGAAAAAATTCAATTCTTCAGTGGGCCTCACCATTGACAAGTGGATTTGGCATGCCAGATTTGGCCACCTCTTGCACTCATTTACTCAACGGTAAATCATTTCAAATGGGCTGAAGAGGCTGTTGGGTTGGTCTTTTTCTTCTTTTTTTTTTTGTCAGATTTGGTATTTGCAAGCCATTTGCCAAGACCGTTGGAGATGCTCTTACTTACCTTACCAAATTTCTTTTTGTTTTCTGGTTCTCTTAATGTGGTTTGAGTTCAGTTTTCAATTTTGCTTGGATGTAGAGTTTGACAAATGAAGACATAAAATGCCTGGAATTTTGAATCTTATGCCTGATTCCTCATGCATGAATAAATGCAAGAAATTGGGGGCAGCTACTGATGATTGTGTCAATTATTAGTGCAAGCTCTCTAATAATTTGTTGCAGCTCGTTTAGAGCAAAGGCCGGTACTAACCCGGCGTTAATTTATCCCTATCTAGAAAAATTAGTGCAAGCTCTCTACTTGATATCCTTAATTTTCCGCCACTTCTTTTATAAATTAATTGTCTCTTTACTACTACTAAGTAACTCCACAACCATCAGGGCTCCTAACATCAAGCCATAAGTGCTAACTAATACTCCATCCGTACTTAAATATTTGACACCATTAACTTTTTGACACATATTTGATCGTTTTTATTAAAACATATAAAATATATAAAACTATATGTATACATAAAATTATATTTAACAATGATCAAATGCAGTAGGAAAAGAGTTAATAATTATATTTTTTAATAAGACGAGCGGTCGAGTATGTGTAGAAAAGTCAACGGCAAATAGTTAGGGATGGTGGGAGTAATTTTACCCAAATTGCTGCTCTTGTTTAATGAAGGCATGGACTCTAATGATTAATTTCATCACTTGGCGCCTCACAATTAAAGAAAAGGCAAAGCTCCTTTAGACCTGATTAATTTAATTTCTGGCGTTGGTTTGACCACCCTGTCTAATCATATCTTTGATGCAAAGTTTAAACAGAACCATGCAGAGATATATAAATACATGCAATGTGCTAAGAGAACCTCATTACCTCAGCATCAGTCTGTGTGCATGTAATCATGCTCTCTGCCTCCAAACAAGTGACTAATTAGAGCGCGATGAATCACTTTAATGGCATGGGCTTTCGGTTTGGCTCTGTCATGGTCACATCATTGCTTATTAGAGCCTGCAGCAGCACTGTGGATGTAGTATCTTTAGAGCTAATTTTACTCCAAAGTGCCGTGGGGTCATGTTATTATGCCATTACTTAGCGGCTACATATATATGTATATATACAACACATGTGTTTATCTGTTCCTTGACTTGTCGACACTAAGAGAATAGTAGCACTAGCAAGTAATTGTGTGATAGACATCCGCTGGTACTCAAATGGAAACTTAACTGTCAAGATTTTGTTGTTAGTGTTTCATTAGGCGACAATATTGATTCAATATTTTGCCTTTCTTGTTTGACAGTGAGAAACTGAGAGGAACAACTTTACACCACCTAGTATCTATGCACTATTGGTCTTATGAATTGGGAAAATTTAGCGTGAGTCATCAAAACGCTATTGATATGTTTATCTTCCAATCCACCGTGGGAACTATATATACATGTATAATGGCATGATGTAACTCCATCTCATCATGTTTGAAGACCATGACATAAGAAATGTCAATGGAGATAAATTGCTGAAAACTAGCGGCAGGTAGGACTGTGGGAAACTAGAGAAAAATTAAACTTGTAAGGAGTTTTTGAGATGGAAATGAGCTAAGAGAAGAGTAGAAATGCCAGTTCCCTAAATTTATGTACTTTACACCTATAATAATATAGTTAAAATAGAATGACTTGACATTTCAATAATCTTTCCACTTATCTATTTTTGCACAAAAATAAAACACCGAAGTTAGGCCATATATGTATTATAACTTATCTATTTTTGTGTGCCACTAGTTGTGATAGCGTACGTCATTGTGGATACGCTGGCCTCCCATTTATCATTTTCCTGGGATTTCATGCCCATTCTGTACGATAGTATATAGACAGTATTTGTATTTATTTGCACATGCGGCTGAAAATTCCATGTCCTTAGCCACTACCAGCCCTTTTTTTTTTGGCGCGTCTCTACCTAGAAGTGCTTTCTCACGTGCTGCTGGTTAGATATACATCCCCTCCCATGCATGCACCTAAAAAGTCCAAGACTTGGAATCTTATGAAATTTCGCTTTACCCTCAAGTTTGGCTCAAATTAATCAATCGTTGGTAATATATATGCTAGACCATCATGCATAGACGCTTAAAATATGATTTAACCTATTAATATTATCTCATCCTTTGCTTTTGATCAGAATCTCTCCACTAGTGCTACTAGTTAAACCATTTATTTATCCTTTCTTTGAAGGGTATCTTGTTATTTATCTAGGTAAAACTACATCCTAGCTGGATTGGTGGGGATCTAATAAGGGTTTACAATGGAACTCGCTTGATCTGAGCTTTTTTTTTTTTCATTTTTAGTTTGATCATTCATTTTGAATTTGATTGGTTTACCCCAAGCGTGAATTTGTCAACGCGAGCCAACTCAGAAACCTCAAAATTCACAAAATTAACCAAGCGATTCTTGTAAGTTTTTACACCCTGAATCTAATCAACTTGTGATATCCTGTATAAATGAAAATACTCCAGCCCTTATATGGTGATTGGTGTTCAAATCCTAGCAAACCAGAGAGGGTGTGCGCCACAGCTAACCAACACCAGCAGTCCCTCGAAGAGTACACAACAACGTGTTGTACAACGGCAGACACAGCAAAAGCGTGAGAGCCTAGTTCTTCTAATTATATATACTTCCCTGCTTTCTTTCAGCTTGTAATTAAGGCTCGCATATGGCGGGTTGCTGCTACCACTTCATCTGAGACCCTATCTAGACTTACAGCCCGGACAATCTTTTTAGATTTAGTTTTTGGGAGTTGGGACTGAGGTAGCATTCAATTGGCTTTTTAGATTATGTTCCCTCCCATACAATTGTTAGCATATTTCTTTCCCTATGTTTTTCACTACATTTCCTTGATTAATTGTTTAATGGAATATATACACACATATATCTCCATGGGGGTATCTGTTTACCTAATTAATTTGGTTTAAATAAATGAAGCAAATACACAATGGTTGTTACAAAAAGTATACTTTAATTAATTTTGTTGAAGTGAAGTGGGTCAATGCATACACACGGCCGGGTGATGGTTGCCCTACGTCCATCTGTAGCACAGCCATAAGACATGAGAAACATGATGGCAACCACAAGAAAATTCCTCCTTGATCTCTCCCTCTTGCTAGCTTGATAGGACCCAGAAACAACTATATGATAGCTAACTACGTACCCAACAATCATCACAGTATCAACATGGGGACGGCACTAATTTTTCCAAAAGGACAGAGGAAAAGGAAATAGAGCAGAAACGTGAGAGACTATGGGCCTGTTTAGTTAATTTGTTGCCTCAAATAACACTATTTGAATTTAACTATGCAATAATTCGGTATGATCAAAATTTGGCAGGGTAAAAAAAGAAATTGAGTTAATTTTTAGTTTGAAAGAAGCCTCATCAGACTTTATCATGGCTTTTAAGAGTGGAAGTTTTCGAGGTTACCAAAATTTTGTCATGATGGTCGATGTTTGTCGCCTTATATATATAGGATTGATTTCGGCATCAAACCGAACCACCTCTAGTTTCCTAGTGCAACAATATCCCAAGTATATATTGGATATTGGACTGACACGTCACTACTTTATAGTTTATACACATACATACAGGCATACAGCTAGCTAAGAAAGCCAAAGTGCAGCGATATATATACACATAAACGCACACCGTCTCTTCCAAAAGCTGCGATTCTCATCTCACACCAACGCCGCCGGCCATGCAACCACTCGCCGCCGTCGGCCTTTCTTGGCCTTTAATCCTCGCCGCCTCCGTCGCGGCGGCGCTGCTCGTCGCCGCCGTCATCCTCCGGCCCTTCTCCGGCGGCGGCGCCAAGCCACGCCGTCACCCCGCCGGCACGCTCGGATGGCCGCTCGTCGGCGAGACGCTGGCGTTCATCTCCGCCGCCTACTCCTCCCACCCCGAATCCTTCGTCGAGAAGCGCTGCCTCCGGTGAGCATCAAACCTTTCTCCCTTTTTTGTTAATTTATCAGTGGATATTGATCGAATTGATCGATCTACCGGCTATCCTAATGAACCGCGACAATCAAACATTAAGGTTAACAGTTGTAAGGATAATATAAAATCGTATAAACATGTGAATGAAGAGACGATTGATGTATGTACCTGTGTAGATACGGGAAGGTGTTCAGGTCGCACCTGTGGGGATCGCCGGCGGTGGTGAGCGCGGACGCCGAGGCGAGCCGGGCCGTGCTGCAGAGCGACGCGGCGGCGTTCGTGCCGTGGTACCCGCGGTCGCTGATGGAGCTGATGGGGGATTCCTCCATCCTGGTGCTCGGCGGCGCGCTCCAGCGCCGTGTGCACGGCCTCGCCGGCGCGTTCCTCAAGTCGCCGGAGCTCAAGGCCAGGGTCACCGCCGACATGAGCAGCCGCCTCGCCGCCGCCATGGACGCATGGCGTGGGCGCGCCGCCGGCGACGGCGTCGTGCGCGTCCAGGACGAGGCCAAGTCGGTACGTATGTGTATACGTGGCATGACACGCGCTGCTACCTACCTAGCTAGCTTAGGCCAAGAGAATATGAGGAGTAGCTTGCATTGCAGTGGATCTTTTTGTCCGTTTATATATGCCATTTTTGCAACTTATTGTGAAAATTTCATAGGAATTAATTTCTTAGAGAACGTTCATATTCATATAGGAGTGGGGAGAGGAACCTAGTTTGTCATGGACTTGATGAGGGAAGTTCTCTTCTAGGCTAGCTAGCTTGTACAATGCAAACGATATTAATTAATTTTCAATCAAAATGGCTAGCTAGTGTCAGTGTGTAAAATGGTTTTGTGCGAAAAGCATATGTAGGATTATCTTAAATTAATTTGTTAGGTAAGTGTGCAATCGATATATTGCACCTTCTTGTTTTTTTGTATATATAGAAATAAAATCTAGTGTCACAATGGAATTTTATCGACTTCAGTTTAAAAAGTCAAAAAATGATGTAATATTTATATCATGTAGACAGTCTACTCTTTAATGACATTTTCCTTGGAATTACGGAATCCTCTGTTCTTTAATTTATTCGTTCTGATATTGATTGGCTAACTAAATCAATTGGATCTTTATTCCGTATGTATTCACAGATTGTGTTTGAAATCTTAGTAAGGGCACTGATCGGGTTAGAGCAAGGTCAGGAGATGAATTACCTCAGGCAGCAGTTCCACGTATTCATTGCCGGCCTCATCTCCCTTCCCATCAAGCTTCCAGGGACTCAGCTCTACAGATCCCTCAAGGTAAACACATTAGTCAAACTGACATGCAGAAAAATCTCCAAATTTCTCAATAAGAACCACATGCCGACCGACCTAGCTCTTATATTTGTGCACATGTGCAACACTGTTGGCCCATCATGTGTAGGCTAAGAAGAGGATGACATGTTTGATACAAAAGATCATTCAAGAGAAGAGGAGGATCTTTGAGGGCAACGATCTCTGTGCGGCTTCCCGCGACTTGATCGATATTCTGATGAGCAACGGCAGCGACGAGCTCAGTCTCACCGACGAGCTGATTTCCGACAATATGATCGACTTCATGATCCCAGCCGAGGACTCCGTCCCGGTGCTCATCACACTTGCCATCAAGTACCTCAGCGAATGCCCACTTGCTTTGCAACAACTAGAGGTATATATTCTCCAAAATCATTTCTAGTTGGGAGTTGATTATAATTTAATTTGAGTGTGTGAGAAAGGGAGGTGACAGGGATGGGACCAGGATTTGAGATTTTCATTCGTAAGTTCTAAAATTTTGGATTTCCCGGTGGGAAGTGTTCCAGCAAATTCTAATTTTGATTGAATTTAGCATAAGTTGCTGAATCAGTGAAAATCTGTTCAATTTTCTTTCGTCCAAAACTTCGAAAGCCCCCCCACACCTCTCCCCCCCTTCCTGAAATATTTTTAGGTTTTCCAAAATGAAAAGCCCTGCATGAGATAAATATTAATAATGATCATGGAGATATCATTGTCAATCGATCTCTTGCATGATTATGACTTGAGCCATCCATAGTGCGTGCACGATTAATATATTAGTGTTATTGGTCAATTTCACAAGCTATGATATGATATCAATGTCCAAGATGCCCAACTGACTGTTTGTTGCCTAGCCTTCTGTCGTGCAACCTTAATTAGATAACAAATTCTGATATGCCGGCAGCACCAGGGCATCTGATGTAGACTCGTACCTAAAAACACAAGCACTATTCTGTTGACCCATGCACATCAAGTCATAGGAAAATCTTAATATTACAAGGTGATTGTCTGATAACGTTTACAAAGCAAGGAAAATTCTCCTCTTATTTATTCATTTTCAAGCTTTTGGCCAAAGGATGGTCATAAGGCCCGAGGCTCGACGGCCTGACCCATGGCACGACCATTTTGCCCGGACTAGGCACGGCATGACATGGCTAGTGTCGGGCCCATGCTGGCCAGGTCGTGACTAGGCCACTGTCCTAGCATGATGGGTTAGCCCAGCATGGTCCGAAGATGAGGGAGAAGAAATAGACCGACTCCAACCATATATAAGGCCCGACACAAAGAGGGTAGTAAAATATACTTATTCTAATCATATATAAGCCATGGCTCAAAGAGCATTTTCTAAATAGACTTATTCTAAGAGAAAACACGATGTGCTAGTCATGCCTTTAGACCAGCCCAGCATGGCCCAACTCTTATTGGGCCATGCCTAGGCCATAGGTGTGACAAGTGGGCGGATACAGCCCAGCCCAGCCCAGCATGTCTGTCGGGTCGTGTCCTGCCATGCTTGGGCTAGGCCGTGTCTGGCGGGCCTTTTGGTCAACTATTCTTTGTCCATGCTCATCTCTGTCGAGTCATGCCCTGCCGTGCCTGGCCCGTGCTAGGCGGGCCTTTTGAACAACTATACTTTGGTCATACTCATCTTTTCGAAGTGGCACTATGATATTCTCTACTAGTACTAGAATACCAGTTGAAGTGATCTTAGCCATTAATTTATTAGTTGTAGTTGGGGTGGTAAGTATAAATAAATATGATCCATTGAATTATTAGTTGTAATTGAGGTGGTAGTATAAATAGATATGATCTGTTGAATTGGAAAGTATTAAAGATTTAGATTGATTCGAATACTGACAGATCATCTAAACTATTTTTTAGTAGAAAAATAATAGAACTAGTAAATTACTCCGGTTAAGATTACTTCTACTAGTAATAATATTAATAGTATAGTTAAGCAAATACTATTAATAGTATAGTTAAGCAAATACTAAAAGGATTTCAGCATTGAAGTATATGACGAACTAAGTATAAGCATGAAACTTAAGTTAGCGCTGACAATTATTTCAAAACAGAGTGAATAATTCAATATAAATTAATCATTGGCAATAAATGGAATATGTTCATCAATTTATAACTTTAAATTTTTTTGAACATTTTGCTGTCCTTACCCAAAAAAGACCAGTAGAACAATATGATGATGAATTGATGATGTAATCATCTGTGCTTGCCTGCAGGAGGAGAACATGGAGCTGAAGAGGCAGAAATCAGACGCAGGCGAAACCCTGGAGTGGACAGACTACATGTCACTGACGTTCACGCAGCATGTAATTAAGCAATATATTTTTCTAGGGATGTATTTAAGCAATATATATTACTACACCTTGAAAATTCGTTCTCGGATACGTACGTGTTTGACTTGGTCTAAAATCCAAATGTGTGAAACATGCCCGAGCAAATGCTACTTATAACATTTTTGGGGGTAACATAACAAACCACCCCACATATATCTAAATGCATCATCTAAAAAAAATCAAGAATCACGACAATCATATATTTGATCTAAACATATGATAATATTATGTTATTGACGGCTGCACGCATACAATGCAGGTGATCACAGAGACGCTGCGGATTGGCAACATCATCAACGGGATCATGAGGAAGGCAGTGAGGGATGTGGAGGTGAAGGGGTATGACGGCGTTATCATCCCCAAGGGCTGGTGCGTCCTCGTCTACTTCCGCTCCGTCCACCTCGACGCCGCCGTCTACGACGATCCCTACGCCTTCAACCCATGGAGGTGGAAGGAGAGGGACATGAACATCAGCAGTGGCTTCTTCACTCCGTTTGGGGGTGGGCAGAGACTCTGCCCGGGGCTGGACATGGCCAGGCTCCAGGCCTCCATCTTTCTGCACCACCTCGTCACAAATTTCAGGTATATGTATGTCTGTCAACTTGTGATGCTATGTGTATTGGTTCTCTCTTCAGTTGCACATGTTGTGTAAGAATACTGATATGGTCATCGAAAATGCGTATGTTTTGATTGCCGGTTTCTACCAGGGTTTCAAATTTTGGAATGAGATTACAACAATGTGTAAAAGATTTCCTAGACAGATATTATGCATATGGTGAAAGAACTGGTGCTTACTGTAGCTTGAATGTCGCAGGTGGGTGGCAGAGGAGGACAGCGTCGTCAACTTCCCAACGGTGCGGCTCAAGCGAGGGATGCCCATCAGGGTCACGCCAAAGACCTAACATGCAAAGTCTCATGTCATCACATAGTCTTGACGCATACATGTATGTACAAGAGAACAAATGGCAGTGTAGATCAACGAAACCAGAAGTTACCATGCATTCATGTTTCTTTTCCCTCTTTCTTAACCCCTTTGTATTGCTACGTAAAGTTGACCAATCTGTTCGAACCAAGTATGGACCTCTGGTTCTGTGCAAGAATTGAAAGGATAATGCATAATCATCAGTCTGTTGATGAATGGACATGTGAACATACTTGTATACACCTCTGTGTGTTTTGATGACATTTGCCGTTTCCACTTTCATGACTTTCTCCTTTTCACAGTCAAGCTCACTTTAGTTCTACCCTGCACCTGCCAGTAGTGACACAGTGAAGGAATCAGAATTTAGTACCATTTAGTTAAGAAATGCCAGAACAGATGTCACACAGGCTGGCAATGCAGGTACAGCAGATCAGATTAGCAGGCCTTAACAGAACCCTGGAATCAGATGTAGACAAATGGAGTCTCAGGAATCTGCACTGAAGAACAAGTGAGGAAATGTGCCGTGCTCAGCTCCGTGCAATTTGAAGTTAAACCAAACAGATTTACACAGAAGCCCTGGACTGCAGGAGTGAATAATAATCGATCCACAAGTCTCTCCCTGGAATCAGATGTAAACAAATGGAGCCTCAGGAATCTGCACCGAAGAACAAGTGAGGAAATGTGCAGTGTGAGCTCCGTGCAATTTGAAATTAAACGAAACAGATTTACACAGAAGCACCAGATTGCAGGAGAGAATAATAATTGATCCCCAAGTCTCTAGATAAATGCATGACAAATTTACAGATGAGAACTCCAGAACTTTGGAGATCAACCAAGAAAAAAAGAACAAACTCTACGCTCTGCTCAAGTTCAAATACATGAAAAGAGAAAACAATAAAAAGGGAAAAGAGGATCGCAGACACAAGTTAGCTTTATACAATTTTGTTGCCTACCTCCGGGTTAAATATTAATTAAAACTATATGCATGACCGCTAAACAAGGTACAACTCACTAACTTACAACACAATGGTTTTATAGATCTATGCACAAGGGGGTACAACAACAGGACAGCATAATACATTATGCATTTCCACGCTAGGGACACCTATTGACAAAATACAAGCAGGAAGTTTGGCCATCTATTAACTTGGTTAACTATAGGTAAGTAAAGTAATTAAAGATATCATTGCCCTTCAAAATTCTCCTTCTAAATCATATCTCCAGCAGTCGATATACATAAACTCTACAGAGAACCAGCCAAACAGAACTTCATGACACCGTTCTTCCATAGCAAATGGATGCTAAGTAAAGATTCTTCGACCATTTCTCCTGCAAATATATTAATCAATATAGGTGCACAAGTATGGCTCGTCAGTAGAATATAGACAGAGAAAATGAAGTCACCTTCACATGCTGACTAGGGAAAGCCGATGTTCTCAGGGTTTCCTGTGTTTCATCAGCAGGCTTTCTTCTGGGGATGCTCAAGATAAAAGCTGCCTGGTCCCATGTAGCAGCAGTTGCAGTTATGCGAAAACCATTGTCCCAACGCCGATGTATTCCCTCACTTGGGTACAAAAAGTCAAGCTCCACAACCTACAACAGAAAAGCGCATAGTCAACCATAGGCGCTGAATTAGTTCTCCTAGATCAGAGATGTATAGCATATCACTATTGAACTCTAGATTCGCCTTCTCAAGTTAATAAAAAAGGGGGAACAGATATATATATGTGTACACCTGTTTCGTCTAGTAAAAGACCTAAGTAGAAAGACAGAAATACCTGGTCTGTAAAGCCTGCATTCCTAGACATGACCACGGCCCACCGGCTTCCTGCAGTGGCCATAGCAGTGACATAGAAACCCTCCTTCCACTTCTTGTTTATCCATTTGAAAGGAAACGAGTCGCTTACTTTGTAGGATTGTTGGGCATATTGCGTCCCTGCACAAATCAGTTTCAATCTATAAGCCATAACCCATATGCTAGTGCTGTACACACAAAGTCAAACTTCAGAACCTCATTTTTTTATGCTTGAAATGTGTTGCTAAAAAATCCTTGAAATTTGCATGCCGGGCAAGAATAATCTAATTGTGTAAATCTCACTGTTGCATGATTATTGATTACACTTAATGTACACTTTGTAAATCTCACAATATTGGAAAAAAGAAGTCCATTTCTAGGTAGCATCTGTCAATGTCATGTCCTGATGTTACAAAATATAAAATGCCATACAATCTTGGAGCAACTCCAAGGTTCCTGAGAAACCAGAGCGCCAGGACATAAATTGAAGGAATCCTGATACTAGGCATGCAAGAGTGCATGTATTGTTAATGAGAGGAGTCAATGATATACCTCTTGACATTACCACCAGAGAGCTGCCATTGTTTGCACCTGCTAATGAAGTGATATAAAAGTTTCTCTCCCACTGATCCATTATCCATTCCTAAGAGCAACAAAGACAAGAATATCAAAACTATTGCAATAAAGTAGTATGAAACCACATAAATCACACTTGGCTATTATTGAGGGTGTAAGGTATAATATTGATAGCCACTGATGACTGAGAAGGATAAAAACATGGAATTAACAAAGAGGACTAGTATAATTCCTTTAAGAGAAAATCTACCTTGTGAAGAAAATGTTGTGATAGTTCATATACTTGAGAAGTAAAGCCAGTGCCAGCATCCATTATTAAAGCCCACAAATTTGAACAAGAAGCCACTGAACTGATAAACAACCCATCTTCATTTCCCTTTGTAATATGCTGTGCTAACCTGCCATCTGCAACATTGTAGTGATACCTGCAAAAGAAGTGTGGTCAGAGTGAAATTCTATTTCTAACTGTAGTAGTCTATGCAACAGTTCATACCTTTGCTTCATAGGCCGCCTAGCGTTATAAACACTAACCCATTGAGTTGCAGGCATCCCCATTCTAATCTTCTTTTTTGGTTGCTCGTCATCATCTTCTTCTATCATTAGGCGACCTCTTTTCTGACCAACCTGATATATAAGCTGGCAGAAGTTCAACAAAGATTTAGTATACTAACTAACATTAACACAAATGAAATATTTGTATACTAATTGGGTTTTCCCCAAAGCTCTTGCGGTCTTGCCACAAAAGAAATAGCTAGGAGCAATCTAAATTTTAGCATTTAGCTGACTTTCAGAATTTGTACACAGCTATAAGCCTACACCATGTGAGTTATAAAAAACAATAAAGTTGGTAAGCAATACAGTACCTTCTGAGCACCATCAGTGTTGATTGGCCTTATGTCTGGGTTTGGACCAACAATGCCATCAAAAAGAGAAATGCACTTTGCATAATTTGGTTCTTCATCAAACTTTAAGTTCACCACATATTCAATAAATTGCCGGAAAGGTTGTGGACAGAAGCAGCACAAAGATTCTGGAGAGGTCGCCATTTTTTTCTTGCAAACAAGGAAACCTTTATTCTCTCCCTAAAATAGATCAACGCAAGAGCAACTAAGGACAAAATATTGTACAAAGAACAGTAAAATTAATTCACACTCCAAACAAACTTCACCTGATATCCTTGCCAAGGAAGGCGACCCCGCAAAAGAAAAACAAGTGTGTAGGCAAGAGATTCAAGATCATCTCTTCTGCTTCCAGTTCTTCCCAAGTGAGCATGCACACTGGCATAGCGAACAGTTCCCCTGTTTGGGTAGCCAGTATGACAGCAGACAGTCAGTTTAGTGACAAGAGAAAATTGGGGTTTTAGGACTAAGAATTTATTAAAATATCCCTCTCACAAACCTAAAGATATCAGGTCTCTGATCATACTCAACATGGTCCCCTGAACCAGTGTCTTTCCATCTAGTAGCTGCGATGAGAATAGATAATAAGAAGCATGTTGCATTTCAATATGTTGAATATATATATAACGGTAGGAGGTTTTTGAGAAATAAAACAGAAGTACCTAATCCAAGGTCAACAAGAAAAAGTTTCTTCTCTTCCAGGGTTCCTGGGGTTCCAAGCAAAAAGTTCTCAGGTTTTACATCACCATGGACATACCTATCATAAACAAGAGTTAGTTATATTCCAAATGCAACATGTGAAAAACTATTAGGCTCCACTGCCAAGACAGGAACAATACATACCCTTTCGAATGCATCTTCTCCAATATGGAGATTGCTTCTATAGCAATACAAGCAACCATTTCAACAGACATTCTGCAGTAGAAACAAAAATAACTTCAATTGAGCAAATTAAAGGTGAACATTCAAGAATATATTGAAGCACAATTAGAGAACTTACGAGTGGGAATTATTGTTCCAAACATCCCAGAGACTTGGACCCAGCATGTCCATAATCTGCATATAAGTCAGATTGCATCAGAAACAATCCCATTGGTAAACGTCATGTTTTTAGGTAATGAAGAGTAAATCCATCAATATGATAAAGAAAAACAGAACTATCTTGGCTTATAATTGACTATAAGTTAAGATCCATGGAACCAGGCTTTCAGGCTGACTTAGGCAAAGTAGAGTTCCTTTCTAAATGAATAATCAACCACAAAACATGAAAGAAGTTAACAGCTAAAAAGTGTAATGATCTGAGGCAAAAAAAAAAAAAAAACCGAACATGCAAGAGATCTGTGTATCATTTCATCAAGGAGAAAAAAGTGGCGAGCGCTAGGATTAAAAACCCCATCACACCACCACCAAGGTTTTACAACTCAAACACCAACATGAACAAAAAAAAAATCAGTCAAAAAATAAAACATGAACAAAAAAAAAACATGCCAACCTCCCTACGGAGCTAACACAACCGCCATATTTGACAGGTTTGCAGGTTAACATTTTTACTTTTCATCGCCTTAAGACTTCGAGGCATAGTAAAAAAGTTTCCCTAATTTTTATAAAATACATGAACAATTTTATTAGTTTTTGCCTAGTTTCTATAAAATATGTGAACAATTTTATTTCTTTTGCTGGTAGTTTTTAGTATTAGCAAGGCTTTAGGGTGTGAGGCATGAAAACACACTAGACAACATTGGAAAGGACTGTTAATCAAATAGCCATTGCAGCATGTGGTCGAAAGAATAGAAAAATAGACTGAAGCAATGCAGATAGCGAATTCAGCAGGATGCAATTTCTTGCTTTATGGGATAACACATAGGACTGCACATATAGAGATCTTGCTATCTAAGGCAAGGACTCCTAACTCAGAACTCAATTAGACTTTCCTAAACTGGACTTTTCCGTAGCCAACTTGAACTAAAGTTCCTAATGTGTTGCACCTTCTTCCTGTCCTGCACAAAAATGTTGGCATTGCTTCTGCCGCCGTCCTTGAGCTCCATGATACCTTGTATAGTTCTTCCACAATATAAATTCGCAGCATTTAAGAATGCATGCAATCTACTGTTTAATTCAAGTTTTAACTAATAATTTAAGTATTCTCTCTATGCACAAAGGCACTGACTGCAATGATATAGACCATCAAGTTGTCACTGACTGAGACACATGGAATTCAATACCGCATGCCACCACATCATCTAAAACCACCCTGGTTTAGGCCAAAGGATGAAATATGAACGGTTTTAAGAGTTGAGGGGGCAGTAATAACTAGTTTCATAGTTGGAGAGACCGAATGTGGACTTCTTCCTATAATATAGAATGTAGATAAGAGTATATGCTCCATTACCATGATATAATACTCCCCCTGCCTCCCTTTATAATGCACTCTTGGTACGCCATGAATCCCACTTAGAGTGCTGCCAAATGGATGTTTTATACAAAAAAAAGTTAATATGCTTTGTAGAATGCCAGTTGCCATCAAAATGTGTACAGAATAACAAGGAAAACAGAAGCCGTGCAAAAGTAAAAAAAAAAAAAGTTACAGATGGCAGAAAAATATGACAATACAGTCACTTACTTGTAAACTTGCCACTCGTAGGGAGCTCCATAATTGCAGCCTTTGCTGGTCCGATGTTCAAACTTTATTGCCACCTGGTGTCAAGTTAAGCATGAACATAAATGCAAGTATGGTAATTTTAATATGGAAATGGAGAAGGCATCCAGAATAAATGAGCTGACCTCCAAAGCATTTGCACCAGGTGTCCTGTCGGTAACATTAGGAGAGGAAATACGCCGACCAACATATACTTGCCCAAATCCTCCCTTTCCAAGCTTTCTATCAAGTTTGTAAGTAGGTGAATTGGCAACTTGGACCTGTTTCAATAAATCAAAAAAATAAGTGTGTTACCCTAAAAAAATCACCTACACAGCATTTAAGGCTCCAAGGCTATCTGTTATCCTATTCCGCTATTCAAAAACCTACTAGTGTCATAACTCAAATGAGAATAGAACAGTCTAATTGAGTATAGGCCTCTATAAGTGTACATGGATGTATGCAGAACGAGAATGATTTGGTATTTGGTATTTATAAAAAGAAAAAGGTCAAGTTGTGTTCTTCTGATGATATAGTTAGGTCTCCAATGTATATTATGCCAAATAGAACTTAATCACAACACAAAATGCAACCAAGGAAGGGGAGACAAATAGCTAAGTGCTAGCAATTAATAAGGGGCATCGAATGCAAAAAAATCTGAATACTATAGTTATCTTGAGCAGCAGACAAACAGATTCATCTAAGAATACTAACACCAAACTTAGTGACGCAGACTATTACCTAATAAAATTGATGTACACATTAGCAGCTTTTTGTAGATTAAAAACAGGAATATGTACTTGTAATGTGGACACCTATTATTACTTCAATCATTGCTGTGCAGTAGAAAGTAATATTGCATGGATTGGACAGGCTTAAATTGCTGTGCGCCCCAAATTCTCTCAATTCCATTATACGTAACAGATTGACTAAGTGATCTCCCCTTTCATCATATATGCACATGAAATTTAACCATTCTAGGTATATATACAATCATGAAACACACAACATATGAAACTTGCTCAGTGTCAACAAAAAGATCACACAGGTTAGAGAACACTTGAGAGACGCTTTGATTAGACACCTTTTAGTTGATAGGGCAAAACTGCGCGACTGGGTGTTATGGAAAGGAAAATGCAAGTCAATCTTTGGAAAGTATAAATAACAAATGAACCATTTCATGAGTATTGATAGTATAAAGACATACCATTTTGTGCAAAAAGTGGCATGCATACATGCAAACAGCAAATCAGAAGCAGCATTATATAAGGTTTCATGTTGCTCCGTTATAAGAAAAACACTTCCTGCGCTAACCAATCTACGCTACCCTCTACTCAATAAATATAAACACCTCCTTCAGAATATTGTAAAACACAGTAATGTACTGCTTTTGCATTAACAAAGAACAACTACAATGAAACAATTCAACTCGCACCTATTCATCAGATAGGGAAGCTCAATTTTTTTTTCTCACTAGCAACATACAGAACAAGAGCATAAAATCTGTGCACAACACTTCATCCTCATCCATAACACCAAATAACATCTGAGAAATAAAAATCAGATTTCATCTATGCTCGCGCATAAATTCCTACTGCTCCACAGGTGATTATCCGAGACTTAAACAGTACTCTCTCCCCTAGCATGCAAACTAAACCGGATATCTCTCCCACAAGTCCCCAATCTCTACCACTACGGCCAAAACAACCTCACCGCTTCCCAACCACGAACCGCCTCACTGTACAACCGCCACGCGCGAGCAATCACGGCGCTCAAAACCCTAATCACCTCGACATTGCTAAACGCCCGTAGCTTAAGGAGCAAAAGGAGGGGGAGATCCTCACCGTCTCGGGGAGCGGCGTGGAGCTCCCGTCGTCGCCCGGGGCGGCGCCCCGCTTTTCGCCGCTCCCGACGACGCTGTCGACGTCGTCCATTCCCCGCCCCCGATCGAAACGCAGCTCGGAATCTCCGTCAGCAACAGGAAGAGTCAGCCGGGCGACGGGCGGCGGGCGGTGCTGCCGCTGCTGCAGGGGGCTCCGGGTGGCTGTGGTGGTGGCTAGGGCTAGGGTTTGGATGCGGCGGCGGCGGCGGCGGAGGAGGAGATGCGAGGTGGTCGGCGACGGGGAAGGGAAGGGAAGGGAACAAAAGGCGAGGAAAAGCAAAGGAGGGGATGGAAAATTCTGCACTCTGCTCGCAACTCTCGCGTGATGGATTCCTCCGACTCGTCGACGACGGGAAGGCAGTTTTCCGCCTTTATGCAGGGAAGACGTAGAAGAGGAGATTACGCCTTCGACAGTCGTCGAGTAGCTCGTGTCGAGGGAGTCATGCAACTCGTCCGGACTCCGGAGTGATGAGTCAGATTAGTACATGAGTGACTGATTTATGAGTCAGATGAGTGCATCAGTGATGACTCCTCGTTCGCGTGTGGAGAAGATCAAAGGTTTGTGGATTGAGCAAGTTAATTGTCTGTACCGCATTTATTTCTAGGTTTATTTATGGTTTTTTATTAAGAGAAGATATAATCTAACGACTTACAATTATGCTGTAAAAATGCTACCACGTGAAGTTGCATACAGTAATTTTTTACTTCGTGCTTTGGTAAGCCAGATTATCACTACTCACCCAAAATAAGTATGATTATCACTACTCATAATGCCGGTTCATAATAAAAATGGACAGAGAAACTGTGGTTATTGGGCCAATCCATCTTCCAGTATCCATCGTTCACATTCATCTAATTAAGGCCTACCTAGAAGCGGCCCAAGTATCAGAATCAGACAGCACGGGCTCAGCTGCGGCCTTCTGGCATCGCTTCTCTCTATGCACAGGCGGTGGTTCCCTTTGAAAAAATAGCGCTCTCTGCCTCTCTCATGGAGTCATGGCTCTTCATGCCAAATTCTTCAAATATTTGAGGACTGGGGGAGGAAATAGTAATTGTGTAGCCCCTCCGTCTCATCACTATTCACCTGTAATGTTTGATTGCTCGCCTTATTCAAAAATGTTGTACAAATATAAAAATAAGTCATGTCAAATATTTTCAAAATAAAGTAAATAATAAACAAAATAAATAATTATTCTAAATTTTTTTAATAAGATGAGTGATCAAACATTACAAATACAAGTAGGGAGCCAAAATCTCTTATAATATAGGAGAAAAGGTGTACGGCTTATTTGGAAAAACGCAGGATAGAAAAAACATAGGAATTTTAGAGGATTGCAGGTGTAAAACAGAGGAATGAAAAACAGAGAAATCTAGAAATTGAGTGCATTTAGATCACGGGATAGGAAACTACACTAATTTATCCACGTTAAGTCCACGCCGGCGAAGACAGCGGCCTGCTTGCCTCCGCGCTCGCCTCCTTGCCGGCGGCAGCTCCTCCTGCATCCGCGCCCGCCTCCGTGCCGGCGCCGCGCCTCCCGTCCAGCCTCCTTGCCGGCGGCCGTGCTTGTGTACGCGCGGCGGTCGTGCCTCCTGCCTCCTCGCGGGCCTCGAGCTCCGTCGCCGTCCGCCGGCCGCGACTCGTCACCGTCGATCCGCGCGTCGGCCTCGAGCTCCTCCGCGCGCCGTCGATCTCCGCCCAGGCGCCCACCACCGGCCTCAACATTGCTGACCTCTGTGTTAAGTGCTAATTGCAGTCATAAGTGCTCGATTGCTTCCTCTCACGTACAGGAAAAGAAAAATGAGGTTAGAGTGGATTGTTTCTTTCCTGTGTTTCTCCCATGGAATAGACGGCTCATGAAAACTTCCTTCGAGATTCCTGTGATTGAGTTTTGCATCCCGAATGCTAGGAAAGGAAAAAAGCCTATGAACAGTATTCCTTTGAAAAACCTGTGAACTTCCTATATTCCGAATAGGGCCGTAGAAAATAAAGCTCAAAGATACCATACAACTTGTTATGTCATCTCAATAGCCAAACTTGCTCCTAGATGATTAAATCTGGCTAGTTTTTCTCCTTACCATCCTGATGCCCATCCACGGGGCGTATGGGGCTAGATCTACCACTTTCGACAAAAACAACACCGCACACTTGCATAGGCCAAAACGATACCCTCCTCTGCTCACCTCCTGCTACGGTGACACCACCGCCAGCCCTGCCATTTGCCAACCGTCGCCATCTCCCTTCCCTAGGTCAGCAAGCTCCAATGATGTTGCCCATTCCCTCCATCGCCGACTCATGCCCAAGCTCCGCTGCCGCCTAGGCGTCTTCGGCTGTCAGGGATTGCCACCACCAGTGACGCCTTCTCTATATGGGAGGGGGCTCCCTTATTGTCTTTTGTAAATGTCAACACTATGGTTACGTCACAGGCAATGCTCGTGCTGACGCTGTTGCGACATGCGGCCAAAGTTTTGTGGGCGGCACGTTGAGGCGGCGACATTGGTTTCAGGTAAAAAGTTGGCACCATCTTTGTCTTTTCATGGGCCGATTTTGGTCATGTAGGTCTAGGACAAGCCTGTTAATCTGATTTGCTCGCTCACTCTCGTTTGATGCCAAACAAATAGTGCTTAGTGACATAGGATGTCCCTCTGACGTATAATTCAATACATGAGAGAATTTGGTTCCTTATGCCGCCACATCAGACATTATAATTGTTTAGATTCGTTATACTAGACGTATCACATTGTAATGTAAATGCCATCGTGGACCTGACATATTCTACTAATACCTACTAATTGTTTAGATTCATTATACCAGGATGTGACACATCTTCGACGGATTAGTTGGTAGGGACTGCCATCATGGAGCTGACAACCATGGTTCAAAACTTTAAATGTACTGATCACTAGCAAGACACCTACTTATGTATAGAGACATGCTGCTTCAACATGCTATATTTCAAAGGACACTCTGTTTCCAGGAAAATTGATTTGTTAAAGGGCTAGGTTTGCTGGACGAGTAAAAACTTGTATTGACAAATAATAGATCATATTGACCCGGCGTTTGACAAGGAATTTATTTTGGGGACCGAGTAAAAACTGCATAGATGGGAATCTTTAAAATTGTTACCGACACCTACCCCAGGATGGAAGATTTGGCATAAAGTTCGTTCCTTTAGGACCCATGCATGCATAAACAAAAAAGCATAAAGCCCTTTTAGGTTCAGAGATGCATGTTCTTTTCTTAGCCAGATATACGGAAGTGGTGCTGTCTACTGAACCTGAAACACCACATTTTAAAGACCGCTCCATTGTTCCGTTAGAGTGTAATAAAGAAAACTATTAGAGACTACTACTAGCTATATATAATACCACATTTTATATGAAGAAAAGTTCATTTGTTTTTTTATGGGAGCTCTAGTGCGCGCGCGTTTAAAAGCCGCGCGCCCCACGCACATATATATATTTTCCATGTTAATTTGAAAATGATCGAATCAATAGACAACAATAACTTCCATGCACGAACGAGTGGACGTGACAGGTTGGATGCTGGTGGATATCGAGCGAGTCCAAAGCGGCTCGCTCGCTCGTGGCTGAAGCCGATGCGTAACAAGAAAAAGAAAAAAAGAAGCAGCAACGCGAGGCAGAAAAGCGGCGCGCGGCCAGGCGAGGAGATAGACCAGCCAAGCCAGCCAGCCTGGCAGCCGCGCCCACCAACCACGCACTCGCTCTCGGTCGCTTTGTCGCTGGAGGGCGCGTGCAGAGACGAGATAGGGAGCGAAATCGTAAAGCAGCCAAATTATTAACTCAAAGATGAGCAACTCGATCTCACGTACATGGTACATCGATCATCATCACGATCACGGCCTTTTCTCTCTCGTTGGCTGTTGCCGCGAAGTGCGAGCACCACTACTATTCACTCAGTTTTACAAGAGTTTTGACTTTATTTACCGGTAAGATTTGACCATCGTTTTTTAAAAAATTAATGCTAATATAAAAAAGTATGTTGGGCATAAAATACTTAAGATAGTAAAATAAATCACAAACAAAATAAAAGATACTTCTTAGAGCCTATAGCCTAGTGGTTACAAGAGCCTCAGTAGCACCTGAGGTCTTGGGTTCGATTTCTCGTGAGAATGAATTTTTTAAGATTTAACGGCTTTATGCTTTTAGTGGGAAGTGACGTACCCGTCGACAGCGAAGCGTCTGTAGTGACTTCGTCAATCTCAAATTTGCCGGTCCAATCTTCGGAGATGCTCATATGGGTAAGTTTGTGTGTGTTCATAGGGATGAGTGTACGTGCGTTATGAGTGTCTACGTTGTATTGTGTAATTTAAAAATAAATAAATGACACTTCTATTATTTTTTTAATTAGACGAATGGTCAAACATTATAATAAAAAAGTCAAACACTTGTATTATGAAACGGAGGTGATAATTCACACCTTATTCATGCGAGTGTTCAGTATTTTCATTTCCATCTCATTTTTCCTAGGGAGCTGAAATTAAAATTAGCAAAGCTTACTTACAACTGAAAATTAATTAGCTCCTATATATGTGTTATGTACCACCTATATTTTATAGTATATAAGACGTTCTGACTCTTTGTCACAATGTTTGACCATTCGTTTTACTAAAAATATACTATAAAAAAAATAAGCATACATAAAGTACTTTTGATAATAAAAATACAACTTTAATAATTTTTTAAATAATGGTCAAACATTATAAAAAAAATCAAAACATGTTGCATATGGTAATTAATTAATTCTTACCTCGATCATTATGGTCCACACATGTATACGATTATGCTGCTCCCTTGGTCAATTTTTATAGACCAGCGTAATTATATTTACACAAGTAGAAAAATAGTTTTGAGCATTGCATTTAAACTAATTTTATATGGTAAATATTACCACATTAGACTATAACTTAGTCAAACATAAAATAATTTTACTTAAAAAAGTCATAATGTCCTACGTTCGAACATCTACGACCAATGCAACCTGGATGCAGCTGCATGCATCAAGCAAGTATACAGCATATATACTCCAGGCTGCCGTATCTACAGCTGCCGTGCAGTGCAGGTGAGGAAACATACGCGCATGTACTAAAGCTATACCGTTGCTGGAAACTAGCTAGGAGTATATATGCAGGCAGCTAAGCTAAGACCCAGGTTGTTGTTCAGAGCAAAGGGGTCACGTTTCCTTAGCATTATTCACGACCTTTCTCTTCTTGTAATCTTCTTTTCCTTTCCTTTCCTTTCCTGGAAGGGTGTGAACTCAGATCCTTGCCTTGTTAACACAATCAACCTAAGATTCGATCTCATACTGCCGCCGGCTCTCACCAAACCCCTCCCTAATCATACGTACGTGTCGGTGCAGTGCAGAGACTGTAAAATGATACGACGAATTAATTAAATCTGGCGAGGAAAATAATTAATCGATCGATCTCAAGTTAATACACAAATGAAAAATACCCAGGTAGCCAGATTCCAATCATCATGGTACACCCAATAGGCCAATAGCACTGTATTTTCCCCAATTAATCCGTCCGTGCACGTATACGTATACGCTGCCAACGCACGTACGTAGAGATAGATACTGATCCCCTGCATCCATCCGCATCGTCATCTCGCCATCGCGGCATCGCCCACGCATGCATGCAAACCGCACGATCCAATCCAACGGACAAGCGCACGCCACGTGTTCAAGCTACCCGCGGCGGCGGCGGCGGCTGAGCTGGCACTCTGGCGTGGCGGCGGACGGCTGCATCCGGAGCTGCTCGTAGAACTTGTTGATGAAGTCCTCGAACTCTGCGTCGTCCACGCGCTCATGATGCGGCTCGCCGCCGTCCTCCGCCACGGCGGGGAACGGCGAGTCGGTGACGCGGAGCGGCCGGACTCCGGCGGGGGTCCGGCCGAGGATCCACGCCACCATCGGCGACGGTGTCGCCGTCGCCCACCCGGCGCTGCCGCGCGCCGACGTCGCCGACGCCGGCGTGGCGGCGCCCTCCTCCACCTCGGCGCTCATCATCTCGAACGCCCTCGCCACCGCCGCGGCGTCGAGCCCCCCGTACTCGCCGCCGCCGCGCCGCCCTCCGCGTTTGAAGGGGAAAAGGCCGCCGTAGTAGCTGGTGAACGATGACGGCGTCGTCGTGCAGCTGAACTCCACCTCCCGCGGCCGCCGCCCGTAGAACGGCGCCATCGCTGATGAAGAAGACGAGGAGTACGACGCGGCGGCGACGGCGGCGTGGTGTTGGGCGAGGAGGCTACGGAGGGCGCGGCCGGCGAGCTTGCCGCGGCCGAGGAGGACGTGGAGGTCCATCATGACGCGCTTCCGGCAGAGGCCTCGCCGGAGCATGTGGCACACGGCGAGCACCACGTGCCACAGCCGCCGCGCCATCCCGGCCTCCATCGGCGGCCGCCGCGCCGGCGTCGGCGCCAGCTCCATGGACGAATTAATCGATCAACGAGGGTCTTTGTGCAAGAGAAAGACAAGGATAACGGAGTAGTTGCTAATTTGTTGTTTTTTGAGGGGGCTGATTAGCTTAATTGAGCTTAGCCAAACTGGCCAAAGGGTTGATGGAATGGAATGAGTAGGATGGGGGGAGGCAGAGGAGGTATTTAAGGGAGGGAAAGGGCTCAAAGGGTCCCACAAAAACACAACTTAATATGGAAGGAAGAAGGGTTATGGCTAGTGATTTGTACTGATACTGTTGTTTGTGTAGCCTGGGTTCCTTATCTAAAGGCTGCTGATACTGCTGTTAATTCCTAGCTAGCGCAGTTCATATTTGTCATTTGTCATTTGTCAATGGTCAATATGTACTTACTCTGGTCAAAGAAGCATGCCGATTTGAAACCGTTTAAGCTTAAGTACTTAGGAGGAAAATGTGTTTAGATTAAGGTATGAAAATCATGTAGATTTGCCAAAAAAACCGATAATATGATAATTTAATTGGGTTTTTACAATATTTTGGAACAGCCAAAGTTTTATCTTAATGAACTGTATCGTGATATTCGAAAGGGCGTGTTTTCATTTGGGGACGGAGGGAGTTGTGATCAAGTCTGACCAATGAACGCTAATGGCAAAGACTACCATGCATAGGTTAATTAGCTTTGGTGCTACTTGGCTTGTTGGTTTGGTAGTACTGACAATGATTGCCAACTAAAGACGACATAGTCTAAAGTTTGGTTAATAATACCTTTGTTTTTGTTTGGTGTGAAATTGACGCAAGAACTTGACAAAATTCAACTGTGGGAGTGGTTAATTTTCCCAAAGCATTTCCTTCATATTTGTCAAGGCTTAAAAGCATTTACTTTAGGAGAATATACCCTCGATTCCTTGAACCATGCTAGCTTCTTTGAAGGAAACTGGGAGGAATGTGTCGCTGCGAATGCAAAATACAAAAGAAACAAGAACCATGTTAATGATGATCAGTGAAGAACTAAAGGGCACACTCCTAACTAATGTTTCTAAACACCCCACCAAAAGCACAAGCTAGGTCCCAAACATTTGGAATCTTCTAGGTCAATAGAGCATCACTTTACAAATTAGTCACATAATTAAGCATGAATGACTTTTCAAGAATGGTCATTTACATCAACATTATGCATGCTTATGTTAAGATGCTAAAATTTTACCAGATGTTAAGATGAAAATTTCTACAGTATATTGGATTAGTAAATACAGCGATATAGCCAGAATCATCGAATGAAATTTCTTTTCTTTTCTTTTTTCCTTTTTGGGAACACAGAAGCTTTGCGTGCAACTGTCCAAACTGATGTACTCCCAGTTACATGCATGCTTTCTTGATTGCTAGTCAGCTCAAATATAACCTCAAGAGAATTAGCGCTCTCTGCTATATATTCTCGTGCTTTAATAAAGAACATATACACTTGGATTAAAACGATGGAAGCACATGTAACCAAGGGGTTAATAATTGGATTTCAACATTACTGTACTAAATTAAACCTACACTAAGCAATATCGGAAAACACAACACCGGTTTGCATAAATGCATGTTGTCTGCAGTTTGGTAAAAAAAAGTTGGAAATACACAACACCGGTTTTTGTGAGCAATGCTTAGCAAAAGCTAACCTAAGCTTATTCCTTTGTAAGCAAGTGAGGAATTTTTCGCCCTTTTTATTTTGATTCCTTTTCTTTTCCTGCATGGAACATTGGTTGCCTTGTATTCTCTCTTGTTGGCTTTCGCTAAAGCTGGTCATCGATCAGCTCGGAGCTCAAGACTCAAGATTTAGTACGTACTACCTTGCCGCAGATTGCTTTTCACAGAGAATGCTAGGGCTGCTTTTGTTATTAGAATTAATTAGTATAGACTTTTAATTGCTGCTTTTTTTTGTTAGATTAGTGTATACTCTATACTGATAGGGAATTATAGTTGTGTACTGCCGGTTTCCTTGCCAAGAACATATAAAGTTGAGGCCGTGTTTAGATACCCAAAAGTTTTTGGCCAAAAATATCACATTAATGTTTGGACACATATTTAAAGTACTTTACATATTCTGAATGTACACTACGAGACAAATCTTTTGAGCCTAATTAATCCGTCATTAGTATATTGGTTACTATAGCATTTATGTCTAATCATGACGTAATTAGGCTCAAAAGATTCGTTTCGCAGCGTACAGTCGGAATACGTAATTTGTATCGTTGTTAGTCTACGTTTAATACTTTAAATATGTATTCAAATATTTATGTGACATTTTTGGCCAAAATTTTTTGGGTATCTAAACACGGCCTGAATTAGACGCCCTTTTCTTTTGGACACATTAACAAATATAGATGCAGAGAATCATGATTTGTTAATTGAGAAAAGTATTGGGTTTTCCAGCTTAAAATTTTTACTAACACCTTGTAGGACGGAGCTGATGTTAAAACATATATTATACTATATAGGGTAACAGGAATAATCTGCAAGTTACTCCCTCCAGTTTCTAATAGTTGACGTTGACTAGCTTAAATTTGAGCCAGCCTACGTCAAAGAAAAAAATGCAGAGGAAGTATTTTTAAACATCCAAGGTTGTAAAATATCATTTTAAGAAAGATAAAAGAAGAATGCAACATCAAACGTCTCCAAGTTCTTTTGAACTTTCTTGAGGTTGGACCATGAATAATAAAATCTTACCAAAATGTTATTTTTTCAAGAAAAATCGTTGATAGATTATACAAGTTACTGAAGATACCTGAAATATATTTAGACCTATCATTTCAGAAATATATGTCAAAACATACTTTGTTTTTTTATTAGAACTAATACACCACACCCACTGTATATATGCTCCATTAAAATTTTCTTCACTCAGAGCGCTTAATATTAGAGCATGTGCTATGTGTGATCTAGCATTATCGGCTATATTTTTACTTACAATACGCAAAATAGATTTCTAACTGAAGCATTGGTAGGTCCATTTAAAACGCAGGAGACTCTAATCACAGGAATAGAAAAAACATATAAATTAAGTGGTATGGATCCTCAATTCCTATAGAAAAAATACCGCACAAATACTTCAAAGCAGGTGTTTGATTGTAACACATGAAAAAAAATATAGGATTGCAAGAGACAAATGATTCAAAATATGAGGTATGACCTCATGTTTATTTTTCTCCAAAATCTTCATAAGATTGTCCATTCTAAACGAATTTCAAAGGAATTCATAGGATTCAATCTTTGTTTCAAACACCTTATTAGAAAATTTTCCTATAGGATTTAAATCCTTCAAATTTCCTATATTTTTCCTATGAATCAAAAATCAAAAGGGGCCTTAATTCCCTTGTTAATAAAAAAAAGTTTTCCAGCTACACTTCTGCACGTCGGTCCCTGAAAAGTTTATCTCGATTAACGACTGTCTTGAAAGCTATCTCAACTTTAATCGGTGGTAACAGTAACATGTGCTATCTCAACTTTATAGGTAGCTTGTATGTCACATCCACGTACATAGATACTTTGTGGGACAAGGGCAGCAGATCAAATCTGAGATACTAACAAACATAATATCGCATTTCTTAAAGAACAGCCTCTATATCCAACAAAATGTCTTATGTCTTAGTTGAGGGTAAAAAAAAAGACTTATACATTATTGCTTATACAGGGCCAGTCCTGTGATTTTGGGCCCTAGAGCGGAGAAGCGGAGGCCCATATATATATATATATATATATATAAACTAATATATATATTTATATAGTCTTATAAACACACAACATTTAATAGTTGATGTGTTATAATTATCTATATATAACATTTTCAAACTTCAAAGTGAAAAAATAATCAAAAATACTTGGCACTTTTATTCTAATATTTCATGATACAAATAGTATTTTCGGGCTGATAAATTATCAACAATTATTAAATAGTATGAACTAATAATTTTTTGGTTTATGAAGAGGAAAAAAGATAGAGAAAATACTAGATGAGATGAATTGCAGGATTATAGGACCTTGAAATCAGATGAATGAATGAATTGGATGAGTGCAGGAGCCAAAATCAACCAAAGAAAATGGCAACATCACAACATCGTCGCCTGCATGTTGCCCTTGCCCACCATGCGAGCGTCAGGGCCAGCGGGTTGAGGGCTTAGCCTGAGCCTCTCTGGGCATGTAGGTGCAGCATAGCAGCGGCCGCCTAGCCTGCAACGACTCGCCGTGTGCCCGTGGTGACGTGAGGTGAGGGCGAGCGGGCGAGCATCACGAGTGGCGTGATCGAGGCAACACGACGGGAGTCAGATCACTTCCACTTCTCTTCGAAGATTCGGTCCCTGCGAAGCTGCGTCGCTGCGATGGATCATGTATCAGTGATTTGTTTGTGTATAGGCTTGTTGGGCTATTTAGCTAGTATCTAATTTAATGTAGGCCCATAAGCTAAAATTATACAGTACACACATGTATTAGTATATATATATACTATATGTGTACGGGGCCCCTAGATTTTGGCCTTGGGCGGCCGCACCGCATGACCACCCCCAGGGCCGGCCCTGCGCTTGTACATATACCACTCATATATGTATGGTAGCACCGATGTTCTCCATCATTTGTATTTGTCTAGGCATAAATATTTGACAATCAAGATAAAATTTGATTGAAAATTTGAAACTTGAACTATCCATAATTTGAAACTTTCAAAGTTTTAACCGAATCTCGTCCTTAGCGTCAAATATTTATTACCGAAGGATTTATTAGCCCATTATTTTTTTCTGTGTGGCTTCCTCTACAAGGTCTAACCGAATTCCATCCTTAGCGTCAAATATTTATTACAGAGAAACCTTTTTGCAATATTTTTTTTAATGAAGTGTTAAAAAACACAACATTTAACCTCATGTCAGGTGGAGTGTTTTGGTGCTAACTTTGATCCTGAATGGCTTAACGACCACGACTATCAAACCCTTATGTCTAGCCTCAGGCAGGAGCAATATGATCATTGTTCTGCCTCGCAGGGTTAATTTTTTTAGATAATGGCAGGGTTAAATACAATACGTTTTCACTAGTGTCAGAACTCATCATCACTTGTGGCTTGATAATGGTGGGAGCTAGACAAGAGGAGGGGTTTGAGCTGTGTGAGGCCTAATCAGACCGAATGTTGGCACGTGCAGATTAATAACCACACAGGACTATAAAATTAGGGCCCTGTTCTTTTTTTTTTTTCAATTAGCACCGATGTGTTTCAATTTTTTTCAAGACCTTTTTATTTTATTTTATTTTTTCTTCAAATTATCCTCTTCCGCATCCACATATCATCTTCCGCATCCACATATTTGGTTACAATAGAACTGTTTTCCTTTACTCTGATAGTCGTTCGATCATAATCATGTCCACTTTGGAAAGTTACTATCATAATGATGATATGAACGCATTGCTGGCACTCAATGTCAGTTTTTTAAGTTAGAAAAGAAAACTAAATTACTGCATGAGGATGCAATTATTCTTGAGCTTCTGCAAATTGTAGCTTCTCCCAATAGTCCACAACTTATAAAAATCTATAATTACAGATTTAAAAAATGAATCAAGAAGCCAGAATTTGGAGAAGCCGAGTTTTTCAACCTTTTCAGATTCTTACTAGATGAATACTAGCCAGCTACTTCTCATAATCTAAACTCATCCAAATAGACCCTTATTCATAGCACCACCACATTGTTAGTTGGTGAACTTCCAATGTACTCCTTTCAATATTTGACGTTGTTAGGTTAATCGTACGAATAAAATCAAAGGCAGTATAACTCTAGCCATTTTTGTTTTTAGGAAATAGCCGTTGTTTGTCGTGCATAATTTCTACACCTCCGTTCTATAATATATTATAGCTACTTTTAGTTACTAATCTGGACATCGCTGCTACAAATAGACACAGATAGCTATTGAAACACTACTATTGAACATCTTATAGGTGCCAGCTCCAGACACTCCATATGTGACGGTTTTAGCAGCTGGCACCTATGTAGCATTACCTTTGCAAGCGTCATTGTCAACCTTAAATAACCGTCACACACTTATAGTTGACAGTTCTAGAACTAATAACTATAAGACATGGTAAACGACATGTTTACAAGTTAGTGGTGATAGGTGTTGGTGATATGGGCCCGGGGTACAACGTGGCAGTGATATAAAGCGCCTTGGGCCCACCGAAGCAAAGTAACAAAAAATATTAGACCTGGGGTGAGCGGCCCGTGAACCCCGGGGCCCCCTTCGGGAGGAAGCAGACCATCCCGGGGGAGCACCCGGGGGGCCTGTAGATGACCCGCACCAGTTCGCCCTTTAGAAAGCGCGCGGAAGAGAGCGGCGCTGCGCTCCCAACTGCCGCATTCATGAGGGCTAGCACGGCCTCGCCGCATTAATGGCGATGTGAAACAGCGCTGCCATCCCCCATCATTACTCCTTTCTCTCTGACCGAGGGGAGGAGGCGTGGGCGGCCGCGGCAGTCGTGGGTGACCGTGCGGTCGCCTGCGACGGGACGCCCCCTCTGCCCCGTCTCCATCGTATTTAATGCAACGAAGAGCAGTGTGGAGGAGGAGGGCGAGGTTTTCTTCACATCCCTACAATCAACCTGCCCTATGGGCTACCAGCTCCGGCAAGGAAAAAACCGACAAGACCCTACGAAGCCTACAACACCTGCCCTACCAAATCCACTCCTGATCCCGGGTTACGCAACGGACAAGGGAAGTGCGTGCTGGCATGCCTGCGGGGGGGGGGAGTAATCTGCTCTTGACGTCCAAAGAAAAGAAAGAGAAAGCCATTGTGGTGTTCCCTTGAGTATAAAAGGAGACCTAGGCTCACAGTAGAAAAGGGAGAGACTTAGAGAGTAAACTACACCCATCCTGCGGCCCGAACCTATATAAACCCTTGTCTCCATTCTCACCCGGAATCGGCTTTACTCATTTCTCCACACAGTTGCTGTACTCCGATCCACCCGTACCCTTGGGCCGGACAAAAAAGGGGTTCCACGAATCCCCGATGAAGGAATTTACGCTCCGACATCTGGCGCGCCAGGTAGGGGGTGCGCTCGTGGAGTTTCGGGTTCCACCATTTCCGTCCTACTCGAACAATGACGGATAGCCCACTGCTACACACGGTGTCCAACCCTGACGCAGAAGCGGTGGGTGCGGAGGACGCGGAGGACTCCTTCGAGTGCAAGGAGATCGCCGCCGAGTCAAACCACAAGCACGCCAAGAAGAAGGCGATAGACCCGCTGCCCGCGGCTACGG
>CM002483.1:4605855-4651977 GCA_000325765.3 Leersia perrieri
GGGGAAAACGGGGGAGGGGGCGGGAGTGGGTTGTCGTAGCCATCCCTCTTCCTCTTTCCCTTATTGTACTTCTCCCGCAGGCGACGGAACCTGAGTGGGACGTCGTCGTCACTGATGACTTCGGTAGTGTCGCTACCGCCACCGGCGTCGGCTGAGGTCGCTGACGGGCCCTCCGTCGAGGCCACCGCCCCCAGCGCGGCCAAGATGTGGTCGCGTCGGAGATCTCGGCACAACGGCGTCACATCCGGGGGCATCAGGGTGAGTGTCTCGTCGACTACCCTCAGGGTGAGCGAGATCACCAACCCGAGGGCGTTCGCGTCCATATCGTGCTCCACCCCCACGAACATGCGCATGCCGTCGGTGACGCCGGAGTAAAACCACGTGGGCCACTCTCGTGCCTGCAGCAGCGAGATTCGTCGTGACATGAAGTCGCGGAAGACGGCGTGGCTCGAAAGGGCGGCCTGGCGCAGGTGGTCGAGCCGCTCCATCACTCCGTCGAACTCGCACCCGATGCTCGGCCGCTCGACCCAGTTCTCCTGGGCGACCGACGGCCCCGTCGGGAGCCCCAAGTGTGGATGATCGTCGACGGCGGTTTAGAACCAATCCGCTTGCCAGTCCTCCCAATGGCTGCGGGCGTAGATGGCGATGAAGCGGCACCCCTTGTCGGAACGTGGCGCGATGGCCACCAGTCCAACCGCCGGCGCAGGGGTAGGCCGAGACAGGAAGAAGAACTGCCTGAAGCGCGTCACCGTCGGCATTACTCCGATGAACATCTCGCAGGTGTAGGCGAAAATGGCAAGGTAGAAGATGACGTTCGAAGTAAGGTGGAGTAGCTGGATGTTGTAGTAGTTCAGCATCTCCAAGAGGAAGGAAGATGTAGGCGGCACCAGATCGCACAGCGCGTACGAGCGGAAGAACACCATCCGCCCTGGCGCCGTCGGTGCCGCCGCCGCGTCGTGACCGTGGTGGACTCCCGCCGGCAACAGCCGGTTGAGGGCTTCAACCTCCTCCCACTTGTGGATCTTGGATTTCGGGAGCATGCTCCCCGGCATCAACGGCGAGTCGCGAGCCATGGTCTTCGACGGCGGTTGGAAACAAAGGCGGAAGCGAGAAGGCTTGGAGATAACGCTCGCGGGGAAAACGAAGGAAGGTGGAGAATTTTTCTTTGGTCAGCCCCAGCGCCTTATAAAAGTGCGTCTCCTCATCTTCGGCTGCCGCACGATCGAGGCGCCTCCTTGATCCCCGCGCGCGCAGCCCGCACTCAGCAAGCGCACGCCTGCACGATACACGGAATAGGCCCGTTACTCACGCGCCGTTCCAATTTCCTTGGGAGGTCCGCACCGTCGCAGGCGGCTTTTGGCCTCCCAAGACGATGGAAATGAACAAAGCGCGTGGCGTTAGCTGCGGCCCATCATCTTCCCACCAACAAGAGGGCCCGTGCCCCATCAGCCAAATGTCGTGGCGTTAACCCCGCCCTGCCCGGAGGCAGTTCCTGGTCAACGTCAGGGGCTACTGTCGGTGATATGGGCCCAGGGGTACCACGTGGCAGTGATATAAAGCGCCTTGGGCCTACCGAAGCAAAGTAACAAAAAATATTAGACCCGGGGTGAGCGGCCCGGTGAACCCCGGGGCCCCCTCTGGGAGGAAGCAGACTATCCCGGGGGAGCACCCGAGGGGCCTGTAGATGACCCGCACCAGTTCGCTCTTTAGAAAGCGCGCGGAAGGGAGCGGCGCTGCGCTCCCAACTGCCGCATTCATGAGGGCTGGCACGACCTTGCCGCATTAATGGCGATGTCAAACAGCGCTGCCATCCCCCATCATTACTGCTTTCCCTCTGACCGAGGGGAGGAGGCATGGGCGGCCGCGGCAGTCGTGGGTGACCGTGCGGTCGCCTACGACGAGACGCCCCCTCTGCCCCGTCTGCATCACATTTAATGCGACGAAGAGCAGTGTGGAGGAGGAGGGTAAGGTTTTCTTCAAATCCCTACAATCAACCTGCCCTATGGGCTACCAGCTCCGGCAAGGAAAAAAGTGACAAGACCCCACGAAGCCTGCAGCACCTACCCTACCAAATCCACTTCTGATCCCGGGTTACGCGGTGGATAAGGGAAGTGCGTGCTGGCATGCCTGGGGGGAAGTAAAATGCTCTTGACGTCCAAGGAAAAGAAAGAGAAAGCCATTGTGGTGTTCCCTTAAGTATAAAAGGAGATCCAGGCTCATAGTAGAAAAGGGAGAGACTTAGAGAGTAAACTACACCCACGCTTGTAAGCAAAAGCTTTCTTCCCACGATATTAGACACACAACAGGAGTACGGTATTACGCATCCTGCAACCCGAGCCTGTATAAACCCTTGTCTTCATTCTCACCCGAAATCGGGTTTACTCGTTTCTTCACGCAGTTGCAGTACTCGGATCCACCCGTACCCCTGGGCCGGACAAAAAAGGGTTCCACGAATCCCCGGTGAAGGAGTTTACGCTCCGACAATAGGATTTCACTAACAACTGCCACCTATAATGGATTTATATGTGGCAGTTTTTTAACAAGACCAACACCTATAAGGGACTTATAGGTGGCGGTTTTTATAAACAATCGCCACCTATAGTCGACTATAGGTTCTGGTATTAGAGATCATGTGCCACCATATCTATAGTCGATTATAGGTATCGGTTTTGACGTTAAAGCCAGCACCTATAATGCTTTGAAATAAAAAAAAAAAGCTGAGAATAGCCAGAATTCACATGATCACAGTATAAAATCACGGAACTCACATATATCGTAGATAAAAAATACAATCAGGACTCAGAACTGCACCATAATTATCCTAGAAATACTCATCTAATATATTCTAGGTATTACGCTTCTGAGTGTACATCCATCGATTATCCATTATAAATAACCGATACTTGCAAATATATCAGTGGCAAAATATTCCCAGTTCAGTTAGACATGTATTTTTAAACATGCTAAGTTCAATTAGAAAATCTGTAATTTTAATTCAATTATAACAACATAAATTTAATTCAAGCACCACTTCCCTAATCCCATTTCACATTTGCTTCAATCTCTCCTCTCCTTGAGCTCTCACTAATTAATGGTGAAATTAAGGTCTATGAAGAGAATCACTCCTACGCTCAAAGCACCACTTACCTAGTCCATATAAAGTTGCAGCTTCAGATACTTCCCTCCTTGAGCTCTTACTAATTACTCCATCCGTTCCAAAATATATATATGGCACAACCACTTTTTCTCTATGTCCCAAAATATAAGGCGCCCATTAATTATATTACAACATGCCTTGACAAAAACTAAATAAAAATAAATACATATAACATGCATTGGTTTGTTTGTATCAAGTAAATAGACAACTAAATATTTCTTGGTCTTATAAGGTGGTTATGCCTTATATTTTGGAACAGAGCGGGTAATCGAGAATGTGTGATTCTATGAAGGGAACCACACCCACAACTTCATTTTCAACTTCAATTATAATAACATAAATATGTCCAGAAAACATATAAAATTTTATGTTCTATATAATTAAAAAGAAACATCACATAGGTCCAATATAGAGATTAATTCTGTGGGAGGGTGAACTACTCGAGCGGGGGTCAGATATACCCCCTAATTGGTTCGAACCAGGGGCGCGGGTGAGAATTCGATAATGGGTGAGGAGCCCCGGGCCACCTCAAAGAGATGAGAGACAAAGAGTATTTATGGAGCATAATAACCTACTCCTGTGTGTGGGAATATCTAGAAAGGATTACAAGTGCTGCACTTGCATCGAATTGCTTTGACCCCCTCCAACTAGGCCTGGACCTCCTTTTATACCAGCAAGGGGTTACCATAGTGGCCCAACACTAGCTAAGAGGTTATATGTGATGGTACATATAATACAATATATTTACTATGCTATGTTTGAAAAAGTTGCTTCCTCCACCGTGCACGTCGAGTCTGGGGTCCACAGCTAAGGACCTCGATGAGACGGATGGCGGAGTATTCGCTCCCAAGGATGACGAAAATGACTTTAGGGTAATGCCATGACGGGGCTAGTAGCGCTCCGTCGGATGGCCCCACCTTCCGATTGGGGTCAATCGAGGGTAGAAGACCGAAACAAACGACTCCTACCACCAACCATATATGACCACTGATGGGATGGGGGTGTCAGATGCATGCCTTTTTGGCAGAGCCGTGCCCTTGCACCGCTCAGTTCAAGTAATGGGATAGCCCCTGTCCCTTCGAGATGATGAAAGCATGCATGGCGCACAGTGGCTTCTACCCACCACACTAGGGATGAAAACGGTACGGAAATTTACCGACGGTACTAATACCGTTTCTAAAAATAATAATATAATAACAATATCTTATCAACCATTACCGTTTCCGACCGTTTTCATCCCTAGACCACACGACGGGCATTAATTGCTAGTAGTTGGGGCAAGCCCATTCTTAGACTCTTTCTCTCCCTTCCGTGTTGACTGCGCGAGGGGAGGGGGTCGGGCTGCCGCGAATGCCCTGCTCACGTGGCAGATAAGGTGTCAGGCTGCCTCGATCCCTCCAGTGGCGCGAAGGGCAGAGGTTGGGCTATCGCGACCGCCTTGCCCCCATGTAGGGCAGGGCGCCGGGCTGCCTGGATCCTTCTAGCGGCATGAAGGGCGGAGGTCGGGCTGCCGTGACCGCCTTGCCCTCATGTTGGGCAGGGCGTCGGGCTGCCTCGACTCCTCTAGTGACGCTCCCGAGGGAGAGGTTGTACAGTCCAACTCCTAGCTCTAGCGCACATATCTGGGTGTAGAGTCAAGCTTAGCCCTTTGTGGGGACTCGTATCCATATCACTGACAAAGTCCTTTGCAATCTAAGAAACATTGGTGTACAAAACCTAGGCAGAGGGGTTTAACCAGTACTTTACTAGACCAGAAGATTAAAATTTTCTCCCTTCTCGAGCTTGGCCATTGGATCGCCGACAAGGAAGGCCCGTGTCTCGTGCTACGGAACACTCAGAACCTGTAGCCCCTGACCACCAGTGGATCGAGTGAGGAGGTCGGCCTCCTTCTCGCATGGTGTTGTCAGAAATCGCCACCGCTAGTCGCCATCTGTTTTCCCCCAATCTACCAAAGAGAGGGAATTCACTGTGAGAGATTGAGAGAGGGAAGGAAAGAATAACATGTGAGCCCTATATTTTTTTAATGCTTAGTACTAGATTGCCACATCATTGCCACGCGGGTCAAATCAGGTCAAATCTATCCAAAACGGTGCCAAGGAGGTATTTTATCCGGTATTGAAAGTTTAGGGCGAGAAATGCGTAGTTTTGCAGTCTAGGGAGGTAATTTGGACTGCCGTAATAGTTCAAGGGGGAGTTCAGACTTTAATACCAGACTAGATGTACCAGAAACCAACACAACTAAATCGAACTGTCACATCAGGTTGCACTAGTCATTTAGATTAATATATCTGATCCATCTTATCCACAACAATTTTTTACATTTAGATTATATTGTGGGGTATGACGCTTAGTGCGCAAGTGGGTTGGTGCTCCCCAGCATGGTGTCCCCTCTGGTGGTGGTAGAAATTAGAAAAAAGCCAGCACCAATCAAAGGCACAACATAACAAAAAGCAATCCACAAAACCTAGCTTATGCACTTTTGGCAAACCTGGTGGCCCAACTTTGGTGCTTTTACTTCCAGCTGTGGTGGGCTTTTAGCTTGCTTGTGTACTTGTTACTTGAACACACATTTTTCAGTTCTACTTCTCCAGAAAATGAATTATGTGATGCATATGGAACTTATTAGTGGTAAAAGCATAATTATGATATATAGAACTACTATGAAACATGTGCATTGTAACTGAGATCGTTGTATCTGATTGTTTCTTCCATTAGTTACACTTGGTTTCACAAACCACAGGGTGTTCTCCCCTACTTGTCCAAGTATTAATAAGTTCAAATTGGAAACACAATGATCAGCTTTCTTGGGTTTGGCCTTTCCAAAAGGAGGGTTGAAGAAGGGAGCAAAGGCAGAGACTGAAAGGAACTACACACCAATTTTTCTCTTGTGTAATGGCAATTATTTTGCTGTTGCTCTCTTAGCTTCTAATGGAGAAGTCCAAACTATGGAACTAGTCTTTTGTCGTCTTTCCTCAAGTTATTAACGCAAATCCTGAGAGAATGCTAACTTAGCTACTAAGACATACTACTACCATCAGTTGGGCAATCCAAGTGACATATTGGGGTCCTAGACTCTAGACTCTATTTACTAATTTAGCTATATATACTGTTTGGCTCACACTAGCTATTTTCATTTTAAACAAAAATACCATACAATTAATTATGTAACACACAATAGCAAGTTATTTGTTCCAAAATAACTTGTCGGAAATAATATAATTCTTTGATAGGTTTGCTTATTCCTCCTACATTGAGGTTTGTCTCCTGAAGGCTGCAAAATTTTCATGTAGAATTTAATTGAGATGATTTATATATGGAAAAACACAGGTCTCAGGGAGATCTGCAGCTTTGTATATCTATGAAATTTTTCGTTATATCTCATATAAATTCCGAATAGGTAATTTAAATGCATGAGCAATAGTTTCTACACTTATTATTATTAATTATACACTTGTTCTGCTCAAACTAGCTTTGATCTTTTCACCACAGCTGCTAAATTCGTAGCATCCGTTAGTACTCAACTAAATTGACACGATTGTTCTTTTTGCGCTTGTATGGTTTGTCAATAGCGTCATATATCATGCTGTATGTGGAAGCTGTTTTCCCCAATTTTATTTTCTATATGTTTTTGTTTCCTCGTTGATTAATTCTGTATTCGCGACCAATGAGAATTTACACCGTATTAATTGTATAATATATGGCCAGCATTTTTTTCTTGTCCAATTATGAATCCGAGAAAAGAGAATTTAGTAATTAGGAGTGAGAGAGAGTGATATCTGTTTGAATATCGGAGTTGAATTTACCTACCTTAATCTCACATTTGTCATATACTCTCTCTGTCCCGGGATTTTGGCTATATAAATTATATAGCTAAAATCCCTTATATTTTAGAAATAAGAAATTGTTCAGTTAGCTGTCTGCTTGAGCTTATCCCTAATCTACACTTTGCTAATGACTTGGCAATAAAATAACTGGCTCTAACCTTTGCTCTTTATGCAAGTATATTCTGGTGCACTTTGCTTTCTGCCTTGCTTTTCCCTACTTGAGACTAAATTACTTCCACTCCATGATCCTTCCAGAGGTGTGTTTGGTTTTTGGGTCTGCTTTTTCATCCTGCCAAAAGAATTCATGGTACCTATTAATCCGGTTTAGTAGATTTTGACATCATGCATACGCTCATGATGAATATATAGATTGTATATTATGGTGCATTGAGGAAACATACTGCATAGATTCAGTAAGGCATGCAACACATATTTGCACGAACTCATCAGATTGTGGTACATTTGTTAATCGCTAATTTGCACTGTACACTCCCAAAAGATGATCAATCGCATTGTGCTCACTGCTCACTCCACTAGTAAAAAAGTGGAAAAGGTTCACATCTTTAGTTGACATATATATTCAATTACACGTATAAATGCCCCTGTTCTTAATAGCGTCGTATATGAGAAAGTGAACATGGGAGCTCGAGTTGCAGCTGTTGAAGATTATTATTCATATTTTCCGACCAGTTTAACGTTAAAATACTTGTGGCAGTACAATTCAATATATATTGAGACAAAAGTTTTAAGTCCAAGATAAAGTTACCTGCATATGTCATATATGTATAGCACTAGCAGCGACATGAAACAAAACCAAGCAAAGTGAGCAGAGCTTAACCGGTCAGGCTTCTCCCGTCAATAGCGAGGCATCAATTTTGTGGTGACTTTGTGTTTTAAAAGAAAAAAAACAAGAAAAGGAATCACTGCATATATATACACACCCCACACACACTGGAACTTGAAATATTTATAGAGGCTGGACAATACAGATTGTGGCGCCTGTACCTCCTGTTGCATGACGATGAGCTCCGCCAGTACTGAAGGAAGAGCTCTGCTGATCATGGTTCACAAACAAACTGGAAAAGATGCACTATTTTGTGAAGTTTTTTTTGCCAGGCTAATGGGCCGCAACCCAGTAAGAAGAGATCTAATTTAAGTACATTAACAGAGTAGAGAGAGAGAGAAAATACAAAGGAGAGACACCAAATAGTTTTAGATGGAGAATAATTGATGGAAAGGTCAAGATGAGGCTGGGTAGTGATCGACTAACCTTTTATGAGTTTTTATGTTACCTTTTCTCAGCTGAGTCAGCTGAACAGGAAAAGATATCTAAGCCCAAATATGTCCTTATGTTGATGAATCGATTGTGATCCATAAAAGTTTATCGTCTAATAAAAGTGTAAATCTGTTTGGTAAAAATTAAGCTGGCAGAGAACAAAAGAGAAGAAGATGACGATGATGCGCTCATTTCCGTGCAAATATGACTGATCGGGCAGAGTACGAAGAAATGGTCCTTTGATCAGTGCTTATCAGCTAACGATGAAGGGTGCATGCATTTGTATACAAGGTTGTCAGGATTGGGATACCAAGTAGAATCGTTTTTCGCAAAGTAGTATCTAGGATCGGGATACTACGTTAGTATCGGGATACTATCAGATTTAAAAAAGTACATATTTTATATATTTTTTATGTATGATTTATAATATTTAGTATAACATAAAGTCTATAATATTGCTTTTGCTTAATTTAATTAACTTTATGTAACTTCTTAGTGGATTTATTGATATAATTTCCAATCCATCATATTATTTGTTTAATTTAATATACTTTTGAGTGGTATCTTATGAATCGTAATATCGAGATACACCTAAGATCTGCTAGGATCATAAGGTAATGAACAGTAGGATCGAGATACTATGCAAATTAGGATACTAGCTAGGATCGGTATCGTTTCGGCTCGGTAGGATCGAAGTATCGTAAGTACTAGGATACGTATCGGGATACTGACAACCTTGTTCGTATATGTGTGACGCTTGGCTGTTGATAGTTGTGATTGGGAGATGGCTATATCATTTACCTTAGTATTTTTCATATTTCCCCTATCAGTTATCTTATGCTATTTCCTGTGGAATCTAATACGAATATTTTTAGTGGGGCACATTTACAAAATTATTATAAAAGTTCCCCCTCCATTGGCTCTCATATGAATATTTTAATTTGACATTTGTGAAATTCTGTAGATTTTGACCAAATATATTAGTCAAACTATAAAGGAGCTTTAAATTAAATTACTCCGTATTATATCAAGGGTGCAATTTTCATTCGTCTAACCAATTAAATAATATTTTAAAAATGCCACTGGTCAAAATATAAAAACTTGGCACGTACTTGTAAAATAGACTTCTTTTTCCTCCTTTTGCAACAACAATAAATCAGCATAGGAATTATTTTTTCTAAACATATACCTATTTCGCTCGTTGAATGGGGGCACTGCCATGCCACCCATCTAGCTGACGACACCTAATGTTGTCGTCCTTTGGTAGGCGAGACAACGAAGTTGACAATATGGGCTTTAACCGCTTATGGGTCCGTGGTCGTGGTTCGCCTGCTATCGCTCACCCAAAGGGTAAACTCAATATCACCGGCCAAATGGAGTAATTGACCCAAAGGATGACACTTTTTTTCTTAAAAAAAAATCCTGATGGTTTATTATTGTAGATTGGAATAATTAAGTTCAATATTTCCAATTAAAGTTTTTCAAACACGGTGTGTATATAAATTGCTGGCAAATGTTAGATGTTCAGCAACAGTTATATATTTGGGACCTAGGATCGAGGAGGATTCGATCACCCGTGGCAGAGAAAGAAGCTATATGAGCTATGCACAAGGATAAGGACCAGACAAGGGGCTGGTAGTTAGAAAGGAGGTGGATGAAGAGGAGGGGCACTACGATTTTGATTGGTAGGGTGCACGAAGAAAGCAATAAAGGTCACCATGAGCTTTGTAAAAGAGGAGAAAAGAAAAGGTAACTATCAATCGATGGATGGATAGAGAGTTTGGACAGCAAAAGCTTTAATCAATTGATCCGTTAATTTGTTGGTTTTAGTTTCGGCTGGCTGTACACAGTTTCGGCTATTTTTTTTCCCATTCCATTTGTACGTACATTTGATTAAAATCCTGTACATTCATTTCTTCCCATAACGCATTCATCTATTAATCTAATGGCTTTGTTCGTGCCTCTTATTGTTCTCGTGATGCATATCATATCCGAGACGGCGAGAGAGATGTCTCCGGCATTGTAAGACAGCAGTGTCATGGCGTAGCAGTGTATGAAGCACGCGACTCCACCGGAGAGCTCGTCGCATGCTGGAGGGCTAGCGGCACAGTTCGCAGTGGTGGCCGGGGTTGTGAGTACGACTGCCGCTGGGCGGCTAGTGGTCTAGAGTCTAGACCTGCCTGCTCTGCAAAATTGCCGCTCATGCGACAGAATAGAGGATTCTCCGTGAACTGTGACCTCTCTTTCGTGAAATCAATTTGTTTCCGTAGAAAGATGTTCAATCAGTGGGCTTAAGAAGATATAAACTCCTTCTATTTCGTTTTATACACTGCTTAGCTAACCAACATCATGTAATTAGGGAAGGAGGACTTACAATTACAGATGGTTCTTTTTTCCACGTCAGCGCTACCTAAATTCTAAATGTCATGTTTCAAGGCTTGCTCAAGCAAAACTGCCTCCAGCTGACAATACCACTGAGCAAACCAGATCAAGGAGCTAAATAGGATGGTATTAGTAGTTTAGGAGGGTTAAATGAACTTAAAGTTAGTTTGGGGTGTAGCATAATAGTTTACGTAGTAAAATAGACCTTTTCTCTTTGTTTTATTTGGCGGCTTCGGCTCTGTATCGATCAAACAGTATAGTATGGTTTAAAAACTAACAAATTGTACCTTTTCACCTGCCCTTTTAGCGTAAAGTACACAGACAGTCTCTAAATTTGTTCGGATCTGTTATCTAGACTCGTAAACTCTTAAAATGCATTTTTGGGCTCTCCAACTTGTTCTTTGTTCTTTGGTAGCATATAGATCCAAACGGACTCCAAACCCAATTCATACCATAGTGTGGCAAGTCATGTGACTTATAATTAAAAGAAACTAAAATAATCTGTGCGGCCAATATGTCATTACAACACGTTAATCATTTGTAACCAAATTAAACTCACCTTTTTTCTTGCCTACCTCGTGAAAATCAAAGCCCGTTTGGATCCATATGGCAGCCAGGATAAGTTCTAGATCTAAAAATGTATTTTGAGAATTTGGGTATTTCAGTGACACAAATAGATATGTTCAACGATTTTCTTTATATTCCCTAAATTTTCGTTCTATATAATCCATGCCACTGCCTATATATATGATCATTTTGTTAGTTGACCGCCCATTAGTTCTCCGTGTAATATTAATATGTGTATTGACCATAGCTCATGTATAACTACTAGTATTTCAGACTCCTCTTTATTTTTCATTTAGATCCGCTAACATCCAAATAAATAAACACATATATAGCACGTATAGTGATCCATGCATGAATCATTTCAAAGCTAATAGACCTTACGAAAAAGTAGGAAGAATCCCCACCCTGACAAAACTAGCCATGGTAACTTTTTAATTGTTGGGAATAAAGTTTTTTTAAAGGTTATAAAATTATCCAAATTGCGAAAAAACATCAAACGAAACAAACCTGGGAAACAAAACAGTTGAATTTGATTGAAATTTGGTAAGAAATCAAAGTATATTTACAGATTCATGATGAGAACAAACTGGCGATTTCAATAGCTTGACCTCCTCATCTGAACTATATTTAAACTCAGCTCAAATCAATTCAAAATTCATAATTTTCCTATCAAATTTGATGGTGTGCTAAAGTAGTGTGGACCGTGGAGCGTAGAAGTGGTTTGGTATGGTTGGCCCGTGGGTGTTGGGTTGGACACATATGTGTGTATTGTGGGGTGGGCTGGTGGCTTGATAGGCTGCGGCGGAATAAGTTCACTTTAAGTACCTAACCTTATCATGGAATCCGATTTTTGTCCTTCAACCCTAAAACCAGATACAACAGGTCCCTTACCTTTTAAAATCAGTGCAGATGAGGTTGCTCGGCGGTTTTCGCTGACGTGGCGCCTACGTGGCTATTTTGACTCGGTCTTTATCTGACGTGGCGCTTACGTGGCAATTCAATCCGGAATAATAATAAACCTCGTGGGACCCACATGTCAGTTTCACACATAAATTAATAAAAAAAATAGTGACACCCATATGGCCCTATATGTCATTCTCAACCACCCCTCTTCTTCCTCTCTCCCCATCTCCCTCTCTTCAACTCTCTCTCCTCTCACCACCGCCTCCTCCCTCAGCCAGGTCCTCCCTCTCCACTCGGCTCGCCTGCGCCACGCCAGCCGGCACCACCCCTCGTCGCCGCTCCGGAGCAGCGGCGGAGCGGATGCCGCCCCGGGTCCCTCTATCTTCCTCTCCCAAATCCGGTGGGGAAGCCACCGACACGTCGCCGTCGGCCATCTCCGTCGCCCCGCGTCAGGCCCGCATGGACAGGCCGAATCAGACCCAGCCGAGGGTTGATTTGTCACCCCCTCAGCGAGGCAATGCCCACCAACCCAATCGCTGGTAATTTGTAATTAATTTGTAATAATATGTTATCTGTTCACTTAACAAATTACCTAGCGCTCTCTCTCGATCCCCCTCTCTCTCACACACGCACGTACAAAATTTGTATATGCTTATTGCTTAGATTGTACAGTATAGTCTCCGAGAGGTATGGAAATCGAATCAGAGAGGCGCACGGATCTGGTTGGTCTGCCGCGAAGCATATCCCCGCTCTTACGTCGTCGTCTCCTCCGTCTTCATCCTCAAGGGCCATCATTACATTGCTAAAGTTCTTTGCACGGTTAGCTTAGCACCAAGCACAATCAGACAGAGCTTTAAGAGGTATATACGCTATACCAAAAACAGTTTATGTGGGTGTTGACGACAAAATTCACCAACACAATATTACGTAACGATTTGTGGTGTAATTAATGAAGTCGTCAAAATCGTCGAAATCAAAACCAGCTAGCACAACCGATTTTGAGATCAATTCAATTTCGTAGAATCAAATGACTAATTTACAAGCAAATTAGCAAAGAGGGTAAATATCGTACTTAGGTGATGACGAACAATTACTTTTCCCGTAAAATAATGAAGATCCTCACTATCGTTTAAAACGCCCGATTTCCAACATAAAACGGTAAAGATTAACAAAACCCTATGACTGCTAGAGCTCAGCCATAAGAACAAGATAAAAGATAAATAGTAGATAAATTCGATTGGATGTTGGAGGTTTCTCTAGTTGGCCATAAACCCATATATATGGGGTCGCTACGGTCTTTGGCATCATACATATCCGAACAGAGTTTATTTCCTAATCAAATATACAGAATATCTTTGAGTCGGTTATCGGCTGATCTCCGATGCTGAATAGAAATCGACCATCTCCCTTGCGATGTGTATGGCCCACGTGCGGCAGCAGGATCGTCGAACATGTAATTTTGCGGATCCCTGGGATTATCTCCAAACACCTGGTACTCTTGCCGGTAATCACGTAATTAAGATTAACACATATAGATTAATTACAACACATATTTCATGGCAGAGCTTTCTTCTTGTTCATGCTAATCCTAATTATGTCATTTTACCAAGCCGGCCAGCTAATACCTCTAAATAACTAATTAGCAATTAGCCCATCAACCAAATAATTTGGCATGTCAAAGTGAAACCAACTAGTACTCCAGTAAAGCCAAATTATGCTACAAACACATGGCCCCCTATTTTTCGGTAAAATAAATTGTCCGAAAAATACACTCAAACCAATATACCAATAAGACCATTATATCACCATAGCAATAATAAACAATTATCAGTTGTGCTCTAAACTTTCTCAAAGCTATATATCTTACTATATTCTCTCTGGAGGATATAAAATAAAATATCGGCCTTTTTATCGTATCTCAAGACTTATAGTAAAAAACATTGACCATATTCTAAATCATCTAAGCAAAATCGTTTTCCATGATAAATAACCTGTTTCAAACGATTTTTTTTCATGCGTTTTTCTCCCATGGCTAATCTAGATTTATCTGACCCAAAATGTTTTAAGCAATCTATATATATAGTTTGGCAATATAATTTGTTACCTGAGTATACCTCGAAATCTGATGCCGAACTTTCATATCTCATTTGACCCTAATTCTCCACACAAGTAATGAAAGACCCTCTGATCATCCAAATTAAATTTTTGCTATTGATTCGGCTGTCTATGAAAATCTTTGGTACCCAATCATCTATGCCCGTCAACAGATAGACCAAACTAACATTGACCTGATTCAAATCATATTTGGTTCTTCTCTTATGCAAACCATGCGAAATCCAAACAGCACTTGTACATTACCATTTACCAATTTACCATATCCCTACTACTAGTGCTCACTGCTCAGTTCGGCTTCAGTGGCAAGACCATCCATCCGCCTTGTCGCAGAGTTATCATGGCCGAACTGCTATGACCAATGTATGGCTGTCATTACGCGGCAAACTCAATGAACTGAAGTACTGTCATCACGAACACTCGCATGCATGCACCAGTCCAATACTACTATGGTCACTGTTACACCACGCACCTGACACTACTAGCATCATTGCATATCTCGTGTAGGCCTGATGCTATTATGAAACAAACCGGCCAGTGAGCAATTCTCTAAACTTATACCATGTATATACAGCCGGTTTATATAATGTAAAATACACCTCTGTTGACTTAAGAACCAGAAATCGTTTGCCAAATAAAATTCCATATTGTTTCTCTCATGACAGTATTTTAAATCACATATCGGCCATATCTATGTCTGCAACAATGGTCAACCAACTTAAATAGCTAATTAAATACTCTTTTAACCGATTAATTACTTCACTAATCGGTTACTAGATAATAAACAACTAATTTCAGTTAACCTCAGCTAATCGGGCAATCAAACAATCCCAAATCTGTTGGTCACCGAATGTAAAAAGAGTCAAATGTGTTGTAATACAGATGGTGCACCCTCTCCTCTCTGGCGATGCGGAGGGCGACGGCGTTTCTGATTCCTCTTCCTCGGCGATGCTCCTCTGATCCTTACCGATGGTCACGCCTTCACCACCGGGGGGTTGGAATTTCGCCCCTGGTGGGAGGAAATTTGGTGTCGCTTTCGGCAACCAGTTCATTTCTCTCACGTACTTTCTTCGTCTCCGTTTCGGTTTTGTTGCTCTTGCTCTTCGTGCGATAATTGGTGGTTCTCCGGCTGATCTGAATGTTTGTCATCTGCTTGATCGAAGTTTCTCTTTCACTGTTTCTTGCAAACTGGTGGGTGTATGGATTTACAATCTTAAGTCCTACACCTGTGATGATTTCTGTCTTCGTTTCTTCCTTTGGAGAGACGGCGGTCCTGATTGGAGGAAAGAACTTTATGTTCCTGGATTTCCCTTTGGACTATCGTACAAATGAAAATATTTCTAGAGCCGTTGGTACCTTTGGGCGCTTAGACTACTGGCAGCAGGATGATGTTTACCCGGCTCGAACAGTTGCCAGGGTTATTTTTAGTGATATCAGGGCAATTCCCAAGAAAATAGTTGTTAAGCGTTTGCCAGCTTTGGGGGTCCAGGGAGAATCATGGACAGTTTCTGTGTTCATTCTCAATGATGAGCCGGCACGACTAAACCCACCGAATGAAGAGCTGCCACCTGCTGGTCATGTTGTAGTCCCTAACTAGCATGAAAATGAATGGAATCCCCCACCTCCTGATCAGGATCCGGTTTGGGATCAATGGGTTCAACAGGCTGAAGGTAATCAGAACCAGGGAGGGGACCAACAGCAAGAGACTTCACAATTAAGAATTAGTGTGGGCTCTAACCCAAGTGAAGTTCCGGAGATTCAGTTACAGGAACCTGATCATGCAGGCATAGCACAACCAGTTATCTGCAACTTTGTCCAATTTTCTATTTGTCTCCACAAGTGTTTTAGATGATGAAAGAAAACATGTTAAGGCAGCAACTCCTTTCAAAAATTGCTCAGAAGTATGCTACCCAGATGATCCCAAAGCAGATTGATAATGTCATTTTCGTACCAGCAAATCTTGTTAATTCAGCCAAAAGAAAGATTGAGGTGGCACAAACCTGTTCTGTTAAGAGGCTGCATTTTAGTGAAACCTCTCTTTCTGTCTGGCCTCTACAAGATCATGGTGCAAGCACCTCTAGCTTAGCTGAGATGGACCATAATTCAGCTCTTCTAGATGATCCCTCTTTGTTTACCCCCATAGCCATGGTCCCTCCTAAACCTCTCTTGGAGGAAAATCTACTGGAATGGAAGGAACCTGAATCTCCTGTGCCTGATAAAAGCAAAGTTCAGAAAATGCCCTCTGCACCAAGGAAAAAGAAATTAAAACTGACACTTGTTTCTTCAGCTACTAGGCAGAGTCCAAGATTACATGCATCTTCACAGGGTTTTGTGCATCCCGATCCCAAGATTGGTATTGGAAAGCCTAGGGGCGTTCAGCTCGCAAGCTTAAGGAGATTGCAGAGATGGCAAGAATCATTGCACCAAATGGGCCTTTGACGGGTAATGACTTTAATGATTGTATTGATTCTGATGAGAATTCTGATTCTTCACCTTCTTTTTGTTCTACATCTCTGTTACAAAAAATGGGTATGCAATTGGCAGGCCTATCTCTTGAGGAGGTGGGACAACATCTGCTTGACGGAGACAAGCTCCCTCAAGCTCCAAGACCATCAGAAGAATGATGAATCAAGATAGTACATTCAATGGTGTTAGTTTAATCCTTTTATCAGTCAGTTTATCTTCAGTCCTGTGGACTTTATGTTTTCTCAGACAGTTATGTGAAACCTTTAGTGACAGTTATGTCTTTTATGTTCTTTGTGATCTGGCTAGAATCAGTGTTCTCAATGACCTTTGTATTAGAAAACGTGTTATACATGGCTTATATCTCTATATCTTTGCTGTCTTGTATCTGATCTATCTGTTCCTCTTGCGATATTTTTTGTATACTCGATCAGATTACAAACCTTATGGGGTGATTATTTCACCTCATATATGTCTTTTTGAAATTTGGGTTTAAATCATGAGTCACACAAGAAGTTGGAACATTTTGTGTTGGAATGTTAGAGGATTGAATGCTAAGAAAAAATGGGAAGCCCTTAAGATACAAAATTGAGGAAAGTGGGTGTCAAGTTGTCTGCTTACAGGAAACTAAGAGGCCTTTTGTTGATAATGACTTTATTAGGCACTTTGCACCAAAGAGATTTGACAACTATTTTTTTGTGCCATCTCAAGGTGCTTCTGGAGGCATTTTGGTTTTATGGGTTAGTAAATTCTTTAGTGGCACTCTGATACAAGCCACAGATAATGCCTTGGTCATTTCTTTCACCTCATGTCACAACAGGGAGCAGTGGACTCTAGTAAATGTTTATGGTCCTTGTCAAAATCCAGAGAGGTTTATTTGTTCAATGGCTAATGGAACTTGATATACCTGATGGGGGAAAATTGGTTGTTGTTAGGAGATTTTAACTTCTATAGATCAGTCCAGGACAGAAATAGGCCAGGTGCAGATATGAATGATATTCTCATTTTCAATGATATTATTAATTCCCTGGGTTTAGTAGAAATACCTTTAAAGGGCAGGTCTTTCACCTGGAGTAATATGCAGCATAATCCCCTTCTAGAGCGGTTGGACTGGTTTTTCACCTCCACACAATGGACTCTTACTTATCCAAACACTTTGGTGTTGCCTCTCTCTAAGCCTATCTCTGATCATGTCCCTTGTGTAATACAAGTGCAAACTTCTATCCCTAAGTCAAATGTTTTTAGGTTTGAAAACTTTTGGGCTCAGTGTGAAGGTTTCTTGGATATAGTTCAGTCAATATGGACTATAGATGGTGGTCACCATGACCCTGCTAAGCATCTGGTTTTCAGGCTCAAGCTTTTGAGGAAGGCCCTAAAGAAATGGAGTAAAAATCTTTCCAAGCTATCTCTGTTAATCTCTAACTGTAATCAGATTCTTAACTTTCTGGACATGCTAGAGGAATATAGATTGCTTTCCAATGTAGAATGGAACTTCAGAGAAATGATCAAGAAACAGATACTAAAACTTTTGCATCATAGAAATCTTTATTGGAAGAAGAGGTGTACTATTAGGTGGATGCAATTTGGTGATGAAAACACAAAATTTTTTCATGCTGCTGCTACAGAGAGGTATAGACAAAATGTGATCTCCCAAGTGATAAACTCTGAGGGAGTTTCAGTACAGAGCCATGAAGCTAAAGCTTTTCTTTTCTGGCAGTCTTTCAGAAATAGAATGGGAATAACTGCGCATCCAAATATGGAGGTCAACCTGTTAGACTTGATCCAGAATGTGGATTCTCTAGAAAGTTTAGTTGATCCCTTCTACACCCAGGAAATAGATGATTTAGTCAAGAGAATGACAGCTGACAAATCTCCTGGACCTAATGGCTATAATGGATATTTTTATAAATCATGCTGGCGTTTAATTTCACAGGATATATATATCATGGCTGCACATTTTCATGCTGGCAATCTCAATCTTTCAGCTATAAATAAGTCCTACATTACACTGGTTCCAAAGAAAAACTCTCCTGAAACAGTGAATGACTTTAGGCCAATCTCTCTAATGAATGAAAATCTCAAGATTTTGACAAAGCTCATGGCAGACAGGTTGCAGGGAAAGATATTAAAGCTAATTCATACGAATCAGTACGGTTTTATAAAATCTAGAATAATACAGGATTGTCTAGGTTCGTTGGGCTTTTGAATATCTGCATCAATGTCAACAATCCAAAAGGGAGATCATTCTTTTAAAGTTGGACGTTGAGAAGGCTTTTGATACAATTGAACATGAGGCTATTTTGAAGGTAATGGCACATAAGGGTTTCCCTAATAAGTGGTTATCTTGGGTTAGAGGTATTTTTTCATCAGCCACTTCTTCTGTCCTTTTGAATGGGATCCCAGGAAATTCTTTCTCTTGTAAAAGAGGAGTCAGGCAAGGAGACCCCCTATCCCCTTTACTTTTTGGGTGCGTTTGGTTGGAGGGAGTTTTTAGAAGGGATTGGGAGTTTAGAGGGATGAGACTATTAATTAACTTGTTTGGTTAGAGGACATGGGAGTTTTGGTGGGATAGGGATGGGGAATTGAGGAGGCCAACTCCCTCCTTTTTAATACCTGGGGTGGAGGTGGGAATTGAGAGGGAATTCCCTCTTGTGTTGCTAGAATAGATCTCAACCGTTCATTTTTCTTTAAATCTATTCTCCATCTAAACTCCCACCTAAATTCCCATTATCTCTAACAAACTAAAGATTGAGACTAAATATCAAATTCCCTCCTTAATCTCATCATCAATTTCCTCATGAAAACTCCTATTCCTCTTCCCCAAGTTGCCAAACACTACGTTTGTTCTAGGGGCTGATCTTCTCCAATCTATCATAAACAAAGCTTCTGCAATGGGTTTATTAAATAAACCAATTGGTCACCCTGATATGGATTTTCCAATAGTCCAGTGTACTGATGACACTTTGCTTTTCATGCAAGCAGATGCAAAGCAGTTACTATGTCTAAAATCCCTGTTGCATACTTTCTCAATTTCAACTGGTTTGAAGATTAACTTCCATAAATCAAGTATGATTCCTCTTAATGTACCAGAAGAAAAGAGTATAGACCTATCTAAAATGCTAGGCTGTGTCATTTAAAAATTGCCTTTCACCTACTTAGGGCTGCCTTTGGGAACTACAAGACCTACAGTTTTAGAAATGGCACCATTAGTTGACAGGGTTGAGAGAAGGATGTCTGCTATTTCATGGTTTATGAATTATGGGGGAAGATTGACATTTATAGATTCAGTTCTTTCATCTCTGCCAACTTATTATATGTGCACTTTTGCTTTGCCAGTGACAGTTATAAAAGCAGTTGACAAGTGTAGAAGGAACTGCTTATGGAGGGGCTCTGATATAAATTCAGAGAAAAAAGCTTTGGCTCCCTGGTCTAAAGTCTGTAAACCAAAGAGAAAAGGTGGATTGGGTGTTATAGACCTCAGAAAGCAAAATATCACTCTCCTGTTAAAGAATCTGCACAAGCTTTATAATAGGGAAAATATTCCTTGGGTAAATCTTATCTGGAACACATCTTGCTTGATTCCTGGACTTATGTCTGGAATAAGAATGAGTATTCTTCCTAGTTGCTATATAAAAGGTTTTTTCAGGGAGAATTGAACTCAGAGGTTCTTTATAGCCTATGGACAACAAAGTGTGTAATGAAGATCAAGGTATTTGCTTGGCTAATGTTTAAAAATAGACTGAATACTAGAGACATGCTAGATCATAAACACTGCTCCCCTTTAAATGCTGATTTGAATTGCTCTATGTGTGCTTTGAGGACTAGAGAAACAAGAGATCATCTTTTCTTTACTTGCCCCTTCAGTGACTCATGTTGGAGGCGAATTGGAATCCACTGGACTACAACAGTACACTTAGATCAGATGATCCTTCTTGCAAGAGCAACTTACAGGGCTAAAGGCTTCCTAGACATTGTGTTGATCGCCTGCTGGCATATTTGGAAATGCAGAAATGGACTGATTTTTCAGGAAATTCAACCTTCAATCCAGACTTGGTTTTCAAATTTTGCCAATGAAGTTATGCTTCATTCTTATAGAATGAATGGTACTCTTAGGGATAATGTCATTGCTTGGTTACAATCTTTGTAATCTTCTTCTCTTTCTTTTTCTTTTCTTTTTTCTTTTCTTATGTTCTTTTATCTTTTATCTTTTTTCCTTTTCTTTTTTCTCTTTGTCTTTGTAAATAGTATCCTCAATAAATGAAAATTCACACTATTGGATGAACCAGTAGTTCCTTCAAAAAAAAATGTAAAAAGAGTCCTATCAATCATAGTGAACCAAGCCGATTAGTTAACCTTATAATTAACAAGCATAACTAGCTACTAGCCAAATCAATAAATAAATACCTCTATAATTCCATAATTTGGCCCATCAAATATTCTACCATATATGATCCATCTATAGAAATATATATTGACCGAAATAATACCATAATGTATATCCAGCTCCTAATTATTTCGGTCTCTAAACATGAATATCGACCATCTTACACAACTACTCACCAAGCATTATGATGTAAAAACCACTCATAATATGAAGATCGATATGATATCCAAGGATAAAAACAAGAACATGATAGATAATAAAACATACCCGAAGATGGCTCTTGACATGGTCACTGATGGTGTATATGAAACATATGGACAGTACAAATCAGGTGCAAACCTTTGACTTAACAGCTCCCCGTGAGTTTGTTTACTCTCGTTTGTATTTGCTACATCCTCGGCGTTAGCATGGTCCTTGCCTTGAGATTGAACTCTTCTTTTTGGAACCCATGCCATACTCCTCTTCTTCAGCTCTTGTGCGTTAAGCTTCTCCAACTTTCTCTTTTGCCAATTCGATAAACCGAGTGGGTGTCTCGGTTGTTTTAAAATTTTGGGAATTGGCAATCCTAACTGCATAGTTTTTAACACATCTAACTTATTGTTGTTGCCCCCCAAGCTCTTTGGCGGATTCTGGCTTACAGACTCTATCGAAGATGTACCTCCTGGCATACTCACCGGTTGCTGCACAACCGAATCCTTACTGTGATTTTCCGAATTTGACACCCATATTTTTACTCAGTGAGCCACCTTTCCCATGTAGTGAGGAATCTTTTGCTGGGCTTCTAGACTTCGGCACACAACATTGCTTCCTTGGCGAACAACTTCTCGTCGACACCGTGTGCTTTTCCCTCTTAGAATTAGACCGATTTCTTTTAGTAAACCGGTCACTATTGCTGAGTCATGGTCTTCTAGGAGCCGCAAAGTATGGACGATATGACCCAGAATATCTTGAATAATTAATTGATGGACCATACCAGCCCGGTGATGAATAAGGAAAACAATTAACACGAGGACATTCCCATGGTACTGATTGTTCGAAAGAAGGATACGGCGTGGATGTATGGAAATTTTCTTTTTGCCGATCCTGACCATCATACTTGTACCTACGAGACGGCTTTGAATTATTAGACTGACTACTTAGCCGACTCGCACTCTTGACAATCTTTTCTCTCTTATATTTAGTTAGAAGTTCTCTATAACTATGCTTTGGCTTTTTAATTTTTTAAAAAACTTTTACATTTGACCTCATTTGTTTTCCTATCTTTTAGCACACCGTCCTCCTCTAGTTGTACCACCGTCTCTTCATTTTTGGACTCAAGAACACTAACAAGGACATGTTGCTCATCTACTTTATGCCCCTCTGTTTCCAAATGATTTACAAAATTCAATCGTCCTTGGTTAATGGCCGATTGTATCTTTTGGTGGAAAATATTGCAATTGTTGGTGCTATGATCGAACGAATTATGTCACTTACAATAAATTCGTTCTTTTAAATCTCAAAGCGATGGTATGACATGGTGACCGAGTAATCTAATATAATTATTTTTTAACAAGTCATCAAAGATATGATCACACACGGTCAAAGCAAAAGTATACTTCCTCTCCTTTAGCCGACTCGTTTGTGGAGACGGCCTTAAGGCTAAGCAAACAAATGGTTCAGATTTTCTATCTACCCATTCGGCTACATGGTTGCTCATATTTCCCGTGTCCGATGCTTTAGGACTATTCATTATATTAGCATCAGCCTCTTTAATATTTTCTAGTCTTAAATTTGTACTTCTATCTCTAGACTGATCATAAACAAACCATGTAGATATGGGAAATTTAAACACTTTACTATTGCCAAGTAGAAAATTAACCTCACCAATCGGTCTTTTTGAATTGTTAACAATAAAATCACTAATGCGTGCATTTGCAAGTATATGACCAGATTGAGAAGCAAGTAAACTATTTGTATTTTTTACCTTGGCTGATGTGTTGGACAAACATGACGATTTCCTTACTTAAACGATGTCTTGCTTGTCCTTTGATGGGACTCCAACACTTTCTCATTGTCATCATCATTTGGTGATCCATTGTCTTCATACTCATCACTACTCGAACCTTGTCCAACTGTAAGTTGTTGATCATGATGCTCATCATCTTCCTTTGCATGGAACTCATGGCAGAAAAATAGGTCCTTCGGTTCTAGAAAAATCAAACATAGCTTTCGCTTCTTCATTAGCCGATAAATCTACATTATTCGTCTTTTGTTTCTTTTTAATGGCATTGCTCTTTCTCTTCCAAACGATCTCAAACCTCACCCAGCTATCTCCCACAAGTTGGCCTCGATCTCCAAGGAGCTCTCGGACTAGCTACTCCCTGGACGATCCCATGATCAAGCCCCAAGCCGGGAGTCCTAGACCGTAGTAGTCTCCTTGCTCTATCGATCCCTACTTCTAGGAGATAGCAAGGTTGTATACTCACTTACCTCGTTAGGGAGAGAAAATCCTGTACAAACTTCTCCCAGGCAACTACAAGTTGATCGGCGCTCCGGGCGACACCTAGCCGTCTAGAAGATGAAATCTCCAAGAGTAACAAATCCAACCAGCTAGATATTGCCCAAGCTCCAAGTACTCTTCAAGGATCAAATCCAATCACTCTCACAACTCACCAACTCTTCTCACCTAATCCCTAGATCAAGCTAAGTCTAAGTGAGGAGAAATAAGTGCTCCAGAGTCCTAGGAGTGGTAGAAAGTAAATGTGGCAGCCAACCTAGCTATGGAGGAGAGGTGGGCTTTAAATAGCCCACGCTCTCAGCCACTAGCCGTTGGTAAAGCATCTCCGGACACAATGTCTGAACACTCCGGACCTCCTAGCCGTTACAATGTGACGTGTAATGGTGACATCTACTAGCCATTTGAACAGTGGTCCCCCTGTCCGGACACTCCGGTAGAAACTGCCGGATGCTCCGGACAGCCCATGTTCGGACAATCCGGACCTACTGTCCCGAACCAAAACATGCAAGTGCTGTGCATTACAAGTGTATCTCTCAGACGCTAGACTAGATTTGATCCTTTAGAGCATTTAGAGGTTGACTCGAGTTCTAACTAGCCGATCCTCCTTGATAGTACGGCATTTCTTACGACTCAAAAATAAATACGACCTAATTCTAATCCTTTGAGCCGCTTTGCCGTCCCAATTTACTCCATTTAAGTTTTCACACCATTGAGGGGTCACTTGTCTTCTAGCTTAGCTTCATAACTCATTAACAAACGTTAGTCACTTGATAATGTTGTCAATTATCACGAAAACCCACTAGGGGTGGATTAGTGCACTTTCACGGAGGAGGGGGAGATGTGTCGTGCCACCATCGGCGACGAGGACACGGAGGAAGAGGGAAGCGGCGTCGATGACGAGGCCGCCGGACAACGAAGCTGCCGCCGCGCTCGATCCGCTGCCCCCGCGCTCGACCCATCGCCACCGCGCTTATCTGCCGCTGGAGCCGTGGAGGCCAATGTGGATCTGTCGGAGCCGCCACTGCCACCGCCGGATCCAGAAGGGAGTGGAGGGGCGGTGGGTGGCCCGGGCAGGTGGAGGCCGACGCAGATCCGTCACTGCTGCCTCAGCTTCTCGCCTCATCACCGGAGCTCGGAGCCAAGAGCCGCCACCTCGGGCTCGATTTGATGCTGACTCCGTCGATTTGCCGCGCCGGAGCCGATTCGACGCCTCCTCGAGCTCGATCCACCACCACCGGAGCCTGAGGTTGATCGGAGAGGCGGCTGGCGGAGGCCGGAGTTGAAGGAGAGGAGAAGCGGGCGGCGGATGTAACGAGGGAGAGGGGGGAAGAGGAAAGTGACATTTGGGGTCCCACCGCCTGAGTTGCTTGCACTGTGGGCTTAAGTTACTTAGCAGTATCCTTATCCTGCGTGGCGTTTTTTCTCTCCCTAAGGATACTCATGTGATTAAACGCCATTGGCATGTCCCATTCCTGTTGGGTCCCATACAGGTCGTCCCATAGCTCTAGGGCGCCCTGTTTCTATATGGCTACATCTATGTGAATTCAGCGAGGCCCTTAGCAGCTACTCGACAACGACATGCCTATATTACCCATGGGACCCATGCACCAGGTACTACCCCGAGCTCGGTGGCGCAACGTATGCATGATCTGAAGAAAAGATATGGTTATGTCACCACTAGAAGTTGTCCACATTTTTGCGTAGTTATCAATCGACCGATCGCTGCCGTTTTGAGAAGGGGTGGTGCAGCTAGCTATCGCTTCCGATCAAACCTCTGACCATTCAAGCCATGTCTGGCCTTGTCACTCTTGGCCGCAGGGTGAGGGGCCATGGACGCATGGCGACCACTGTTACACCTTCAGCTCAGAAACTAATTGGCAGTAGCACATGAATAATGCAAGAGAGTATGCATGTAGAGCCAAGCTGACGACGCAGACACAGCTAGGTAGCTGCTGCAGGTTTAGGAAATGGCCCGATCATTGTGGTATTACATAATGGGAAGGTACAGTCTTGGATGCAAGTTTGTTAATGAAGTGATAGGATGGGGGGCCAATATATATGGTGGCTCTGGCTCAAGCTGATCATACTGTAAAGCCTGGTGGCATGCCTGCCTGATGCAGTGCGCACCCATGACAGCGTGTTTTGCCTGCCTGTAACCACCTTAGACCCATCAGATAAGATCCTAGCAGATTTGGTCTCACAAAAGAGAATTTATACATGTTGGGTTCTATGCATAAGGTCACACAGTTAGTACTGTCTTTTCTATATAAATGTTTTATACTATTACATACTACAGCTATATACTACCATTACTAACTACTAGTGTAATTTAATCTTAAACGTTTATTCACTGGTATAATCGACTAGTAACCGTAAATAAGCCCTTAGATCGAGAACGAATGAGGGTTTACTCACACACACCAAACCCTATAAGGCTATGATCGTAAAAGCGCCAGATCGTTTGGCCTATAGCTGATATAAGCCGTAAAATGACATATACATAATGAAAAATAATTTATAAATAAACTTTTATACTTCTGTTTCATTGTGTTTAAACGCAAATGCTGGAATACAAATGATGATGGAAGAAAAACAAATGAACTCTAAAATTGAGTTTGGAAACACAAATTTTTGATATCGGCTTATAAGATAAAGGGGGACAATGTATCTGCATTTGTCTCATGTCTCCAGATATGGATTAAATTTCTGTATTTTGAAACGAACACAGTACACTGCAAACAATATAAGCCTCACGTCTCATTTTTCTTCCCTTAAAATATCTAGCTAATGCGTAACTAACACAAAGAGAGCTACCTCTGAAACGGAAGCTGGTCCCGGTTGCCATGCGTCTTGACGCATCAGGAATACTTACGTTAATGCTGCCAAATAGTAATCCTGACTTTTGTAGCTCCCAGCCCATGTGTTGATTCAAAGGTCCACAGCGGGTAACTTAGGACATTGAGAGATCGCCCGTGACCAGCTCTTGTCCTATTATATCAACGAAAAGAAACTAGGCCATTTTCCATTTTTGTGGTTGGGCGAAATAGGTTTTTGCGGGTAGGTATATGGCACAGCGGCTATAATTGGCCTGGAAAAATTTTTCCAGGCGGGCTGGCATCCACCCAAAAAAATGAAATTTTCCGGCGGGTAGCTACCTTCGTAGGAGCGTACTAGCCCTGCCTGGATAAAAATTTTGGGGTGGCAAAAAATAAGTCTACCTATTCCATTTTTTTCTTAAAATCAGTCAGATGTAAATATGTCTTAATTATGATGTAACTAGGGTGTAATTACACCTACTTACGTTGTAAGTGGCATGTAATTACATCCTTTTGAACCGGACAACCTGCTAGCTCAGCGGATATTGTTGGCCCTATCGACAGCAAGATCGCAGAATCGATTCTCCCCATCTGTGTTTGCATGCATATTTTTTCCCATCTCCGGACAACACGAATCTAGAAGCATATCCAGCGGCCCAAAATTTGATAGATTTGCTAGCAAAAATCTGGCGACGGGTTTGTAGCAAAATCAAAAAGAAAATGCAAAAAATTGGGTGGCCAGGCCGGCCACAGCACCATCGCCACCGCCCGCCACGCCATCACCACAGCCAAATCTGGTCGCCGCCGCCGTCGAGGATCCAGCCACGACCGCTCGGCATGTCATCGCCGTCGTCGTCATCGCGGCCGTCACCCCAAGCCGCCAAGCCATCACCGTCGCCGTCGTCGTGGTCCTCCCTGGCGCCTCTTTGCTGCCGTCCCCGGCCGGCACCCGATGCGGCCGCCCTGGGGTCGCCGGCGTCGGATCCGGCGGCTTGGCGATGCGCTGCTCCGGCCGCAGTCGTCGTCGCAGCCACCGCCGTGAACCGGACACCCGTCATCCGCCGCCGCTTGGAGATTCGGCCATCCTGGGGCCAGATCCATCACCCCGAGTGACCGCTGCGCACCACGGCCGCTCCCGGGCCTTCCTTCACTGTCCTCTCTCAGGCCCAACACAGCCTTGCAACCGCGCGGCTCACCGCCGGCCACTCACTGTCACCCGCGTCATTCACCGCCGGTTGTCTACCGCTCGCTGGACGTATAGAGGGGGAACGGGGAGAGACAAGAGGGAGAGGGAGAGGGGGAGAGATTTTTTTGGGAGAGGGGCACCCATCCCATGTATATGGACGGGATAGTGGGGCCTACTATATTATTTTTTTCAGGTGGTGTATCTTCTAAACTGCTTGCAAAAATCATATTTTTACGGGCGGCTCCTTTAGTGAGCTGCCCGCAAATAAAACTTGATATTTGCGGATGCTGCAAATATCATTTTCGCGGGCGGTTCGGTTGGGGGCGGCCCGACACCATTTTTGCAGACGGCTCTGGTGCCGAGCTGCCTGCAAAAATGTTTTGGAGACGCCTGCTAAAATATTTTTTTGGCCTAGTGTAACTTGTGTTATATGGAATATCTCATGGTCAATAAATAATTAACTTGCCGAAGTTAGTAAGATAAAAAGATGTTGTCAAATAATATTATCACCCGTTATCTTTGACTAGACAATTTTGATGTCAATACGATCTCCAATATCCACTTGTTGTTTTTTATAACTATATAGTAGTTATTAAAATATAAATATAAAAGCATTTTTTTATGATAAATCAGTTAATATCTTTTTCACAAATTGAATCCTATTATTTTTATATATTAACTATTTAAAGTATAATTAGTCTACTTGTATATGCAACTAAGTATATATTTTAGCATTTTATCCGGAGATATTATTATTCAGGGGTAGATATTAACACAGGCATTTGTATATGGCAGTGATATTACGTATATTTATATATAAGTAGTTTTTAAATTTTATATATTATTATATAAGTTTATGAATAAATATTTATATATAAACAAACTTTTATTTTGTAGTTATTGGTTTCGAACTAATATCAACATAAATTTTGTTGTAGATTCAAACCATATCCCTTCAAACTAAAATACAGTAAAAAATAAGGATAGAGAAAATAGGCTATATATAGTACCCCTCATTAAATTAGTATGCAGAGAGTTGGGGCGGTTGGTTGATAATTGATAAGGTGGGAACAAATTTGAACGTGAGATGATGTATTTGACAAGGGTAGCCTTACCAATGTGTCTTTATTTACATCTTTTGTAAATCATATACAACGTGCCTTCAATTTTCTTTTACCTTTTTGGGTTTATCAATATAACAATCTGAAATTAATTACAATTTTTATTTTGTAGGCATTATGTGCATAGCCTTCCGCACATGGTGCCACCTCACCGACCTTATCTCTGCAGGTGAGATCGATGCTTCCTCAGCCATTGCTTCCTTCTTCCTCTCAGGTGAGGAGCATTGTATGAGTTCCACTTACCACAGATGTCCTCCATCTCTGAAAGTTCACATACCCGGAGGATGTGTAGCTCGATGCTTTGCAAGAATTACTTCCTTGTATCCTTTACCCACTTAGGCACTTACCACAAGTCCACAACCACAACTAACCACCACTCAGTACACCACTCTTGGACTCCTTTTAACCCTACTTAACCCCAGACTGTAATTTAATTTCTTCTAAGAGAGAATCCATGCAATGGTTAGCTCAAGAAGAAGGGGACTAACACACAATTCATGGAGCAAAAACTTTGATGGTGCAAGTATTAGCTGGAATTATCCATTCAAGGCTCCTTTGGAATGCGAGATTCAGACAAGAGTACATAATTTAAATGTCATGGTCTAATTAATCTTTAGGATTTGTAAAATTACTACATGAATCATTCAAACATGTTACATGTAGTCTGGTTGCTTCAATAGTAAATAACAAAGTAATTTGGAAAGAGGTAGGCGTGCACAAAAAAAAAATTCTTATGAGGTTGAGCTGCACGCTAGAAATCGCAGAAAATTCCTATGAATGAAGAAAACCAATAAAAATTTCAAAGGGTTTTTATGGATCAATTTCCAAAGAGGCATGCACAACATTTTCTCCGTTAAACCCTCAAATTATTACTATCATATCTATCATTTCTGATGGTCTACTAATTTATTACTCCCTCCGCCTGAAAATATATAGGTACTTTTCAAATATAACCAAACTACTCAAATATAACCAACTTTGTAGTTCAAATTTAAACTACAAAATTAGAGTATGTTTCATAGTGTAAGAGGTTTTTACTTTTTCCTTGGAACATTTGAGCATTCGTATTATTTAAAAATTTAGTATGAATACAAAAAATGTATAACTCATACTTGAAGTACTTTTGATAATAAAAGTAAAGTCACAAATAAAAACAAAATAAATGACACTTCCATAATTTTAAATAAGATAAATGGTCAAAACGTTTAAAAAAATTAAAACGTCTTACGTTACAAAACGGATGAAATATATTTCAATGTGGATACAGTGCTCTTTAGGATGACATAAAAGATGCATACGCATGCACATTTGTCGATGCGTGTGCTCGACACGCGGGGATCCCAGAGACCTCCTTTTTGGTTCGGCACAGGGTGCGGAATACCAAGTCCTGAGTTAAGGGGGAGGAAAAGGTGGGCAGGAAAGAGAATCCTGCTAAGCACACAAGACACAGAGAATTATACAGGTTCGGGCCGCCGGGGAAGCGTAATACCCTACTCCTGTTCTTGTTGTTGATATGATGGATGAAGAACTACAAGGAGGAGTTCTCTCCCGGGTGATGCTAGAGCTGATGACTGAGGCGTGCTAAGTGTTGTGGAGTAGCCTTATGGTTTTCTTGGTCAAGATTCAACCTCCAAATCCCCCCTTTCCTATGAAGGACCAGGGCCTCCTTTTATAGTTCAAGAGGACACCACAGTAGCCTTGGGTTTTCCAACCCCACTGCTAACGTCGTGGAGCAGCTCGTGCTTTGTCTTGTCAGGGGCCATGCCCCTCTTCTGTTCATGTCGCCATGTTGCGATAGCTGGTGAAGAAAAACGGGCAGCATGACCTCCATGCTGCAGATAAAGTGTATGGTCATCCTACCTAACCTCCCATGGGGCCTACCTATCATCGGGCCACCGATAGTGCCAGGGGCGCCATCATACACTCAACCCTCTCTGCCCCTCTTCCACGTAGCCGTCCGTCGCATTAAATGCGACGAGGCAGCGCTTGAGCACTATTCCGCGTTGAATAGGGCGGCTGGCAGCCAGGCTGGCCCCTCCGATAGGAGAGGTGCGGGGTGGCGTGGCCTGGGTCCGGGTGTTCCCGAACCCCTTCCCTAGGGGGATAACGGCCTCCAGGCAACCCTCGGGCCTGACCCCCTTGGGGTGGGCACGTGGCCGCCTGTGGCCTGGACCCTCCAGGGTGATTCAGGTATTTTTGTCATCGGGTGGCGCTTACGCAAATGCGCCCCTCCAACCACGTGTCGCATCCTCAGCATACCCCTGGGCCCATATCGCCGACAGTAGCCCCCGGCGTTGGCTGGGGCTGAAGTCGGGTTCGGGCGCAGTTAACATCATATTACATAGTGAGGGGGCCCGAGGAATTTTAGGCGCAACATCTTCTGGACCAAATGACAACATGGTGGCAGCCAAGTGCGCTTGATTGGTTTGTGCCGGGGGGGCGTGCCGCTTGGGCCACGCGCATATGGGGGGCCTCTTGGCCGCCTGCCTCCCACTGTCTTGCGGAACGTGTCTGACGGGCGCATAATCTGAAGCGGCGCGACGTGTGGAAGTGGAGCAAAATTAACGCCGCGACGTGTGGGAGTGGGACGGATTAATGCCGTGGAATGCGAGGGGGCTGCGGTTGCCTATAAAAACAGATCCTTGGCAGTAAGGACCGGCTTCTTCCGCTTCCCACAGCCATCACCTCTTCGCTTTCCGGCGTCCTTGCTCTTTCGCTCTCCCTCTGTTGCCACCGGTCTTCCTCCCCAGTCTTACGGTGCCTTCTCAGAGATGACTCGCGATGCCCCCCTAGAGCCGGGGAGTGTGCTCCCAAAGTCCGCGGTTCGCACCGCGGACGCTCGGAGTGTCCTCAACAAGTACATCTTCACCTCCTTCACCATGGTTCGGCTGGTCCCATCTTTCTCCCCCTTCTTCCTTGACATGCTGGAGTTTTACGATCTCCGGTTGCATCATCTCACCAACAATGCGGTCTTATACCTCTCCGTCTTCGCCTACACCTGCGAAATGTTCGTGGGGGTGATGCCGTCGCTTCGGCTGTTCCAACAGTTCTTCCGCATCTGCAGGGCAGGATCCTTAGGGGCGGTCGGATACGTCGCGATCCAGCCGCGCAACGACAGGGCCGTCGACACCCCCTTCATCGAGATCCACCCCTGCTCGAGGTGGGAGAACTGGAGGTGCCACTGGTTCTACACCAGCCTAGGCGATCACCCTCACCTTCGCCTTCCGACGGGGATTCCGGCGAACCAGGAGAACTGGGGGTGGCGGCCGCATGTCGGGAGGGAATTGGACGGCATGCTGGAGCGGATCAGCTACCTCCAGAGTGGGGGCCTATATAGTGATGAGGACATCAGTACTTTGGATGCAGCCACGCCGCCAGAAAATCCAATTCAAGGGCCTATTACACGCACACGTGCACGCCAACTTACGAATCAGGTGTGTTCCTTTTTGAGTCTATATTTATCTTATGATTACCCTGGAGATGCGTGCACTCTTGTTTTGATTAGGAATAATGGAGAGGACACGAAAGGAGGGGAATTCACGTGGACTGGATTCGGACAGCAAGACAGTACTAAATTGTGACGGCTGCCACGACTTCATGTGGAGTTCGATTCGGGCATGCAAGCACTTGATGGAAAGCTTACGAAGTCTATTTTCATATGGATTTGGAATTACGGTCATATCTTCTCTGGATCGGCCGCAATAGTCGTTTTAGTCGGAACACCTTTTGTCTGAGTTGGTGCTGCGTCACTTTATTTGGGCGGAATGGGCCGTGTATCCAGTTGAGTCCATTAGGGATGCGTTTTAGGGTTAGAGTACGCCCCCTTAACCCCTGTGGACGTCCTCTATCCCTTTATATATCTTTAGCCGCCATCAAAAACAGTTGGGTTTTCTTTTGTAAGTTTAGCTTTTAGCTACTTCCTTGTAGGTGCGCGTGTTGGCTAAACCGCCCGGCTACATGTTTGGGAAGCCCACTTTTAATTGAGATTCATCGTTTGTTCTTCATCTACATCTCGCAAATCAGTGCTTGTTTCTACTTTTTCTTGCTAGTTCTTCGATTGCTTGCAGGATCGAGTGCCCTAGTGGCTGGCGTCGCGCACCGCAAGTTCACGGCCACCATTGGAGGTGGTGTATCGGTTGCTATGGCGCAGCGTCCTTGGATAGCTGTAGTCGAGCCATGAACGTCATCCCCACTTCAATCGAGTTATCCCTCTCATCGAAAGATTGGGCACAAAACCCTCGCGGGGTTCTATCATACAGCCATCTTCCGGGATTACCTGGCGCGGCGGATCTCGCCGTTGCAGGAGAGGCCGCGCCCGGCGTATATGTACATGAACTCCAATGACGACATGCGTACTCATGTTGGCGCTCCATTTGACTGGAGTGAGAATGACCTCGCCATCCTGATCCGCCAAACCGTCGGCGTCAGCGCCCTGGAGCTCACACAACTCCCTCCCGGGCTGATTCTGCTGTGCCAGGACCCATTCCGCCCAGAGATTCTGCAGGCGCTGCAGGTGGTGGGTGACGGCATGGGCTCGTCGTCGGCGGCACCGGGCGCCGCCCTGGTAGGCGGTGATGACGACTAGGACGATGCCGACGACGAGGTGCCGATCGGGCTACTAGGCATCCAAGGCTCGGGTAGAAGCGGGCCCAGGGGCCCGGACCCGAAGGGAAAGAGGAAGAGGCTGGAGTTTGACTCCGTGCCACCCCCAGCCATGGGTGCAGGGACCTGCGGGCGGCGGGGTCCGCCCCTACGACAGCGGGGGGCAGCACCGCAGCAGGCACTCCAGCGGGGGCTGGCGCCAGCAAGACAGTGGGCGCCAGCGGGAGCCTCCCTACGGTGGCGGGGTCCAGGGGCATCAGCCCAGCAAGCCCTCCCGGTGGCCGCCCAAGGAAGAAACGGGCCATCTCCTGGGTGTCGTGGAACTACGACGCCGACCGGAGGTAACACTTCCATGGATGTATTCATCCCTTGCCACTCTTGTGTTCCATTTAGGCCATTGGCATCTTGTTTTCTTATCATGCGCGTTTTTGTTCCCAGCCGCGAGCATCAGCACTTCCGCCCCAAGGCCAGGCCCAAGGGTAACTCTGCCTCCAGCTCAGCGGGGGGAGCACAGGAGGGGTCCGGGGCGGTGGAGCCCATGGCGCCCCGGTCCCCATCTGTAGGTTCCGGCCCGGAGCCGGTGCGGCCTAATGAAGGGGCACACTCCGAGGTTGGGGCGCCAGGCGCGTGCCAAGAACACATCAGGGGCCCTCCACCATCAGTAGATTCAGGGCAAGTTGGCCCTGATGCGGAGGTGGAGGTGGCAGCGGGTAGCGGGGGGCAGCCCCCGGAGTTCCCACTGCAGCAGCGCCCCTCGCCTCCGCAGCAACCCTCACCGCCGTGTCCCCATCCATCGCCGTTGCCCTGCCAGCCGTCACCAACACTGGCGGCGCAAGCTCGTCGCCACTCACTGACGCCACGGGCGGCCACGTCGGAGCGCGAAGCGACGCCAGCACTGGCGGCGCAAGCTCGTCGCCACTCACTGACGCCACGGGCGGCCACGTCGGAGCGCGAAGCGACGCCAGCCCTGGAGGCGGCAGCGGGCAGCTCTGGTCAGGGGGCACCTTCTTCCCCTCGCCCGGTGCAGGTGGTGGACCTTGATTCGAGCCCCGCCCCGGGTCCGGGGATGCTCGAACAGGGTTCATGGTCGCCCTAGACACGGAGCCCCTCGTGCGGTCGTAGGAGCGGGCGACGATGATCATGTCCCGGGCGTTGGACGAGGCCATCGCGGTCTCCTTGGAGGGGCTTCAGGCCCAGGTCCGAGCCCTGCCCGCCAGGGAGGTCACGGTGGCGCGGCGAGAGATCGAGGTCGCCGAGGGAGGCGCCGAGCTTGCAAAGATAGCAAGGGTGGAGGGCTTTATCCGGAAGCGGGAGGTGGCTGATATTGAGCGTCGGCGGGGTGAACTCGTCGAGACGTTCGAGGACACCATGATCGAGCGACACACCATCGATCTCCGCATTTTGACAGCTACGGCCGCAGAGGAAGGGGTCCGCACCACCGCCGAGGCGTTCATCCGCGAGCTCGTCGACCGCACCCAGGAGCTTGATGGCCGTGCCCAGGAGCTTGACCGGCGCGACCGTGTCCTACAGGATGCCAAGGCCGCCGCTGCCAACTCCAACGTCGAGCTTTGGGTCCGCGAGGACGCCCTGGCGGAGCGCGAGAGGGCCTTGGTGTAGAATGTGGTTCGCGGCGATCCCAGAGTGAGCTCGGAGGGTAGGACCGCTTCTCCTCCGTAGACCAGAAAGAATGGTGTTTCTCCGGTGGCACGGCTCGGTGTGGTCCGGTTAGCCCAAAGGACTGCTGGCAGCTCATCTATCCATGATTCTCCGTGCTTCTTGAGCTCATTGTAGGTCTTCGTCTTGAGGCCTTTTAGGATTTCCGTGTTTGCTCGCTTAGCTTGGCCATTGCTGTGCGGGTGAGCGGGCGAGTCGAAGCGGAGCTTGATGCCCATGTCTTCGCAGTACTCGCCAAACAACTCACTTGTGAATTGGGTGCCATTGTCCGTGATGAGTCTGTTGGGGACCCCGAACCTTGTCGTGATGCCTCTCATGAACCGTATCGCCGAATGCTTGTCGATGACGCCCACAGGATAGGCTTCAGGCCACTTGGTGAACTTGTCGATTGCCACGTATTGAAACTTGTAGCCGCTGTGCGCCTGCTTGAACGGGTCCAGGATGTCCAGCCCCCAGACCACGAACAGCCATGAGAGCGGGATGGTCTGCAACACCTGGGCCAGTTGATGTGTCTGTTTGGCGTGGAATTGGCATGCTCGGCACCGCCACACGAGGTCAATTGTGTCCTTAAGCGCGGTGGGCCAGTAGAAGCCTTGGCGGAATGCCTTCCCTACCAAGATTCGGGAGGCCGAGTGCGCTCCGCACTCACCCTCATGGATCTCGGCTAGGAGCTCAAGACCTTGTTCCCGAGTAACGCATTTCATAAGCACCCCGTTGGCACCGCGCCGGTAAAGAGTGCCCTCCACCAACACGTACATTTTGGAGATGCGGGCAACGCGTTCGCTTTCTTCATGTTGCTCAGGCAATGACGTGTCTTGCAGGTGTGCCTGGATTTCTGAAATCTAGGCCACCTGGAGCGAGATGGCGGGTCTAGGAGGGTTAGGCTGTGGCTGACCCGCCGGATCCGGGATGCCAGGGCCGGCCGATTCCTGCCCATGGGGCGGTTCGGGGCGCGCTGACGGCTCTGTGAGTCTTTCCTCAAATGCGCCTGGCGGGGCTGGGGCCGCACGGACGTGATCCTGGACAACTCGCCCGCCTGGGTGTTGTCTTTCCTAGGCACATGGCGTAACTCGAGGCCATCAAAATGGCGCTCCATGCGTCGCACCTCCTTAACGTATGCTTCTATCTAAGGGTCGGTGCATTGGTACACCTTGGATACCTGGTTCACCACCAAATGAGAGTCGCCAAGCACTAGCAGACGGCGGATGCCTATGCCTGCCGCCACTCGCAGCCCGGCGAGGAGTCCTTCATACTTCGCCATGTTGGTTGCTCGGAAATCGAGCCGCACAACATACCGGAGCACGTCGCATGTCGGCGAAGTCAACGTGACAACTGCCCCAGCTCCTTGTAGGGTGAGGGACCCGTCGAAGTTCATAACCCAATGCATGGTCCACTGGCCACGATCCGCTAGGCTCTTGGGTTCTGCAGCCCGATCATCGGGGGGCAGATCATCATCAGCCGATGACGTCCATTCTGTCACGAAATCGGCCAATGCTTGGCTTTTTATTGCGTGGCGGGCCTCAAAGTGTAGGTCAAATTCGGACAACTCAATTTTCCATTTGACCACTCGTCCCGTACCCTCTCGGTTGCGGAGGATTTGACCAAGAGGGTACGATGTGACCACCGTTACCCGGTGCGCTTGAAAGTAGTGGCACAGCTTTCGGGAAGCCACAAGCACTGCATAAAGCATTTTCTAGGCCTGCGGGTAATGTATTTTCGTGTCCCGTAGCGCCTCACTAATAAAATAGACTGGCCGCTGCACCTTAGTGAGGGCCTTGGTCATGCTATCAGGGGCGATGGGTCCAGAGGTACTGGGGCTGGTCGCCTCGGTGTCCGGGGCTACCGGGCCATCGCTCCTCCCGGGGACCTCGGGGCCGCACTGGGTAGGAGGGGCCTCGCAAGCCCCCGGACTAGGGGGCAGGTTACCACTTCAAGGTTCGGGGGGCCTGCGGCCTCCGCCGGTCTCGAGGGCTACTCCGTCCAACGCCATTCCAAGGCTTCCTTCCTCCTGGTCGAATGAGGTTGGAGGCGACTGAAAGGCCGGTGCCCCGTCACGCTCGACAACTAATGCTGCACTGATTACCTGCGGGGTCACTGCCAAGTATAGGAGGAGGGGTTCCCCTTCCTTAGGGGCCACCAGTACGGGCGGTGAGGAGAGATAGTGCTTGAGCTCGCCCAAGGCCCTTTCTGCCTCGTCCGTCCATACGAAAAGGCCAGTCCTTTTTAACAACTTGAACAGGGGGAGCGCCCGCTCTCCCAGCTTCGATACGAAGCGGCTCAGGGCGGCCATGCATCCAGTGACGCGCTGGACATCCCTGAGTTTCCTGGGGGAGCGCATCTCCTCTATTACTTTTATCTTCGCGGGGTTGGCCTCAATTCCTCGGGATGAGACTAAGAACCCCAGGAGCTTGCCCGCCGGTACTCCAAACACACACTTCTCTGGATTTAACTTCATGCTCGAGGACCGGAGGTTATCAAACGTCTCAACTAAATCCGAGAGCAGAGTTTCTTGGTTCCTTGACTTAACCACCAGGTCATCGACATACACCTCCATGTTGCGCCTACTTGATCTTTTAGTGTGATGCGGACACCACGTTGAAAGGTTGATATTACATTTTTCAAACCAAAGGGCATGGATGTGTAACAGAAGGTACCAACAAGGGTAATGAATGCAGTTTTTTCCTCATCCTCCACAGCCATGCGGAATTGATGATACCCAGAATATGCATCTAGAAAACACAAAAGGTCGCATCCCGCAGTGGAGTCGACTATCTGCTCTATTCGTGGCAGGGGGTAAGGGTCTTTTGGGCATGCCTTATTAAGGTCGGTATAGTCGATGCACATGCGCAACTTCTGTTGGCCTTCGGGACAACCATCGGGTTGGCCAACCGTTCCGAGTGCAGCACTTCTCGAATGAAGCCGGCCGCCTAGAGTCGTGTCACCTCTTCGCGGATGAACACCTGTCGCTCCGGGGCCTGTCGCCTCACCTTTTGTCGAACCGGTCGCGCGTCCGGTCGTACTGCAAGTTGGTGCTCAATCACTTCCCTGGGGACTCCGGGCATATCCGACGGCTTCCAAGCAAACACGTCAGCATTCGCCCGCAGGAAAGAGATGAGTGTGTCTTCCTATTTGGGGTCCAGACTACCGCCAATTTTGGCGTCTTGGACGGGTCATCGCCCAGCTGAATGGGCTTGATCACTACCTCATCGGCCGAGGTGATCTACTTCTTGGGGGTTCGGGAGCCCGAGGCCTCGTTCTGGGGGTCCTCGGGCTCAACGCAGTTCGCCACCGCTGCCGGGTCCCCCGCACGTACCTCCGCGCAGTACAGCGCGGTTTTCACATCAACATGTATGGTGATGGGGCCCCCGGGGCCCGGGATCTTGAGCGGGCGGTAGGCGTAGTGGGTAGCCGCCATGAACTTCACCAACGCCGGCCTACCGAGGACGGCGTTGTAGGGCAGATTGAGGTCCGCCACATCGAAGTCTATTCACTCGGTGCGAAAGTTGGAGGGGCTCCCGAACATGACCGGCAGTGAGATCTGCCCGACGGGCCACACTCATCCGGGCGTCACCCCAATAATGGGGTAAGATGGCCCGAGCACCATCCCCGGTGCCTTGATTACCTCGAAGGCCTTTGGGGAGAGGATATTTAGGGCCGCGCCCCCGTCGATTAGGACGCAGGCGACCCTAACGTTGCAAATGGTGGGGGAGGTCACGAGGGCCAAATGGCCTCTGCGGACGATGCTCCCTGGATGGTCCGTTTGGTCGAAGGTGATAGGCACCTCTGCCCAGCGCGATCGGCGCGCCGCCTCATGGGACGGCACAGCGGCCAGAAGCTCGCGCCTCATGGCCTTGAGTTTCCGGCGGGACACTTGGGCGTGTGCCCCTCCGTCGATGGTAGTGACGATGTGCTTCGGGTCCTGGTAGCCCAGGTCATCATCTTCGCCTCCAGCGGGGGCCGCGCTTTTGGCCTCCTCTCGCCGGTTGTCTGCTGGCTCTGCCGGGGCCTTACCCTTGCGGCGGGCTTCCTTCTCTCTCCCTCTTCTCCTGCTCGTACCTTCGAACGCGCTCGGCCAGGTTCCGGAACGAGTGGCACTCAGAGAGATCATGGCGGGAGGTTAGGTGTAGTGTGCACCATTTGTCCCCGGACAGACCCTAGGGGCGAGGGTCCGGGGTGCGCTCGTGATTGCTCGTGGGCTTCTCTTTCCTGGGAGGTTTTCCCGCCTCATCGGTGGCGAGGACATGGCCTTCCTCTCTGCCATGCGACAATTTCCGCTTCTGCCGCCGCTCACGCCGCTTCTCTCGGGACTTGGTCGGGGCAGCGTTAGCTGGAGCTGGGGTTGGATTCCTAGGGTTCCAGACCCGAGCCTCTTCCTTGCGGGCCACCCGGTCAGCGAGCTTAAAGAGGTCGGTGGTGGTCCAGGAGGCCTTGGACTCGATCTTTTCCAGCATAGTGTCGTGGCATACGCCACTCCTGAAGGCAAAGATCACTGCATGGTCGATGATGGACAGTATGCTGTTGCGCACCTGGCAAAAGCGTTGGATGTATTTGCGCAGGGACTCGTCCTCTCCTCGCCGTACCATATGGAGATCAGCCTCCACTCCCGGGCGTGGATATGTACCCTGGAAGTTGGAGGTGAACTGCCGGCACATGTCATCCCATGAGGTGACGGACTGTGAGGGCAGGTTCATTAGCCTGGAACGGGCCTGGCCCTTGAGCGCCATGGGGAAAAAATTAGCCATGACGGAGTCGTCGCCTCCCGCGGCCTCGGTGGCCGTGGTGTAGATCTGGAGGAACTCAGTGGGGTTCACCGTGCCGTCGTACTTCTCCATAAGGGCTGGCCTGAACTTGCTGGGCCAGCGCATGTTACGAAGATTGGGGACGAAGGCACGACAGCCGTTGCTGATGGGAGGAGGCAACGAAGGTTGGGGGGCCTCTCGTGGCGCTGCAGAGGGGCCTGCTCGGGGCGGGGCCGTTGCGGCCGCACACTGTGCATTTGCGCCTCCTACAGAGGAAACGCAATCTTGTGTCCGCCCAGCGCGACGTGCGTCACGGAGCTGCTCGATACGGACACGAGCATCCGGATCGACATATAGCGGGTCGCGTGGCGCGCCTTGTTAGGCTGTCGCCGGGGGGACTTCGCTTGCCCACGCCGCGGTTGCTGCCCTTCTCGCCCGTCGTCGTTCGGACGAGCTGACCGTGGCGTAGGAGCCACGTGAATGATGGCTTGAAGAAGCCAAATCGGCAGCCAGTTGGCGCTGGGCCATGCTGACCAGTCTCGCCATGTCGTCGAACCAACGCTTAGCGTTGGATCCTTCGCCCGGCGTAACCGGGGGATGGCGCAGGAGGGTTTCTACCGCTTGGAGGGCACCCTCAGGCGTGCCAAACTCCAAACAACGGTGGACGCCGCTTCGTCGCGGCTCACCAGTGCGTTCGTCCTGGTGCAACTCAGAGCCCACGGCCGCACCGGCCATCTCACGGGGCAGTGGCTCCTCTCTGCCTTCTCCTGCCGCTGTGGCAGGGGGCGGAAAGGGCAGTGGTGCTCCGGCCGCTGCTGCGGCCGACGTGGGAGGAGGATGTGTTGAAGCTCCGGCTGCCGTGGCGGCTGGTGGGGGAGGAGGAGGTGGCAGGGCCGCCCTCCTGCCTTGCCGATGGTGCCGGAAGTTGGGGCTGTACTCGCCCGTGTCAGCCTCCTCGATGTCATTATCGGTCGGATCGTGCTCTCGCGATGCGAGGGAGCCGGATGCAGTCCGCAAGACGTAGTCGTCGACCATGGTGGAGATAGAGACGAGTGGCCCGCCGGGAGGCTGGAGAAACCACAACTCAAACCTTGAACTAACGCACACCCCCTACCTAGCGCGCCAGCTGTCGATGCGTGTGCTCGACACGCGGGGATCCCGGGGACCCCCTTTTTGGTTTGGCACAGGGGTGCGGAATGCTAAGGCCTGAGTTAAGGGAGAGGAGAAGGTGGGCAGGAAAGAGAATCCTGCTAAGCACACTAAGACAGAGAATTATACAGGTTCGGGCCGCCGGGGAAGCGTAATACCCTACTCCTGTTCTTGTTGTTGATATGGTGGATGAAGAACTACAAGGAGAAGTTCTCTCCCGGGTGGTGCTAGAGCTAATGACTGAGGCGTGCTAAGTGTTGTGGAGTAGCCTAATGGTTTTTTTTGTCAAGATTCAACCTCCAAATCCCCCCTTTCCTATGAAGGACCAGGGCCTCCTTTTATAGTTCAAGGGGACACCACAGTAGTCCTGGGTTTTCCAACCCCACTGCTAACGCCGTGGAGCAGCTTGTGCTTTGTCTTGTCAGGGGCCATGCCCCTCTTCTGTTTATGTCGCCACGTTGTGATAGCTGGTTAAGAAAAACGGGCAGCGTGGCCTCCATGCTGCTGATGAAGTGTATGGTCATCCTACCTAACCTCCCATAGGGCCTGCCTGTCAGCGGGCCGCCGATAGTGCCAGGGGAACCATCATACACTCAACCCTCTCTACCCCTCTCCCACGCAGCCGTTCGTCGCATTTAATGCGACGGCGACCGGGCGCGATGATGGGTGCACGGCTCTGACTGCGCGGTCAGTCCACGGTCACAGGCTGGAGACTTTTTTCCTCTCTCGCGTGCAAAAAGATGATGATGACGACTCTCTGACAGGCGCGCCTCACTTCGCATTAAATGCGACGGGGCAGTGCTTGAGCACTATTCCCGTGTTGAATAGGGCGGCTGGCAACCGGGCTGGCCCCTCCGACGGAAGAGGTGCTGGGTGGCGTGATCTGGGTCCGGGTGTTCCCGAACCCCTTTCCTAGGGGGATAACGGCCTCCAGGCAGCCCCCGGGCCTGACCCCCTCGGGGTGGGCACGTGGCCGTCCGTGGCCTGGACCCTCCTGGGTGATTCAGGTATTTCGTTATCGGGTGGCGCTTACGCAAATGCGCCCCTCCAACCACGTGTCACATCCTCAGCATACCCCCGGGCCCATATCACCGACAACATTAATCACCACCATAAGCTTATAAAATACATATATGCACATACGAGTGTTTTTAACAATAACACACATATACCTCATGCAAAGTACCAAAGGTACTGTCTCCGTCTCAAAATATAAAAACTTAGTACCGGATGTGACACATACTAATACTATGAATCTGGACAGTGGTATATATCACATCCGGTACTAGGTGGTTATATTTTGAGACGGAGGGAATATATAATTTGTGCAAAACATTATTAAAAACTAAAAATGCCCATCCCTCTCTGCCGTTACTGTCCATGTCGTTAGGCTCGCAGCGTCAGCCAGTCAGATGCAGCAACAGTAGTACAGTACCACATGACATCGATCGATGATAACATGCCGTACATTCCCCTGGGCCCCAACGACTGCGCCATGACGCGATGGCACAGTGCACCACTTGCCCGAAAATAATAATACGAGACTCATTTCCTGGCCCCACCTGTCGGCTCCCATAATTAACCCGATACCCGCTATTCTTCTTTTCCCGCCCTATAAAACAGTACGCCACTCACACACTAACTCTCACACACACATAGCTAGAGGAGAGATCGAGCAATCACAAATTCACAATGGCGGCGGCGGGGGCGAGGAGGAAGGTGGAGCTGGAGTGGAAGGGGAGGGTGACGGCGGCGGCGCCGGCGGCGACGGCGCAGGAGGCGTGGGCGAGGCTGTCGGACTTCACGGCGTTCCACCGGTGGCACCCGCGTGTGGCCAAGTGCCGACGCGTCGCCGGCGCCTGCTCGCCGCGGTCGCCGGGGTGCGTGCGCTACTGCGAGGGCGTTCCCGGCGTCGCCGACGCCGGCGCCGCCGCCGCCGTTGACTGGGCGCACGAGACGCTTCTGGAACACGACGCGGCGGGGATGTCGCTGCGGTACGAGATGAACGACAACAACATGGGGTTCGGCGCCTTCTTCGCCACTCTCAGCGTCGTCCCCGGCGCCGGAGGAGGAGGAGGGTGCGAGCTGCGGTGGGAGTTCGAGTGCGAGCCGGTGGTTGGGACGGAGAAGGAGGCTCTCGCGGCGAGGCTGCAGGACGGGATCGACGGCATGGCAAGGAGGGTGCAGGAGGCGGTCTCCGGCGGCCGCCGCGGCGATGGCGCCGCCGCCACAAACTCTGGCGACGTGAAGCTTGGAACGTCCATTGCTGTCTGAGCCTCTGAGGAATTGTAGTATCTGATTAATTTCGTTGGGTTTCGTTTGCACACTGTTTTATTATCGTATTGTTAGTTGCTGTGTTTGTTTAATTGTGGTTTGATCAAAGCGCCATGGATCGATCGATCGATCTCTTTACTGTTTAGTATGGCATCGTATATTGATGTGGCTAAAACGTTGCTGCAGTTATTAAGAAGACTATATATACTGTCAAGAAAAGTCTGCAAAAATGTATAGCATGTCATGTTCACGGCTATATGTATTCAAAATTGATTTTGGTTGGCACTCGAAATCTGCAATTAATTGTTATAGTAAAATCTATTGATGACAGGATAGTACATCAATCCATGCAATGATGCAACTTCATCTAGGGACAGATCTAGGAATCAAAGACTCATCTATTCTTTTTCCTTCTCTAGCCCTCTACCCTCCTTCGTCTCCCTCTTCTCCTCCCCCCAATCTCTTATCTTGCTCCATAGGGATCTAGTGGAGTAGGGGGATCGAGCCCATCCTCCTAGCATTCACGGTAGATCTGTCATACCTTTATTTGCTCTAATATAAGACGGTGTTGAGTTAGTAATTGGGGATGATAGTGGTGGTAGAAAAAGGAAAGAGGGAGATGTGTGTGTGGAAGCCACGAGGAGGGTAGAACGGAACTGTGTTGGATCAAAATAGTGTGATGGACGGTGTGGGGTGATGGCAGCCTTAGATACATGTCCAAATTAAATCTATTATATTTTCAGATGGAAGGAATAGACAGGAACATAACCAAATCTCGAAGAGACCAAGGTTAATGACATTTTAAGATATTACTGCTCTTTATTTCAGAACTATAATTATTATTAAACTATCATTTGTTATAAATTTAGTTAGGCATTATACAAAACTTAAAAAATAGTGGTATCAACATAAAGCTGTAACTTTATTTGCTTGACAAGTTTGGATCCACTTTTCATATACACAATGAGTACTCATGCTGTTGCAAGTTGCACCAAACATATCACACCCATTTGTTTGGGGTTGGAGGGGGAGGAGGGAGGTAAATTGAGTTGTAGCGTTGCCATAAAATCGTTTGCTATTGTTGTAATTTTTAAAGAATAATAAGTTAAAGTTTAAGATTAGTGATACTTTTAAGTGCAACTTATATTCAAGTGGTTGAACAGTGGACAATCCTGCTCAAGTAATAAGAAATTGGGGACCACCTATTTTTTAATTTCATTATGTATCTTACATATCAGCTTTTTAGCATGAAAGAAGTCAAACAAATATCCCAGCTTCAAATTGAAAGGTGTGATTTAGAGTTGATCCCTCTCTTTGGAGAACATAGGCCGCATAAATCCTCTGCCCCTTGAAACAATTAACACCTCCTTTATGCACACAAGTGTACATTCCCTACATATGCTTAAATAATGTTGGAGCCATCAATTAAGCAGCCCCGAACCATAGGCGCACACGCACATTGATTTAATGTCATAATATATGCATGTATGCATATTTTTAAATTGGTGAATATGAACATCTGCACTAGGTTTTAAGCCCTATATTAACATTCTAGCTAGCTAGCACTGAAATCTGACCCGATACCTGTGCTTACAAATTAAGATCTGTATGGGTAGTCTCATTCATTTGACTAGTTACTTACTTAACGTTTGACCATTTATTTTATTTAAAAATTTAGCATGAATATAAAAAATAATAAGTTATGCTTAAAGTACTTTTGATAATAAAATAAATCACAAACACAATAAATAATATTTCTAAAATTTTTAAATAAAACAAATTGTCAAATGTTGCAACAAGAAAGTCAAAATCTCTTACTCCCTCCGGTTTTTTTATGTTTGACGCCGTTGACTTTTAAGCGAATGTTTGACCATTCATCTTATTCAAAAAAATTATCCAAATGTTATTTATTTTGTTACGAGTTGTTTTATTATAAAAGTAATTTTAAGCATGAATTATATTTAAAAATATTTGGATAAATTTTTTAAATAAGACGAATGGTCAAATATACGCTAAAAAGTCAACGGTGTCAAACATTAAAAATCGGATGGAGTATAAAATCTGACGAAGGGAGTATGTATGTATGTATGTATGTATGAGAATCCACATCTTTCGTGACCACAAAAAACCATGAGGGATAGTATTAACTAACAACACTAAAAGGGTTGTTAGCAAAGCCGTACGAGGAAATACTTAAGAAAAAAGGAATTTAAGAAGGGGTAATTGTGTACATGTAAGCTGAGGTCACTACTATAAGAGAATAGAGAAATATGATGTTTTTCTTTGACATTGAGGAACGACGTCACATGAAACAACAGTGTTCAGACGACAAGGGAAAATGATGTGATAGATGGTACTGTACGTAGTATCTGTTGTGTGAATTGAAACTCCAAAAATCGCACTATATATACAGGGCCGGCCCTGGGCCAGGGCGAGCGGGGCAACCGCCCTGGGCACCCAAATCCCAGGGGCCCCCAAATATATGTATGTGTGTACAGTATACTGTTGTTCAGGTCCAGCCGTCCAGCCTACTACTACTAACATCGTAGTCTGCTGCCTGCCTAGTGCCATTTTCAATTTTTCATCCAAAGGCCAAAGGCCCATATAGCTAGCTGACTAGGTGAGCCTGTGAGGACACGTAGTAACCCAAAATCTGTTGTATCGATACAACACATGAATACATGATTTACTTTTTCACCAACCGCTTCACCCGTCCGAATGCCTTCCTACTTTTCGCATTTTTTCTTCTCGCAGATCACGATCTCTTCGCCAATCGCCAATTCTCCAGGATGGTTTGACGTCTTTTCTCCCGGTCGGATCTCCGCGGCTCCGCCCCAAGATCGGCTGGCACGGCGGGCCGGCGGCATCTGGCTGTCTGGCATCATCGGCAGACGGCAGATCGGCAGACAGCAGACGGCATCATCGGCAGGCTGCAGCTGCAGAAGTGGAAGTCTCAAGTCTGGAAGAGTGGAAGGCTTAAATCGCTTAATCCCTGG
>CM002483.1:4658535-4700939 GCA_000325765.3 Leersia perrieri
GTCTTGGGGTTTCTCCAGTTTTCATTCGGGCCTCATCTAGGCCTCAAGGCTAAGCACACTAGCTCAACACTAGGGCCTTAATGGGCCTTTATTCATGAAAGACTAATACCCCCTGGCCCATTACACCGACAAATTTTATTTTTAATATAATGGTTATAAACCTTATTATCTCAATTATTTTAGCAGATAGTCTCCAGTTGAAATATATTTATTAATAGCTCTTACCTAAATCTACTTATGTACATGCCGTAAAAGTCTAGCATACGGATCAAATCCATCAAGGAAATATCCAAGCTTAGGAAGCCCGTGGGTATGCTAAAAGGAATAAGTTATTTGAGGTCCCTTTTACCCAGCGTCCTTGAACCGCAAAACCGGATTTATTGCATCCCCTAACTTACAAAACTAGTATAAACAAGGTCTCTCGGCAGTATTGTTCCCGGTTTTTACTGATGTGACATATGGGCCCCATATGTTAGCAAATAGAAAACATTGTCGCCCACCTATCTCTTCCCCTTCTCCCCCCTCTCCCTTCTTTCCATTCCTCCCCGGCGACGGGGCTCTCTCCCCGGGAGGTGGATGGGTAATCCGGCGATAGGCGGCGGTCGGCTCGGATGTGGTGGCGATGGGCGACGGCGGGCACGGCGGCAGGCACGGGGCGGCGAGCAGCGGCATCTGGTGGGAAGAGGCAAGCGGCGGCATCTTGTGGGCAGAGGCGCACAACGGCGGCCAGGGGGAGAGGCGCACATTGGCCGGTGGCGATTGGCCACAAAGCAGCTGAAGGAGCCCTCCCATCCGCATGAGAGCTTGGCAATACGGCGGCCAGCGAGCCCCCGCATCGTTGCCCATATGCGAGGATTTAGAGGGGAGAGGCAACTGACAAGTGGGACCCACACAATTTTTTATTGTTTTTTATGACTAGGATACCACGTCAGCTTAAACCACCTCGAATACTGCCTTGGTATCCAATATGACCCGGATTTGTAAGTTGGGGACATGTTATATCTGGTATTGCGGTTTAGGGACGTTTAGTAAACTCGCTGACAAGTTGAGGGACGCGGACTTACTTCTATGCTAAAAACATGTTCACAGGTGCACTTATATTCAATAGGCCATTTATAAGTAACAGGGCCAATAGACGCCATTCTAACGTGAAGATGGGCTGCCCAAATGACAATGAATATTCACACTTTATAGCAGGCCTGAATACTTAATTTTAGATTGGCCCAAGGAGCTAAGATACATAATTTTTCATTTTTACAGTGTTATAACCGATAAACAACTGTTTCATACATAACGCCAACTTGGGTATTTCATAACGTAACATTGAGATTCATGCATTTTGCCAGACATTTTGTAAAATTTCTTGAACCAGACCGTGACAATAACCGCATAGAAGGCGAATGATATAGTACCTTTTTAAGCTACTCCACCCTTGTGCAAGTAAACAATACTGTAGTAAAAAAGGAAAAAAAACTATTCTATACATATTATAAAAGTTAAACTTGAATCTGTCATCTTTCCAAATCGCGATTTGTGAAAACAATACGATACACACGTGTGCGATATTTGCTATGCGGCCGCTTTCTACCTTGCATGCCATGGGTGAGCCATGGGCCTGTCGCTAGGTGGTTCGAGTCTCAAATTCATCCCCTAGTCTCGTGTCCATGTCCCTCAACGCCAGCGAAAGCTTCACCCATGTGCCGCGCGGCCCGATTTGGATCCATGAGCCGGAAATTAATGCATGTACGCCTGCACTGGATGTTGCATACTGGGTGGGCTTTTATTTCCAATCGAACATATGTTTGTATATGTGACATTGCATCTGATAGGGACAGCGATGCATTGTTGCATATCCGTGTTTCCTTAGGTGCTACGTGACGTGAATATGCGGCGAGCGAGCGTAATGTTGAGGAGCACCATTACATCGCACCCACATGTACGTGCTGGTGCCTCCCCGTTCGCTTGGACAAGGCCACTGACTTGGACGATGATGGCAACGTTTGACGCCTACAGAAAAAGGACATGCTCGACGGCGCGGTGACAGTCGCCGAAGAAGAACTGGGGGTGTGGTTGTCGGCCTCGGCAGGGGCGGAGTTGTAGTGTAATTACTGGATCCAATGACCCAAGTGATTTTTCATAAACTCCATGCTAAATAATGCTAATCACCATTAATCAAAAAGAGTGAACACCGTGATGCAATACAAGTGACCCAGTAACCTTTTGGTTAAGATCCGCCCGTGGCCTCAGGCTGCGCCGGTGTTCGTGGGAAGGGACGAACGAGCTGATCAGCTGAGGGTGACATGCATCCACGCCCCCACGGTGATGTGCACGTGACAGAGCGACATGGCTGGCCTAGCAAATTTAGTTTTGCTCGCTCTTTATCATGGTTCGTAAATGCTCTTTATCCAGATCGATTGATGCTTGCATCTTCCATGCATACATGGTGATAATGTTAGAATAAATTTTCTACAACAAAAAAATTTGCTTCAAAATATATTGCAAGTCTCTCCCAATAAGTAACTATTCACGCCGAGCCAATTCAGATGCAGAATCAAGTGTTTGGCGAGATGTTATGTGAGGAAACATGCGACTTTTCTCACATAGTGGGGAAGGACCTTGTCTCTTTGGTGCACGTTGATGATGGTGAGGATGTGGTTGTTGAATTGTGATCCAAATCCATTCAGAGCATAGCGGATGCCCGTCGCCGGCCGGAGCAAAGCAGAGGCTTGTACGGATTAGGAACCTTCTATGGTTTCACCAATATATATACTTCTTGTAAGCCGCTGTTCAGCATTGTAACCTCACCCCGATACAGTGAAGATATTTGCTGGCTGACGCGCATGGTTTTTCTCTTCCACATTGGAAAGATTTTTCACGTTAAATCTCGTGTCTCCTATGATTGATCTTTTGTTTTTATTTATATGCATGTCGTCCTATAACAGTGGTTACGGCCACCCCTTCCCCAGTATATAAGTTCCGTCGGTGGTGCATTAGGCTTGCTATACATGGAGGATGAGATCGATACAACCGCATGGAGGCAGGGTGAGGGTGGTCGTCGGCGTGGCACTGGTTTCATGAGGGTCAGTAATCGCGCAACATCAATCTCTGAACATTGCTTCTCCATCTAATTCAACACCATTATCTCTTCATCTTCTTTATTTATTTTGCTTTGGCTAGAATAATTATCTGTCTCATTGTTTCGTACTCAAAATGGTATGTATGATCCCGTTGCAGCGCACGGCATATCTGCTAGTAAAGAATAAAGAATAAAGTCCAGTCCCTTCGTCCAGAAATATATTGGGTAGTAATTTCGTATTTGGCTGTTCAACTTTTGAGCTAATTCAAGAAATATTGAAGTTTCGCCTTATACTGTTGGTAGGAAAGGAGAAACCTGTTTCAAGTTGGATATTTTAGCTTATAATATTTACTTTATCCTAATAGATGAACTTATAAAATGGCTTGAGAGCAAATGGACTGGGCGTCAAATAATTAAGAAGATAGAGTGAGCTTATCATGAATCGAACTAGGGGCTAAGATGCCTTTGCCACTACGCTAGTGAGCGGACATCTGTAGTTTACTTTACAAACCATATACAGTATATATCCATATTTGTGGAAAACGAGGCGCACTAGTTAAGGAAAAAAAACTCTGGGACACTATATGGCATATAGTATGATTTTATAATTAATATTGAGGTTTGAGTAATTAATAAAATTAAGTTCTATCGAAAACACTTGTCCCGACAATTTGATGTGTTGATGCCCATCGCAGTGCTGTCAAAAAAGTCAGTCAGGACTTCCTAAAAAAAAAAGTCAAGACTGAAAAGCAGGTTGATCTTGGCTCAAACTTCAAACAAGCCAAGCCCAAGCGTAAGATGAAGCTCGTGGGCTTTGTCAAGCCGAGTTCGGGCTTCAAGCCAGTCTAAAAGTATATAAATTTTATTATTTTGTTAATGAAATACTAGCGGACCAACTGTACTATCCACACAATGAATTAGCATGTGTTAGCATCGTATATCAATCTTGTTACTTTTTTACTCTTCTATTAATGTGATTAACTATAAATTATTTTTTAAGATATTATCCTTAAAGTGGAATCATTCAATTCGCAATCACCTCAAAATACCACAAATCTTTTTTTTTTTTGACAGTTGAGCTTGCATCGATATACATACCTTTCACTCTTTCCCTTGCGTCTTCTCTTTCTCTCGACCAAACACAACTTTGCGATACTCGTCTTCACATTCCCTAAACTATGCCACCACTTTCCATTGTGGGACCCAACTACACATGGGTACTCCCCCACACTCTTCGTCTCCAACTGCTGCCTTTACCTGCCGCCTCCTAGCCTCATGGACTCTAATGTCCCTACTACTAACTTTGTCCACCGTTAGCCTTTATCACTGAGGTTATGATGCCCGTGTCACTTCGCGACCCACCTGTTGCTAGAATCCATGGCCATCCTGGATCCGGATCCTCTAACTTCATGGAGCGACGTCACGGCGGTGCAGACCCTGTTTGGATCCGTCCTTGTCACATTGGATGTTTGGACACTAATTAGAAGTATTAAATGTAGACTATTAATAAAACCCACCCCATATTTTGGACTATTTCGCAAGACGAATCTATTGGGCCTAATTATTTCATAATTAGTGAATGTGATGCTACAATAAACATTTGCTAATAGTAGATTAATTAGGCTTAAAAAATCATTTCGTGAATTAGCCTTTATTTATATAATTAGTTTTATTATCATTCTATATTTAATACTCCTAATTGACGTCAAACATCCGATATGACATGAACTTAAAAAAAAAAAAAAAGTTATCATCCACCGTTCGATAACTCGGGCAGAATCCAGCGGCTCATGTCTCCGTGTGTGCGCTTAACAGCCGAGTGGGCCCTTCTAGTTAACCGGAATTCTTACAATTTTACTTGGCCAAAATACCAATGAACTTGACACCGAAGACCTTTTATATGAATGTTGTATTCGAGGCCATTGCTTTTGCTGCAAAGAATTCTTATGATATAATCACATTTATTAGCTTAATGATGTGAGTTGAGACCGTTCCAGTAGTACTAGTTACTACCCGATGAATGGTGTTATTTGAAACTCATGTGTTGCCTTGAGCTTTCATTTTATTTAGGGAATTGAATTATCAATTTGCTGATATTCTACTTAATTTTTTCATGTATTAGCAATAATCATCTCAATTAATTAAGATGCTTCGGATCATCTGTATTAGCGGAAGGTTTAATCTGTAGTTGTAGCGTGTTTGTGCTTGTGTATCGTTTGACGGACCTGCCCAAGTTAAACGCATGCAGACGTGAGCCGTTGGATTCCGCCCTTGTCATCCAACGGTGGATGAGGTGACTGTACCGCCGTGACGTCGCTCTGTGAAGGCAGAGGATGCGAATCGAGTCACACCCCAAAACCGTATACTCTAACCTCGCTATCACCATTGCGCCATTGCTAGAGAAGAGCAGCTTATTTTGTTGCTGCCACCAGTAAGAAATTAAGAAATTTCTGTCACAGGTTAATTAGTTCCGTCCCCTCTCCTCTCCTCCCTCATTTGGAACCTGGAGATGACTCCATGCCTGTTGGATTTCAATCCATCGGTCAGTGAGGAGGTGTTTGAATTAAACTTGGGACAATTTCAGTAGATGAAGGCTAGATTCACCTCTTAAAATATATGTTTTTACGACTGACAAGTCAGGCTCGATAGTCGAGCTTGAGCTAAACCCATGTGGGAGCTCGAAGGTCACATATGCTTAGATTGAGCTCGCTTGTGCTCCAGCACGGGTTATTTTCAGAAGATTTATATTACGATACACCATACTACCAACAAAAATATAAGGAGTATTATGGATCAAAAAAAAGAGTATTATGGATAAAGCCAACCCTTTATATATATCGGTAAGCACATACTACGGTAATAATGTATAATAGAAATAGGATCGTAAAATGGGCCAAGATAAAGAATTGGATGGTCATATGCACCAGTTCTCAAGTGAAATTAATTACATCTATTTAAAAACAAGATTCTCCTGGACCTGGAGTGCACATGACGCTGCACGTAGTCGCATGCAATTCATCTCCCAAACTAATAATCCCCACATGCACATATACCCTTGCAAGTCGTCTCCCACACGCATATATACACTCCACCTCGCATCGAATTCCTCGAATCCACAAGCAGTTGTCGATCGCCGTCGACGGCAATGGCGGAGCAGCAGCAGAAGGCGGCGGCGGCGGCGGACGACGATCAGCAGCAGCAGCAGAAGGATCATCAGCAGTGGGAGGGGGAGGTGGTGGCGCGGCTGCCGTCAACACGCGCCGCCGCGGCGTGGCCGCACGTCGCCAGCTTCTTCTCCCTCCACCTCTACCTCCCCGGCATCGACGTCTGCGACCGCGTCTCCGGCGACGACGGCGTCCCCGGCTGCGTCCGCCTCGTCGCCTCCCGCCGCCCTCCGCCGCCGCGATCGGAGGAGGATGACGCCGCCGGCGATGTGGAGTCGGAGACGATGACGTGGGCGAAGGAGGAGCTGGTCGAGAGGGACGACGCACGGCGCCGCCTCGTCTACGCCGTCGTCGGCAGCAACATGGGGTTCGGCCGCTACGTCAGCACCATCACAATCCTCGACGACGGCGAGCAGGAGGAGGGGCATGACGTCATCTCGCCGGGGTGTAGGCTCGTGTGGGCGTTCGAGTGCGAGCCGGTGGAGGGGTGGAGCAGGGAGGGTCTCCATGGATACCTCGACGGCGCCGCCAAGGGAATGGCCGAGCGGATCGAGGCGGCGGCGGCTGCCATTGCCGTTGCCGGAGAAGAAGACGGCGGCGCCGCTCCTGCTTGCAGCTAGCTAGATCAGTTATGTGAGTTAGCTTAAATGCTTAATTACTGTTTATTGTTAATTAATGTCGCCTAATGCAAGCTTTGTTAAGTTAATGAAGATATTTGAGTCAAACATGCTTATCATTTCAAAATTTATCTCGTGTAAAAGACTGCTCATGTGGAGTTAGAATTGGCACTTGTTAGTCGTTTTTACGTGTATGACGCGAAACCCTTTCCAACTTTTGTAAGACTTTTGGGTTTTCTGACAACATGTACATTTCGTATAGTCCTTACCATGATTACGGTTGATCGATCGATCGATCGAAATCATCCACACGATAATTGTATGGTTGCAAATGGAGGTTGAATTGGAATCGATTTATTCCTTCTTGTCATGTGTGGCCATATCGATGTAGGTTTTGTGCATATGTTCCATCGGGTGAGAATCCAAAACTTTGAATCGACAGATCAAAACAGATGCCACCACTACTAAAGGTGAAAAGTACGCACACGTATCGATCTATTCATATGCGCTTTTCCGAAGAGCCCTAAATTAACTAGATAGAGGATTTTATTTTCGTTTCCAATTGATAAATATATGTGGAATTACAGACATTGATCTTTTATTAAGATTTTGTTACATAGAGAAGTCACACTCTTTTTTTTTTTAGAAACATAGTACATACGCAGACGCCCACAAACATGCGCACACTCACCTCTATAAACGCACATACGTAAACCCTACACTTATGAACACCTCTGAAGACTGGGCCAGCATATTTTGAGATTGACGAAGTCACCACTGGCGCCTCGTTGTCTACGGGTATCTCGCCTACCACTAAAAAAATATTAGCCGTAAATGCAAGCACCCGTGTCAGGGTTGTTTTCAACGTATATACTCCAAACTATATTAGAATATATTTTACAAAACTACTGATAATTTGACCAAACTATAATAAAACTATTGATAATGTAGCAACAAACATATTAACTTCTAATTTGAAAAATAGAATAAAGCTCAAATTATTTTTCTAGTCTAAAATAAAATTTTAAATGAAAACCCAAAATAAAGATTGGTTACAATATCCTTCAAAACCTTAAAAATCTATTTTCCTAAATTATCAGGCTATACTTTATGCAATTTGGCCACCTTACTGTTTTCCTTCTTTCCATCACAAGCCCAACTCAGCCACCTCAGCCTACTAAACCCGTACACTTTTCCTAAAGCCCTTTCCCAGGCCATAGCCTCATCAGCCCAAAATCCGAAAAAAAACTTCTTTCTAGAAACCAGCCTAACCTCCCACAGCTCGACAAGCCAGGCCCAGGAAGCCCAATTATACGGTCATTTCTTTAATTATGCCCGAAAGGAAAAAAAAAGAAAAACTAAATTGGAGTATATGCTTTATGCCTGCGCGGTTTATATTGGCATCATCAGGAAGCGTGCAGAGGCAATCACGGGTTGTGGACGGTGGATCTATCATTGCTTGCTACTTTGTGGTTTAATTGAAAAGTGAAACGGATTAATACACGATTTGTGCCGTCACGTATATGATCATTGCTTTTTCCGTCCAAGGAATAGCATGGTCCCCAGCTAAACCCAACGTCCAACCTCTTTTTTTAGTTCTATAAAAAAAGCTCTCGCATGCACGGGTTATTTGCGTGCATCATCCGGCGGCAAAGTGTGCGCTTATATATCTATCTGTTTTTCGATAACAGAATATATGCAAACTGGATAGGTTTTTAAACGGAGGGATGGGTAAATTTTGGTATTGGACACACATACATAACAGACAATTACATATAACACAAAAAAATAATATAAAAATAGTCTACATGAAATTCACTGGAATCAATTCTTTTGACGTACTCAAATAGAAATTATCCAGAGAAAGTCAAGCCTTGCGCTAATTTTTCTCTAAAATCTTTTTTTGACCATTTTCTATAAAATCTTCATGCAAAGAGCTGTTCCAAAAAGAAAATTGGATTTTGAAAGATCCAATCCTTTTTTTTTCAAATGACCGAAATGGAAAAAAGGATTTAAAGCTTTATAGTTAGGCTACTTTTGCACGAAGGATTAATCTTGGAGGAATTCAACCATACTAAAAATATTTATATGTGTGGTCCTTTCTATCAAAGGAATACCCACCTCAAGATATATCTTATGGCATTCCTTTGGTTCGACTCAAAACATAGATATTTTGATCTATTGGGAAAAAATTCATATGTCTATATGTATTTCTATGTTTTTCTGCGTTCTACGCGAAATGGTCATAACTCATACCTTTCCATTCCATAGAATTTGAGATTGTATGGCACTCTAATCTTATAATGATTTATGGTTCTGTGTTTTGATAACTTTGTGTTCTGAACAAACCTTCAAACTTAAACGGGAGGCCCTACAGGTTTATGATTGTCTCTCTTTTAATTAAGACATACTGAAAAAACGAAAACCTATAATAAATGTTAGAACTCACTAGAAGGTTCTAATTGCTAAGTCCATCCATATGTGTGTAATTTACCAAAACTTAGTCACCTCAACAAATTAAAATTCTTCCCCTGTCGTATACATATGGCATCATGGTTGTTTAATTTATTAATCATTTTGATGGTAGCTATACGTTTTTTAAGGGTTTTTTTTTGCATGGTTATATTGCATCAGAACATATGTGTATTTCATCGTGATTTCAACTGTATTGACAGTTGGGAGATATTTTCTACTAAAAGGTATTGAATCTAGCTAGGGTGTAATGTAAGGACAAGAAAGGGCGGGACCAAAAAGTTATAAAGTAACCCACCTTTCAGTAATTTATTATGTTAGTTTGATGAAAGAAAATGACAACACCACCTCATTTAGTCTCACATTAATTCACAGCTATCTAGCCATATAAGTTCAGGTAACTGCTATGAGCACCTCCAACAACCTACGACTACGAATAATAATCTTATTAACTACTACCCTCTGTTTCGGATTGTAAGGCGCACTACTAAAGAGGTAGGACGCCTTACAATCTAAAACGGAGGGAGCAGTATAGCTATAATAAGTTATTTTTAGAACCATTTTAAAATAATAAAATCTTAATTAATCTTAGACAATTACATCATGATAATATAATTACATTAATATCACTCCCTGCATCTGCATAATTAGGATGCACATATTTTTAAATAATTAAAAGACAGAAAAAAGACATGACAACAAATATTATAATGCAGCGACCTATAATTATAAGCAATTTTCATCCTCATTATCTACCAAAGCAATATGTACTATAATAATGGTTTCCCTGAGATAACATCTAAAAAATAAAAAAAAACATGTGTACACGCCGTTATTGCCATGATTCAATCTAGTGAATAACTACTTGGTCGGTTTTCCATGAAACCGCCTCGCAGCCTCACACAACATCAATCAGGCTACCGCCGTGTAAAGCCATCCCTCTAGATCTAGACAAACCCTATGTCCCCTTTTCTTAGCCACCTCTCGTCCTGACCACCACCCTGAAACCTAAACCTTAGGTTATATGGCTAAGGACTCAATGCCTTCACCGTCTGCCACTGTCGGAGAAGTAGACTTAAAATCCAGTTGTACATAGATCACCTAAAATATAGTAATTTCACATTAGAGTAGTTAAAGCACAGTCATTTTCTCGATCAATATTTTTGTTCATTACAATTTTCCATCATGATATACTATGGTTGTAAGGCTATCGTATTATCTAAAGAAAAAAAATGCAAAGCCACACTCATCCATGGATTGACATCCCTACGTACATATATATCTCTAATCAAGAAACTAACTCTCCAAGCTCTCTGGAGCTTAACAGTTGGCCTCTCACACACTTGTCATCCTCGTGCTCAAATCGAGATAGCATCATATATAGCAGTGTCTCACAAATGCAGTGTGTGCTCAGTTGCAGTTCACATCGTGCAATGATTTGCACGAAAAGATCATCAGGATCGATCCCGATGGAACAGGACAGTTAACGCTCTAACTGTCATAAGATCGAGCAATAGCTAATCCATGGATGTCCGAATGTCACTCGCAATCGCTCGTAACTAACTAAGTACGTTTCGATCTCACTCTCTCTGACTGTCACTCACACTCACACACGTTTCGCTTTGAGAGATCAAGTTGCAGCCCTAATCTGCACCTAAATCTGTCGGTTTCGTTCGGTTGCAGAGCGACATCCAAGTTGCACCTACTTTAGTTTCCTTTAATAACATATATGCTGCATGCCTTGGTTAATTATGCCTATAAATTGGTGCGTCGGCTTATGCTATAAGCATGTATATGCACATCGTCGTAGAACGCTGGTTAGCTAATTAGGTGCCCAAATCGTATCGAAATTTAGCTTTAACACAAAAGGGAGAGACAAGCATGCTGATGGCAACAAGCTTCGAGCCAAGAAAGGACTTCCAACTTCATCTTAAGGTAGTAAGTAGTCCGTACGTAGTCATCACACTGGTACTAATTAACTAATTTGCATATACTATCTTGCAAACATTTATGAGAATTAATCCACAAGTCAACCTTTTAGTATTCAGACAAATATGTGCAAAATTACATGATTTTTTTAAGTTAATTAAGTAAAAGTGCAAGGGTTAGCTAGACCAGAAATTAAAACACTAGAGGGTTTTTCAAGCATAAACGGTACATTATTTGTGATCCAAATATTAATTAATACAGAGGTGAAAATGAAATTAGTGAGATGGTGTGATTCATCCAAATATTTGTGTCTCTGTTTCAGAACAAGGATCAAGCTGAGCTACGACGATCATACTCGGAATGCACGAACACCACCACCGCGATCACCGATGAGCTCGTCACCGGAGCAGTCGCCGTCGCCGTCGACGGCGGGTCATCGGAGGTGGAGACGGCGCGTTGCGCGTGCTGCAGCGTGACGGAGGAGTGCACGGCGGCGTACATCCGCCGCGTCCGGGCGGCGCACTGCGGCGACTGGGTGTGCGGCCTCTGCGCCGAGGCCGTCAGCGAGCGGATGCGCCGCCGCTCGCCGGCCGCCGCCGACGATGACGATGGCGGCGGAGGAGTGAAGGAGGCGCTGAGGTGGCACATGGAGGTGTGCAGGGAATTCAACGCGACGACGAGGCTGAACCCGAAGCTGTCGCTCGCCGGATCCATGAGGGACATTGCGAGGAGGAGCTTCAACCGCCGGACATCGTCGGCGGCGGCCACGTGTCACGATCAGCTCCGGTCGGGGAAGACGATGGGCAGGACACTCAGTTGCCAGCCTAGGTTCTTAGCGTGATTTTATTTTTCTTTTACTCTGGTCTTAGAGATTTAAAGTTCATGTAATTAGCGTGCATTACAGACATTAGTTTGTATATGTAATGAGAAGAAGTGCATGGTGTTTGAATTATTAAGTGTTTCTGAATCAAGGCAGTGTTGAAGATCGAATCAAATTGTACAGTAATATAATTTCTAGTGCTAAATATGATCATAAATTGATTTACTTATGCGGAATATTGAATTCAAACCTGCCGATGAGGCTATATTTGTCTTCTCAATTTGTAGTTGCGCTTCCTTTTTTTTCTCTTCTTTATGTGCTGTGAGCGGCGACACGCAAAACAAGAAACATCATTAGTATGTGATTAATTCAGTATTATCTATTTTAAATTTGAAAATGGATTATTTTGTTTTTTAAACAACTTTCATATAGAATTTTTTTTCCAAAAATGCATTTTTACGCATATTGGAAAGCGTGCATGTAGTTTTCTGCCTTTAGCCGGAAGTGAACGCAGCCTTAGGCCCTGTTTAGTTTAAAAAAAATTTCACCCAAAAACATCACATCTTTAGACATATGCATGAAACATTAAATATAGATTAAAAAATAAAGCTAATTACACCGTTAGGCTGTAAATGACGAGACAAATCTTTTGAACCTAATTAGGTCATGATTAGCCATAAGTTCTATACTAACCAACATGTGCTAATGATAATTTAATTAGGCTCGAAAAATTTATCTCGTAATTTCCAGGCTAGCCATGAAATTAGTTTTTTCATTCGTGTCTAAAAACCCCTAGCTCCCGATATCCAGTCGAACGTTTAATGTGATGTTTTCGCCAGAAACTTTTCAGCCTTAATCAACTTCTGGTGTTTGTGTTGTCGATGATGCCTAGTGGTGCCGGCTTCTCTTTGTCGCTGGCTTCATGCAGGATTACGATCTTTGAGCCTTCACTGGTGCCGTCCTAATTAAGACAGCTAGGTAAAGTCCTTCCAGCGTATTTCTTGATCAGGCACTTAGGGTTTAGGAGTTTCACGAGAAAAGTTTAGGCTACCCCTCGCTCATGCTTCTTTCCTTTTATTTGCACGCTGGTTGGCATTAGGGGCTCATTTTCTGTTAGGATTCTTAATCGTATTGTAATGGGTCATACAGAAACAATTTACCTGCAAGGTTTCTTGACCGAAAAGTGAAGATGGGATTTATTTCTGCCTAATTATGATCGGCATGTTACCGAAAAAATAAACCAACAGGTAAGACTGTAGGAGTGAGTACTCATCTTTAGTCTATATACCAATCTAGTGTAGTGAATTGATTGGTACAGGCTGAGATTGCGGCATGGGTGTGGTATTCATGTGGGCCGTTGGATAAAATGATAGGGGTGATTGGGCCGTTTGATTTCGCTGGGCCTAGTAGGGCCAGTAGGTAGTGGCCCATGTTGGATATACCAAGAGAGATGGTCAACTACTTGAAATAAGAGAGTAGGTTTTCAACGTTCAAATCAATGTTTTGGTGGATTTTCTGAATTCTGGATAAATTTTTGAATCAAGTTGAATTGGAAGGATTTGGAGCTTTCGGGAGACATGGAGAAGGATAGCTCAAAACACAAAATATGAAAAAAGAGATGATGGTGAAATTGGGGCCAGCGAAAAGAGGGGAACATGACAAGTCGTTTTGAAGATGACAGAACTACCAAGTGACAAAGTAAATAATAAATAAATAAATAATTTTTGGCCATAAAACTCTATAGATCAAAAATTTCACCTTCAATAAAATACTCTTTTTTTTTGTCATTCCTAAGTTTTTCAGAGACGATAAAAATATCACCCTCAGGACTGGTTTTAGTGGTAGTTGTTTTCACGTCAATAGCTAGATCACCATTTTGTGCCATGACAAGTTACGGCTCTGTCCTAAACTCAGATTCTCACCAAGTGATGGCCTCGTGTGCTTCCTGTCTCTGGAATGGATTCTTTCTATGACAGGTATGGGTCCATCTGTATACACCTCAGCGAAAACCACCACCAAAATCATGCTTATATTATATTTTTATGGTTTTAATATTGTCGATTATGTAGACAAGCAATGAAGCAGAGTTTTCATTTTCAGTTTAGGTGAAATTGGACTTAGAGAAGGTCCAAGAGAATATAAAACGGACTTTAAGAAGAGAAAAAAGTTTGCTGACACTTCACTTCATGATAGATATGCATCCGATTTAATTTTTAGTTCCCTTTTCGTGGGTGCTGAATTAGAGAACAGATTTGACACGACGCCAATAACGGTGATTGCTACGGCAAAGGTTAAAATCTTCACAAACGACCAAGTTGAGGCGATAAGGTCGATCTACCAGCGACATGTAAGGTTGCCATTTGACAGAAATTATTGTGGCCCAAGCAAGTATCTTTACTATAGTTACCCTGTTCACTCTGCTTTTAATTTCCAAGGAAATCTTGCAGCTCAATTCATATTGAAATATTGTCTGTTCTTTCGGAGATTAAAAACACCTGAGAATCTTTCAACATTACTTCAATGTCAAACTAAGACAATACCTCCAGGGGCACATCGATATTCAAATTCAACTTTTTATTTCATATGTACTTCCTCCGGTCATTAATATATAACGTTTTTAACACTAATTTTAGTGTTAAAAACATCATATATTAAAATACGGAGGGAGCAGTACATATCAATTTTTGGTTCTAGCGCTTCTTTTCTTTTGTGGAAATCGGATGTTTCGTCGTGAACTTCGCACTATGCTTGAGCTAATGCAGAAATATGAACGACTGTGATAGTGCAACAGGAATGAACACCTCAACGCGGTCCAAAGAATTGGGATGTGGCATAACTGGGACTAGCACTGCTATGAGCCCCCCCCCAATCCTAATGCCATGGTAACGGGTGAACCCGTTACGAATGACTCGTCCGTAACAGGTCATAATTTTCACCCGTTACGGATAACTCACGCATCTAACCATACTTAAGCAAAATCTCCCACACATACATAATTTTTTTTTAGTCTTTTTCTTATATAAGCAACCTGTGGAATCTAAATTCACAACCTCTGCCTCTACTGAACTTGTGAAGTTGTGAAGTCTTATATATCCAGAAGTCTAACCTTTTAGTATACAGGCCAAATTCGTGACTGTTTCTTTTGTTTTTTTTTTGGACTATTAATTTTCAAAAAATCTAACACATATTTAAAACTTTATACAATCTTAAAATAAAAAGTTCTTAACTGAAAAGTTGGAGTTCTTGATATGATCTACAACTTTCATACATGACACTTCTTCATCTGAGGTCATTCAAAAACTTTAATTTGTTTTTTTAAATATATCAAATAATTATAAACGCATATTTTGGCGAGAACAAAACTCATAAAAATATTGTCAATTCTAAAGCTGTAGCTCCACTTAACATATACAACTTTAATATACTCCCTCTGTCCTTAAATACAAGGCATATTTCAATTATACAAGGTTTGTAATGTTTTACTTTGACCATTAATTCATTCAATAATAAATTATCAAAAACTATGAAATTTACATCACGTGTAAACAATTCAAATACAAATCTAATGATGTCACGTGCAAAACACCAAACATCAATATGGTTAGCTTAACTATTAGTCAAAATTTTCAAATATTGACTTTGTAAAAAACAAAAACGCCTTGTATTAAAGGATAGAGGGAGTACAACATATATATTCATCCGAAGTTGTTTGAAAATTTAAAATTATCGCGTACTTTAAATAGATACTATCAATGACAAAATCAAATCTAGGCATGAAAATAATGTCAAATAAAAAAAATTCAGTTACAAAGTTATATATTTAGTCAAGATCTACGTCTTTTTTGTAGATCATGTCTCCATTTGACGTTGTTTGAGGAATTCAAAATTTTATTTTTCAAAATAGATCTCATCACTTATAACGCATATTTAAGCATATAAACATTCTCAAATAAAAATATTGTCATTTGCAATGTTGTACAGCTCGCTGAGATCTACGACTTTTCTATCAAGCATGTTTTAATCCGAAATAATTTAAAGATTATAATATTATTTTAAAAATATTATTTTCTCATCCATCATGGGCCATAATTACCTCTCGTTACAGGTGAGAGTCATCCGTAATGGACCATAATTATGACAGATGAGGTTTTTCACCAGCACTGATTCGTCCTACTACACCTATTAGGCTATTACTTATACGTAACGATTTGTGGTTTAGACCTGTTATGGATCATTAGTGACGGGCCATAATTACAACCCATTGCAGATAACCTTACATCCGTCACGAGGTCATTTCCAGTGGCCACATTTGAAATAGACTATATTTAAACCCTTTATGGATGAGTTATTTGTGACAGACCGTATTTTCCCATGATAAATGAGTTGTGGTGTGCCCCTGTAGTAGTGTAGCTAGCATAAAACAAATTTCTGCTTAGCTTATTGTGTAAATAGGGTAAAATGGTGAAAATTATTATCTATATGTAAACAACATCAAGAAAAACTTTAAAATTTCAACAAAAGAACATAACACTGTATAAAATTTAAGAGAGAAACTTATCTTCGTTCGTGGCATGATTAAGAATAACTTTAGATTTCACAAACGAACAGTTGCTTCTGAAACTTTATATGGCAATCTAATAATATAACCTTCACTGTGCCAAAAACAATTTTTGTGGGCACTAACCTATCATTACAGCCGGCCCGTCTCCAGTGCCCGGTACCAGCTAAAACCTCCTGCGAAAATGCATTTTTTTGTAGGCGGACAACATTATAAGCCGTCTACAAAAATATATCTTTTGCGGGCAACCCACCTTCTCTACATCGCTAAAAAACGACGGGGGACCCACCGTCTCCCGTCCTTATCCGCTGCGACCCCACCTCCTTCCCCCCTCTCTCACTAGAGCAATGACGTTTGCAGGCGGCGGTACCGGCAGGTGCCGTTAGCTGCGGGCAGCGAGCAGCGCAGACGGTGGCAGCCAAGGCATTGCAGCACCGAGCCACCACGTGGGGTGGCATCCGGCTCCGGTGACCCCTGGGCGAGCGGATCCGATACCAGCTACCCTGTGGCAGCGAGATCTAGCGCTGGCTAGGGACGACGGCCGCGAGGCGACAGGTACGGCTACCAGTGTCGATGGAGGCTCGGGCGGCGAGCGGCGATGGAGGTGGGGGCACAGGACGACGGCCAGATCTGGCCACGGGAATTTACCCGCCGACAACGGCGTTCGAGAGGGCCTCCGCGACGATAGTGGCAGTGGACGCAGGTGGTGAGGGCCTCCGCGATGACGACGACAGCGGCGGATGCAGCGATAGCGTTGTGGCAGCCTGCCGAGGAATTTTGATTTTTTTTATTATTTTTTATTTATTTTTTAGAGCTGGGAAATATTTTTCTAGCGGATGGACCGTACCGCCGGGAAAAACTTCGCCCGCTGGAGAAACTCCATTTTTGCAGGTGGGAGAGGAGCCACCTGGAAAGCGATTTTTAGCATTCGTCCGTGCAAAAACGGTTTTAACCAATCTACAAAAATCGTTTTTTTCACTAGCTTCCATACATGTTAGAAATTCTCGCCGAGACAATGTGTTCACTATATTTTTTTCCCCCGGTTAAATAGGTAGAAGCGCACACGTTAGTAATGGGGGCAAGAAGGTAGCGTACTAGCGTGTGTACAGCGTGCGCATACATGAGATGCATCCAACAAATAAGTTTCTGCGTGGCGCCAAAACGTAAAAAGCACTGATCGAGAGAGCAGTAGAGCAGGTTCCACAAGCGAAAGAGATGAAGGAGTTATCCCTTGAGTTAACTGTTGTGAGATTCTTTTTTTCTCTCTTTCTCTCTCATATATTTGAGACGGGGACACGTACAAAGGAGAAGAATGGTATGTATAATTGATACGTGACGAGCAAAAGGAGATTCGTTTGGATGGGTGGAGGTAGGACTCCTCCAAGCGTGTGCCTTCAGTGGGAGGCGTGTGTGAGCCGTGCAGCTGTGGGAACCACCTATGCTTGAAATTATCTTCTCTTTCTTGTTTACTCGTTGTCCTGGAATGACATGGTATCTGATTCACACATTTCAACGCCTCACCGTTATATCCATGCGTCGTAATGGACCCCAATAAATATATTTCAAACAATCAATATCAGCTGAAATTTATTAGCTCAGATTTTAAAATTTTTATGCCACGAAAGTACTAAAATTTAAATTCAAAACTGAGTATACGTATAACGTACTTGATAGTATTAATTTAAGATTTTCAAGTTATAAATCATATACAAAATATAGTTGAGACACAAAAGTAAGTACAAATTTGTATTTATAAATTCAAAATATTAAAATTATTGAATCACGAAAAATAAATTATTTTCTATAGTTGAGACTCAATGCTGAGTACAACTCGGTATTTGTTAATTGTTATATTACAATTATTGAAGCATATAAAACAAGTATTGACATGCTAATTGTGTAAAAAATTGCTTATTGATTAATTTTTAAATTTGAATTATTGAATTATGAAAAAAAATATAGTTCAGAGGCCAAAATGATTACAATCAAGTATATATTAAAGCTGAATTATATATATATATATAATCTGGTGGAAGATTTTGGCCATATCCCATGTCACTTTATCTTTAATTAATAAATTTGAAGATTATCTAGCAATTTTGTTTTACTAATATGAGAATGTTTAACGCTTTTACTATTTTTAGATTAACATGGGGGCTTATAGAAGATCCTCTAATTAGTACATATGAATGTATGTCTTAAATGGAAAATAAAGAGGAACGTATATATCTTGTGCCCATAAGTTTCGAGCGGGCTCGCTGCGCATACCAAGAACAAATCTCACCAAATGTTTTGTACTAAAAATGTATATATACCGTTAAAGGTATTGCACCTATACGTAAACTTTGAACTTAGATTCATCATACATAGAGAGTATAAAACATAAATTATAACAAATTTATAGTCTTCGAACTTTCAGATTTTTTTTAAAAAAATTATGAGAATTTAGATTTAGCTAGGTTTATTTTCATTTAAAACCTATATATAATGATGCAATTATTTGAGATTCGCCGGCCTTGGCGCATGAAAGGACTATACCCCACTACCATATAGGATAGATAGAAAGAAACGAAATGAGTGCCTCCCTGCCTCGTCGGTAGCTAGCTCACGCATCTCCCCAGCACTATATATACCGGTGCTGGCCACTGCCATTGCTCCTCATCACAAGCACTAGCCTTTCAAGCCAATCAACCAACCACATCAAACCAGTTCAGTTCATCGCCGAGATCAACATGTCGGACAAGTGCAGCAACTGCGACTGCAACGACTCGAGCCAGTGCACGTAAGTACACCGTTAATTCCATATACATGCATCAACAGCTAGCTAGCTACATGACTACCGATCCCTCCATATATCCTTCTACAGAGATGTGATAATCTTTTTTCAGTTTTGCGATATGAACTAGCTGATTGATTCGATTGGCATGCGTATTATTGCAGGAAGAAGGGTAACAGCTATGGCGTCGTCATAGTTGATGCCGAGAAGAGGTATATGTTCTATCTGATCCTTAAACTCTACCAGGACGACGGTTTTAATTAGTCCATGGATTCTATACGTATTACTGAAAGAAATTAATTTGACTTATATAGTAAATTAAGTCATGACGGGGACGTGACAATTGAAAGAAATTAATCATATGGATCGAGATCGACTGGTCGCCTTTCAACTTATAACAAACATAAATATTTTTACTGTCGAAAGTTTTAGAAGTTTAATGACCATTTGTACAGAAAAAACAATTAACATGCTTAATATTGACAAAAAACCAATCAAATTTATGGTGTGTGTGATGCAGCCACTTCGAGATGGCGGAGGTCGCCTACGAGAACGACGGCAAGTGCAAGTGCACCACCGGCTGCACCTGCGCCGGCTGCACCTGTGGAAAGTGAAGCAGCAGCAGCAGCCTCTGCATGTGGGCCCCATAATCCAGTGTCACCCATGCATGCTGGCATATGCATGCATGCTAAATAATGTTTCTGTTGTGTTGTGTGCCACCAACTGTGTGACTTGCTACCATGTGAGTCGCATGTGTGTCTCCCTATGTGTGTGTATGTGTGTCTCTCTGTGATGTGATGACGTGAACCCATCGTGACATGTATCTCTGTTGTGTTATATATTGATGAAACTTAGTTAATTATCGTGTGTTTGCTTTTATTAAATCTTGTTGTAGCACATTTGCTACTGCAAGATGATACCTTGCTTCCTCCTCTCTTTTTTTTTGTGAGCATAAATCCATTAAAATTCACCATGAAAGAAATAAGATATAGGTGATACATGTCCTCGAAAAATAGTTATATTGCAATAAGTCTCACAGTTCTCATTTTAGGGAATGTATAGATTACAGATGACTAAAGTTTTTAAAATTTGGCCACTTCTCTCATCCCTTGGAAAGAAAATGCAATGATTCTCGTCACCCCTTTTTTTAGGTTAAAAAATTTAATATTAAATTATATAGCCTAAAAAGTTACAAAATTGGATGAATTAAACTTGCAACTCATAAAATTTTACAAACATACATGCAAAAATACTCGAACTATATAAATAAAGAAAAACCATAGTGTTTTTTCGGGAAGTAAAACCATAAATAACAATAAAATTACAGTTAAAAAACTATCAGTTGCGTACCAATGCAGTTTTTGCTTAACAAATGTGCAATTTTAGGTGAATGAAATATTAAAAATTTATAGGTGCCTAATTCTAGTACAATCACAATCACATGATCAAATTCATAAAAATCGTAGATTATGCCTTAATACTCCCTCTATTTTTTTTGCTAACTGACATCATACAATTATGCACGAAGGGTGTATGATTGTCGAATCATATGACAGAATTGAGATTTTAACAACCTTGATCATAAATGTTAACTTAGGAGGAAAAGCCATGAATATACAAGAAACACAACCACCATCAATATATATATAGGTACCCATATATAGAACCGTTCCACCAAAATGAAATTTTTGAATAAAAGAAAGAACAGAAGAAGAAGAAGAAGAAGAACACATATATAATTAATCATCATTAGCAGCAGCAACATGTTGCAACCAATCGACAATTTACTTAATTAGTATCAATATAACAAATAATATCCATCAATCCATCCATGGATGTACTACACGTCGTCGTTGTCGTCGTCGTACACCTCCTCCATATGCCTTTTTTTTCACGCATCCGTGTTCGTCAGTCGTCGACCGATCGATTATTCGATCGATCGACACATGGATGTGAATTGTTGAAAAATTATATACGGCGATCGATGATTGATCATCATCAACCAATCAGTTCATGTTACGGGAGCAGCGGGTGATGGCGGAGCATCCGCGGCGGTAGGGGTTGACCTGCTTGTCCTTGCCGCAGTTCTGGTAGTATGTCTGCCCCCTCTTGTTGCAAGGCACCTGGTTCGACCCCAGCGCCGCGTAGCTCACGTACTTGTTCGACGGCTTCCTCCTCGCCGCCGCCAGCTCCCGCCGCAGCAGCCCACCATCCTCCTCGTCGTCGTCCCCAATCGCCGCCGCGCACTGCCCCAGCTCCCCGTCGCACGGCGCCGCCAGGTGAGCGGCGCTGCTCAGCATGCCGCTTCCGCCGCCGATGTACGCCTCCGCCGGCGTCGAGGTCAGGACGACGGCGGCGGCGAGCAGCAGCAGCGCGGCGGCCGACGCGCCGATGCCGAGGCGAGCCATGGATGATGGGATGGATCGATGGATTGATTGATTGGTGTGTGCGTTTGCGGGGAGCGATCGAAGTTGGGATTTGAATGGGGATCGATTTGGATGGATGGCTTGTCTCTTTCAAGCGCGGGAGGAGGAGGCCTGCGGACGGGAGAGATTGGCGGGAGAGACGAACGCGGCCGTTCGCACCCGTCTTTGTGCGTGTGGGATTTCTTGGGCCGACACGAAGTTTGGTTCAGCCGGTCGGATGGGTGGGCTGGCCCAGTTGCAGTTGTATCCTTTCGGGCCCTTGTGCTCATTTCAGCAGCCTGGAGTTGGGTTTGGGCCTTGTACAATGTACAACGCAGGTAAGAACTGGTCCAAAATGTAAGGATTATGTTTACTTTGGGTTCCTCATTTTTACATTTGAGCTTCAAAATCGTCTCTAAACCATAATACCAAAAATGTTGGATCCCCAACTTGCGAAACCAATTTAAAATAGGACCGCTGACAGTATGGAGGGGCGTTTTCGCTGGTAAGACGGGTTGATCAGGTCCAAAACACTCACTCAGCACAAAGTTTCTAACAAAAATTATAACAAATAGTTAGGGGAACACATGTCATCCTCTGCCCTCCTTGCCCTCTCTCTACTTCCACCTCTTGCGCGCGGCAGTGGTCGACGACAATGGCAGGCCCGGAGCTAGAATCGACATGGTTGGCGACAGTGGAGGAGCTTGAGTGGGGAGGTGATGAAGATGGAACAGCCGCTACTGTGGCGGGCGATGAGGCAAGCCGTCGGGCTACCATCTCTGCATCATCGTGGTTCAATTCAGCAATGGCTCTTCTAGCGAGATGGAAGGCCGGCGACAGTGAGGTGTGGACGACAGCCGCCAAGCTAGGGCAACATGACAACCAAATCTGAACTCCCCGTCACCGACCACCGGCCAAATCCTCCCCTCTCCTACGTCATCCTCCCACCGGTGAGCTTGACGTCACCATCTTATCTACAAGAAGATGGAAGCGATGGGCCGTGGAGGGTGGTGGGGCATTCAAGCACCGCACCAACAAGAATGGCGGCAGAGATGTTGCCTTTGACGACAGTGATGGTGGCGACACTCGCTCACCAACCTCCGCTTCCTCGCTGAGCTTGCTTCCACCTCCTATCCCCTCTTCTATCTTCCCCTCCACTTCATCACAGCAAGTGAATCCCTTGCCGGAGGAACGTGAGAAGGCCAGGGCCATCACGACGGATCTAGCCGCACGAGCGCAAGCGAGCCCCCCTCCCCCCACCTCATCTCATGCACCTCACCACCTTTGGTCTGCCCCTCCCCTCCTTCGATGAGATGCAAGGCGTTGGCGACGAATCCTGATTCTCGCTCTTCTCATTAGACTCCTACATGCCACCTCGAACAAATGGTTGCTGGCGGCATCGGGGCAGGCCATGTGCGCCACCGGCCTGAGAGAATAAGAGAAGGGATAACAAAAGAGGAAACAAGAGTGAGATGACATGTGGACCCCGCTTTGTTTTGCCACATAAGCACATTACCCAGATTAATTTGTCATGTCAGCGAAACCACCCCTCCATACGACAAGACCTATTTTTAGTGAGAATCCACTCCATGCCATTGAGATTTCACTGATTCAATGATTTACTACTGAATTTGTTGAGTTCTATAATACACACTGAGTAACACAACATATAAGTTTGTGGGTCAGTATTACAAGATTTTTTTTTCATTTTTTTACTCTTTTTTAAATTTGTTTTTGTCACATGAAAGAAAAACCACTTAGACAAAAGGTAAAAAAACAAAAAAATATCGTGTATCATATTTGAAAGATGAATCACATTTAGAACAATACAAAAGTATTATGCAACATATATCAGATGTGTTATATTATTGTTTAATAAATAATAATAATGAAAAATCTGAAAACCTATCTACAAACTCATATGATGTGTTTGGATGCTAGAAAATTATGCAACCTTCTAACTGATAAGTAATTTTTCAACCTTGTATGTCTCTAGGGGCATTTTGGGCATTTCTTGAGAACGTATAGGATCCAGTGGCATATTGTAGAGAAAATTATAAACTCAATTTGTATGATTAAACTTGAACAAGTCGATGGCAAATTGTTAAATCAATGCAATTTTAATAGATCTCGCAAGTTCGGGGTCCAATGTATTCTAGTTTAGTGATTATTTTATAACTTGGCATAGAAATGAGACCCAGTGAACATATTCCAAAATGTAAACATTAGATAAAGGGTGGCTGAAAAATAAAACATTGGCAATAAAAAATGACTTTAAACTGTAATTCAATTCAAAATCAGAATATTCTACAACTAGCAACTTATTTATTTTGAGACCGACCCACTTCCTATTTAGGATTCCTTTTACTACTCCTTTATATTGCAATGGGTTAATCGTCAAATGCTTTGGCAATTTCCCCAGGTCGGATGAAGCAATATAATAATTTTGAGCCAGACATATACGTAGTATTTTACTATGTCCTCTAAATTATTGCCATGCTAATTCTTGAGAGGGACGTAATAAATAGAAGATTCCTCTCTAGGCAATCCAGATGCATGCAAATAAGTTGAATCATTTCAGAACTTATCTTTTCATGAACTCGCAGGAGGCCAGACTCTAAATGTTACCTGGTCGTATTTCAATACAGGAGAAACTAACGTCATGACTCCCTTCTGTTCTTCGTGGTGTTTCTGTATATCCTTGATTGTTTTTAGTCAGGATAAGCCTGTATTACAACCCCCAACTATCGTGTTGGTATAAAAGTATCCCTTGACTACTTAACTCCGAAACCTGATGTTTTATATATAGCCCTCAACTATTAAAATTGGAAAAAGAACTACCCCTTAAAAACAATACAACAGTGGTTTTTATTAGGGTGATGTCTAATATATGTTTTTAAAGTTATATCTAACTATTTTTACATTTCTTACTAATGATACCACATGGGTCAAAAAATATACTATTTAGATTTTAAAATAATGAAAACCACCTTTAAAACATGGTCATATATAGTGCTTAGGGGTATATTGTCCAGTTTTAATAATTGAGGGGGTAAACTATTCGGGTTTTATAGTTTAAGAGTTTTTTTAAGACTAATATAGTAATGTGAACTGATCCTTTTTAGATCATATGATGTCCAATATTAAGATCACATAAAACGTCGTCCTTAATTTGAAGACGTGATCGCTGCCTGTGCGTAATGGGATGTTTTGTTGGTCTTTCACGTGGCGAAATTTGCTGACAGATGTATCCATCTCTTACACATTTGTCTGACGTCATCGTGCTAGTGGATTAACCCATATGCTTTGAATTTTGTGACGGGGATATTTGATTCAAAACAGTTTACGCACGTCTTTCTCGCTGGGCAGGTACGTGAAAGGACAACGTACTGCCAAATTTGGCTCAGCTACATGTATCATCCTCTTCAATTTTCAGAAAATCTTTTTTTTTTCTGACTGAACTGGCCGGTCAAATTTTATTAAGATTGAATTGGTGTTTACGAAGTTACAAATATCAACAAGAATTATACTTTTAACCGAACCGCACAAAATAGTGTGAGTTTCATGTATTGATAAAGCAGAAGAAGGCTCTAAACAGAAAAAGAAAGTAATATGCGAGGCCAATCACCGCCAGACCCTACAGAACAAAAAAAAATACACACCCTATGGCAACATCGAACGGAACGTCACACATGGACCCTACAGAAAAAAAAAATGCACACCCTATGACAACATCGAACGGAACGTCACACATGGGCCCTTGGGTGTCTCAGCGTAGAGAGGGTTGTCAATGGAAGAGGGCGAGGGAGAAAATGATCCATTCTCCCTCAAGCAACCCCAAAGACACTCCCAAGAGAACTGCAGGGGAACAAACTGCTTGAAAAAAACCTAGAGCATATAACCCTTTTATATTTATATATATACAGTAGGAACATCTCCTGTTGTTTCATGTTAAAAAAGTTTCCTTTCAACATTTTTTATAATTCATTTTATCAATATTTGTGCCAGTTGGAAGCATATGAGTCTAATTTAAACATCAAATAAATAGTCATTAAAAAATTGAAAATATTTTAGAACTTTGGTAATGGTGCCATCTCAAACTATATCTTGTATAAAGAGGAAACAAGGATAAGGTGAAATAAATCATTTTTTTTTCGGGAAAATAAATCATTGTTAATAGTACGGGTTGTATCATGAGCCAAAAAATATTTTGGGTGGTACTCCCTCTGTCCTCCAATGTAAGAGATTTGGAATTCAAATTTGTCCACAAATATAAGGTATGTACCAGTACTAATAGTCACATCTATCTATTCATCTCATTTGATTTTTCTCCAAAATTTCCCATACATACCCTCTATATCTATTACCACAAGGACATTATAGTCTATCTTCACTATCCTTAATCTTTTTTAAAAAAGATTAAGGATGGAAGAACAGAGGGAGTAAGTAATAAATCAAAAAGTCTTGGGGGAGTGAAGTGGTACCTTAAGACAGAAACATACATTATAATAAGAGAAACAAGTACTCCAGTAATCATAGGCGCTGCAATGGATTGCGTGTGCGGATGCAGAATCGGCAGGTCAGAGATGTACCTCATACTCATACACGAGGGTTTCTACAGCATGTCGAACTAAGGGAGTAGTATATTTCGATGTATACAGCACATTAGACTAATGGATTCGAACATATGTTTTGACTTTTGAAACGGGGGATTTCATTCGAACGCTCCACCTCCACGGAAGCAAACAATTTTTTCCTTGCGGGTCGGTGGAAGGACAGATGCAAAAATGTCAGCAACATTCGTTGTGGCTCGATGTTACCCTGCTCAAACTCCAGAAAATCTTCTCTTTTTGCACGGAAGCACGACTATCGAAACTAATTTCAGCACATTTCAGCGTCATTTTCATTTTCATTGTTGAAAAAGAAAAGAAAAAAAAAGCAGATGAGGCATGTACTAGCAATGTAGCAGCGCGTGCACCTATAAATACCTAATGTGCAAACTCGAGATCAGTGGGAGCAGCAGTAGTATAAACCTAACCAACTAATTAATCAAGCGATTAACTAACTAATCATGCCCCCTTCCCCTTCCCCCGCCGCCGCCGCAATGCCCGTCTCCGCCGCCGCCGCCGTCGCCGCCGACGAGTACACGCCGCGGAGCATCCTGATCACGGGGGCGGCGGGGTTCATCGCGTCGCACGTGACGAACCGTCTCGTCCGCGAGCACCCGACGTACCGGGTGGTGGCGCTCGACAAGCTGGACTACTGCGGCAGTGTCCGCAACCTGTCGCCGGCGACGAGGTCGTCGCCGAGCTTCTCCTTCGTCCGCGGCGACGTGGGGTCCACCGACCTGGTGCTCCACCTCCTCGCCGCCGAGCGGATCGACACCGTGCTCCACTTCGCCGCGCAGACCCACGTCGACAACTCCTTCGGCAACTCGCTCGAATTCACCAAATCCAATGTCCTCGCCACCCACTCCCTCCTCGAATCCTGCCGCCTCCACGGCCTCATCCGCCGATTCGTCCACGTCAGCACCGACGAGGTCTACGGCGAGACCGGCGCCGCCGGCGACGCCGCCGACGAGGAGGAATCTCGCCTCCTCCCGAGCAATCCCTATTCGGCGTCCAAGGCCGCCGCGGAGATGCTCGTCATGGCGTACGCGAGATCCTACGGGATTCCGGCGATCACCACGAGGGGGAACAACGTGTACGGCCCGCGACAGTTCCCGGAGAAGCTGATCCCCAAATTCATCCTCCTCGCCATCCGCGGCGAGCCTCTCCCGGTCCACGGCGACGGCTCACACGTCCGAAGCTACCTCTACGTCGAGGACGTAGCCGAGGCGTTCGACGTATTGCTCCACCGGGGGCATGTCGGTGGCGTGTACAACATCGGCACAACCAGGGAGCGGCGCGTCGTCGACGTGGCGCGGCATGTCTGCGGCATGTTCGGGCTCGATCCGGAGGTGGCCGTGACGGCGGTGAGCGACCGGCCGTTCAACGACCGCCGCTACTTCATCGACGACAAGAAGCTCAAGGCGCTCGGGTGGGAGGAGAGGACGCCATGGGAGGAGGGGATGAGGAAGACGGTGGAGTGGTATGTCAAGCATGGTGAAGAATGGTGGGGTGATGTCTCCGCCGCGCTGCTGCCGCACCCCAGGATGCTCACGCCGCAGCAGAATTTCGACACCATGGCCATGAACAACTTTGATTTCGAGTGATCAAGATTACATACTACTTATGCCGCCATAATGAGGTATGTATGCCCCTACCATTAATTCTCGACATATATCTATCTAAATAAGGTATTCAAGCTTGATTCAAGTTCAACTGTGACAGTGAAAATCGTGATGTTGGCCACACTTAAGAATTTCTTTTTAGTATCTGTATTTTGGACCCGATTGTGAGGTGCCACGAAATCAATGAATTTGTGGGCCACTAATTGCATGTAACAGCCCAAAGTTTTGGCCGAGAATATAAAGAGAAGATAATACTACTGAAAATGACCTCAGCACGAAACCCTGTAACTCTTACCCCTGTTCATTCTGTTTTCAGTTTACTGTTGACTTCACCTAATAAAGCATCACTCATATGTATGGACAAGATAGTATCACCAAGTATTACATTTAAACTTATAAAGTGGATGAAGTATTTGAATTTCACATGCTGAAATGATCATATAGGTGCGTTATCAATTGATATTCCCAAGCCTGAATTATGTGATAAATTTAGTTGTTCATGCATACAAGTTCACACATAAAAGAAGTTCTAGATAATTCAATAATATCACAGTTCTATATATAGGTTCGGTCTCCTTGAAGGCACAATGCATGATTCAGATTGTTGCATGATATGGGATCCATTTATCTTTCGTCTGCAAGCGCAAGAAAAGTAGCAGTAAAACAAAATCAGTACTAGATGGTTAAGCATGAGTCTGACAAACATGAACAAACTTCTGTTGACCATGTCCTTTGTCTACACTTATTGCATTCTTGATCTATAATTCTTTTTTTGTTTTTTGTGGGGATTCTTCCTTCTATAATTTGATGCAAGGGTGACTGCAATTATAATTCTTATGGTTGCAAGCAATTCCAAAATATATCTGCAATTTCAGATAAACCCTCCTCAAACAGACATTAATGCTCCCATGCAAGAAAAACTAACCATTATTTTGTTTTTCTTACTTGAAGATTTGACATATATGTTCCTAACTAGGATTCAGATGCTAGCTTACACAGAGAAGGTAATGGAAATTCAAATCTCACTTGTTGAAGTATGAAATGTGACTACAATTCATATACATGTGTACACAGAACTAGCTAGAAGATTAAATTTTACCTGAGATGAAGGCCTTTCGGTCCTCCTGCTCAGGATAATACTGAGGCTGTTGCATGATGTTGAATTGCAGGAAGTTTCTTGGATCATAATGGATCATATTTTGCACGTACTCGCTTGTAGATGCTGAACCCATCATGTTCACTGTTTGCAGTCCCCTTTCACTCTCAACAACCTTCAAATTATAATTACGATTACGTAGAATATCAGTCACTTTGTTTTACTATGTAGGTTATTTCAGTAACTTCGGTTAACACACATTCTTTTTGTAATGAAGAACAGAATACATACTTTGCTCTTTAAGTACACGTTGTCATTCTGCAGTTCCATTTCCTGAAAAGATTGAATTCATGCATATAATCTTTGATGTCAACTGAAGCAAATAGTTTTGCAAGAATAAAATAGTACTGGTATTTTGCTTATAGTTACCCTTCTCTGCATGTACTCAATTTCAGCACATAGCAATTCGTTCTGCAGGATATGGAATACTTATGAATTAGAGGAAACAATAGATTTCTCTTTTGAACAGAATGCTGTGTGTGAGTGTACCACAATCAATATACCTTCCGTGCTCTAATCCTTCCTAGACCTTTGTCAAGCCTCGCCTCCAGCTGCTTAAGTTCTCTGTGGTTCATGGTGGTGATACTGTCACCTACTAGGGTCCTAAGTTAATTCATTGAAGGGAGAAGTTAATTTGCTAGATCAACTACTTTTTCAAGTTAAAACGATAACCGAAATCTAATGTTAATGAAATAATTAACCTGTTTGAGTTCTGAAGGTTGGTAATCTGCTGCTTCAGCTTTGCCGATTCCTGCTGGTAATGCTGCAAGTTTGTAGTTTGAGTTTATTTAGAGACATCTTCAGAGTAGTTATGAGTTCTTACTGGTAGCAACTCGAATGTTAACTCTTCATGTTTATTCTTTCCAGATGTGCATCATCAAACCATACCATATTAAACAGTTTACACACACACAGTTTTGACTTTTTCTTATGTTTATGTTTGACCATTCATCTTATTAAATAAATAATAAATTTATAATTTTTTGAATAAGATAAATGGTCAAACATTACGAACAAAAACTCAAAACGACAAGTATTTTAGAACGGAGTTAGTGCGCTGCTAATAAATCTGAATGCATATACAAAACATAAGACATACATATACATAGGTAGGCCATCCCTCCCCCAAATTTTCAAGCATACGATGAAGAAAGTCAAACTATATGGAGTACAGTATATACTAGGCCTTGTCTATAATTAGCATCACTGGAATATCCATTGTGTAAGTACTGCTGCATTAATGTACAGGTAGCTTCTGTTCAGGATGTTCAATCTGAATATTTTGCTCAGATCTAGATATATCATTTTCTACAGCAGAGCTAGCACGGTTACCAGGAATACTGCTTCTACCTAATTAATTCAAGCTCCATATAAAATGACTGAATAAAGGTCTAGAAATATTTTGTGCTAACAGATACTGTTACCTGGGCATTGATTTCTGCAACTGTACTGGAGTTGGAGGTGTCACTGTTGGCCTTCTTATACCTTTCAATGGTTGCTTTCACGCTGCGTTGGTGTACAGTAGCACACAAAAATAGTTAGTCTACGTATACACATATTGGACTCCCTTTTCATGAATAGATATTAATTATATAGATTGGATGGAATAATAGTCATTAAACTTTGACGACTCCATATGATCAAATCTTGAAAAGCAGCCTGACGCTTTAGGATATTAATAAAGAACAACTGTGTCATGATATTATTTAGTGATTGAAGCATCGTTTAGTTGTAATATATGCCATTAACTTCCCCTTCATTGCTGAAATTTGCATTCCTAAAAAGTTTAAGATGGCAGTTCAGTTGAGTGTCCTATATATGCAGTACACAAACAATGTATATACCATTACTGTGTTCAATTGTTTGCCTTGAAAAGCAAATATGCAAAGTCAAATATTCATAATATGGAGTTTTAACTGAAGGATATCAGTAGCATAAAGTTATTGAATGTGCTTAAAGCATTTGCTTAGCTTGGAAGTAAAATTTAAGAGCTCTAACTTCAACATCATTGCTCAAACCAGTTCGATTGAGTGACATACTGTACAAACAGTACTGCATTATATTGCTGTGTACTCCTACTTCTTGTGCCATCTGTTTGCCTTCGAATTAAGAACAATGCCAAATCCTTCAGGTCCAGAAAAGATGGAAGAGGTCTGAACAATACTAGCCTAGAATCACATGTCATTCAGTCATTCTACCTACAGTCGTTTCACTTTACCGAGGGCACCTTTTCCCAACTAAATTGGACTATAGAGGTACAGTACCCCTGCATCCATGTATTGCATGCTCCAATGTGATTCATGATTTCTGTCAAGTTATGGGGCGACTAAGTATGTCGCATTATCATTTGATGTTATCAAAATTCGAAGATATTCAATATTCATAATTTATTTAGACAATATTTTGAAGAGAGTTGGTTTAATTGGATTCAGACTTATCCATTATCCCCTGTTCATAATTTGCATATTATAATATATGAAATCTCAAAAACCACATGGTTAAATACGGAAAAGTGCCAACTTATTTTGATGATGTATAATTAATGTGTAGTGACGACACCTAACTTGTCTAGACATTATTATTTTTACTTAGGATAAGTTGCATTAACCCCCCCCCCCCTAAACTGTACAACCTGACATTTTACACCCCTCAACCATCATAACTTCCCAAAACACCACCGTAGTAATGGTTTTAATAATACTTTTCATGATTTTGACAAAACCATTATTGTTTTTTGTTGCTTTACTTTTAGTCGACACCTTTTACATATTGCAGCTAATTAGTGTCATACAAATAAAATAAATACTATTTAGATGTCAATATTGTGAAAATCAGTACTCAATCTAGGTTGTATTGTCCTTAGGAGTGTTTGTCCTGTTATAATAGTTGAGATTGTAAACTATCATATTTCCTAATTGAGGGGTCTATATATTTTGGACATTCCCGATAGTTGAGGGAGTTGATATGGATCCCATGTAAAAGTAGGTTGAAACAAGATACATGAAACTTAGTCTGTAAATAATTCTTTAAACTATAGCTTCATAAATTATAAAACTAGGGACATAAGGGTCTGATCTGTAGTAATTTATTGGTACATATAGGTTATTAAACAGCATTCTATAAATTTACCAATCAACTGTTGTCTTTGCTTATGTGAACACTAAGGAAGCTATATAATCAGCTGGGAACTCCACTACATTATTATCAGCATTACTGAGCTTTTGTCTTTGCAAACTTAGCTAATTTTTCTACTGACGACATAATAATTATACATTTTCCTGGAACATAGATCTAAGCACTCATGTTTTAAATAAATTGTTACTACACGCAAAGGTACATACAAATAGAAATAGAAAAGTATAAATTATCCTCATCTTGTTGAAATACAAAATGCTTAATTTTTCTTTTCATATTGCCCAAGATTATACTAGTAGTACAAACCAAAGAGGATATCATAAAGTTCCTCAAAAAGACCTACTCCTATCAAAGCTCCGTGTATTCTTGCTGCTGAAAATTGACAGACAAGATCATTTTGTCACATTCCTATTCCAACACTGTGTCAATCTCTCAGGCATGCCAATAAGCAATAAGTGCCACAAAAAAATTACCAAGAAACTATCATATCATTTTCCTTTCCTCCTAAAGATGGCAACGCGAAAACAAGATGTTTCTCAAAGACGAGATGAGTGCACAAATGTCACATCACAAGAAGCACATGGCATACGCATGATAGTGCCAAACAACTACTCCCCATGACCAAGGGGGGAAGATAAAACATAGCAAGTCAGAATTTTTGGGATATCAGAATAAACTTTTGAAAAAAAAATCGTGAATTGTCCTCTAATAAGAAACCATGTCTAGAAATTGATCATGGTCCAAGCAAATTTGACCAACAAATATTTTCTTGATAGAGTACATTCGGACACTTGTAGATAGGATGCTCGAGGATATTAAGGTTTTGCCATTCATTTGAGGATGTTTGAAAACACATTTTAATTAAAACCTCCACTTGTAGATAAAAGAAAAAACGCAGCTAAGATCTGACTATATTGCAACAAATTAAAGTGGAGTGCTCGCGAACCAGTAGTAACATTTTTTCTGAATTTCTTCCTGTGTGAGTACGATTAAATTAAAATTGTTGATATATTTTTGTCAACAAATGGCGAAACCTTAATATCCTCGAGCATCATTTTGGCAGTGATCCATGCATGTGAAACTGTGCATGATTGGGTGCAAACAGTGAACATCCAAGTGACCGATGGTTATTTGAACGACCAAGAGAGATAAGCCGCTTTCTACCCATGGGTTTTAACCATTCTGACCAGTCACCAGCTTTGTTCTCTTGTAGTCTCCCGATGCAAACGCTGTCTTCGTACCTTCGTACTGACCGTGCCATTGCCCATTGGTTTGGCTCTGCATGCACAGCCTCACATACAACGACAGAGGGAGAGAGAGAGGGGAACGACAGAGGACAGGGAGAGAGAGAGGAGTTTGTAATGTCTCGGCCTCATTATATAGAAATTTAGAATAAAACTATATATATATATATATGTAAGTCGCTATATTTTAAGATGAATAGAGTATCATAGTTTCCTTAAAAGAAAATAGAGTACCGTAGGAGTATAGTATTATAGTCTTGCTAAAATTTTTTACTACAGTAAATAATGCCATTTGGGTATACAAAATAAAGTGATCAAGTAGAAAATTTTACTCCTTTTAGTTGAATGGATTAAAACAAGGAAGTCTCTTGTTAAATAGAGACAGATAGTAGAAGAGAGTATTTAAATCACTTTTAATAGAAAAGCAAAACCTCAAGTTTACAAGTAAATCAGTTCTAATTCATGAATAGAAAATACCTTAATGCTCAAGACTATATTATTGTTGAAGAAGATTTTGAACATTTGGATCGAATTAACCATGGTGATTTGAGTTTTGTTGACTGTTGTTTAAGTAGACAGAGATAATGTTGCATGAACAAAGGTGGAACCAGCTATTCTAACTTTTTTTCAAGAAAAATCATATATAGAAATATGTTAATGGATCCATTTTCTAATATATGTTGTTCTAGAATGCGTGCAGTCTAAGCTCAAAAACTTGAATGGTTAACTAATGAAAAATAAGAAGATTTGACATGACAAAACAATATATTTGATTCGTTACGAAAATCACTTTTTATATGGTTGTATTTTTAATAGTTCTTACAAACATGTAGTTAGAAAATTAAACTAATGATAAAACATTTATATTGGAGACACTCATGTCCAAAATAAGAACATAGGTAGTAGCTAGTAATTCTTTTTATATGTAAGTAAGGGAGGGGGCTTTCAATTTATAGAAAGTTGCTAAGAATTAATCTACTCATGGATTTAGAACTTCTTGTCGAAGTGCATATATAGCAAGAATTACTATGACTTATAGATTAGGACTTGGGATTAGTATTAGATATGACCTTAACCATTTTGTTTTGCCTCGAGCTGTTTAAGCGAGAAACAAAAGAGGGAACCAGAACTGCATAATCTAGATTTATACCATAATTAACATTCATTGTGCTTATGTGTTTTGCTCTATCTCTTCCAAACCCCAAACCATTCAAACAAATACAATGGGAAAAATTTTGGCTACTTCACTGCACAGTTTTTCTTCTTTACTGTTGCCTTCATATCACTGTTCTGGTACCTCATGAAAAGTACAGTCCTTATGTCACAGGATAGCTAGCTAGGGGCCCAGAGCTCTCGTGATGGGCATCGTGTTAACACAAGGACACCACACATGGCTCTAATGAACAGACAGGTGACACCACCAGCGCACCAGGGACTAGTCACAACAGTAACATCTACAGCACGCTGCAGAGAGAGAGATTGGGGCTAGCAAGCTGTGGAAACATGTGATGAAACCCTAACCCTAACCTCCAATTGACCAGCAACAGAATTGAAGAGATAATGCAAAAGAATCTGAATGATCAATGTGTGCATCACTCGTGTATCATTTTACCTCTCAAAAAAAAAAACAAACCTCACAAGCACACAATCTTGATTCTTGAACACATTTACCAAGTTACTGCAACATATGCATAGCCAAGAGATAAAAATATAATATATATGATCTCTACATGCAGTGAGGTGTGAAGGATCTAAGCCCCTCCGCCCTCACACAGATAGAGATAAGAGAAAGGAAAGAACATAAATGGTGCAAGAAAAGAAGAGGACCACCAAGCCAAAGCAACACACACAAGAAAAGCTCACAAGCATGTACATGCTTGCTTCACAAAGCATACACTGCGCGGAATCTATCTACACATCTAGCACACCTCACAGAAACACAAATTAAAGAAACCAGAAATGCACACCATATCAGCACATACATATCATCACACACACAAAGAAAGTGCTGCAATTTCTTTCTCCCTTGCCCCTGCCCCCCAGAAGCACAGAAATAAACAAGACAGTTAATTAACCGAAGCATATGTAACAGAAATAAAAGTGATATGCACACAGCTCCCCTTTCAACAATGACTCCTCCTTGTCACAAGGAAAGGTAGTAACTAACTTGCTCCAATTTGGACAAGATCACATGGATTAATTCAGGTCCTAGAACTGAAGAGGAGCACTGACCTGTTGTTGGAGTACTCGTAGAGACGGCCACGGCTGGAGAAGACGATGAGGGCGACCTCGGCGTCACAGAGGACGGAGAGCTCATACGCCTTCTTGAGGAGCCCGTTGCGGCGCTTGCAGAAGGTGACCTGACGGTTGGTCGTGTTCTCAATGCGCTTGATCTCAATCTTGCCCCTGCTCCCAATCTTCTCAGCTCCCACAGAGCCTAATCCACCGGAGCCGGGGGAAGGAGCAGTTACCTCCTTCACCTGAATTGATTTGAGTCACACGAAATTATATTCAAGCCACAATCCCCTAAATGTCTATCAGCAAGGCAACACGAGAAAATTAATCAAGAAATTGCAAGCATGGAAGAGATGGATCTATGGCAAGAAATAAAGAAGTGCAGGAGATCGAAGAGAGAGCTTGGCAAACTCTTTAAAGTCAAGAGATATATATAGCCCCCTTTCTTGAATTGAACAGTTTTTCGAGATCAAAACAAAAAATAACAGATCTTGGTTGTGGCTGATCGATCAAATATCATTGATCTTGTGCCTTCCTTTCACCTAGCATATCTCTCTTCTTTTTTCTTCTATTGTATAGAGCAAAGATCTCTGATTACTGTATCTCTCCCTCTTCATGACCATCTAGCATTTTTCCCATACCAGCTAACACCCATGATTCTACTCCCTAAAGCTCCCAAATGCACGCAATTAAATCCGAAAACCCACTTGCAACACGAACAGTGCTGAAAAGAAAAGATAAATTCGGAGTCTTTAAGCCAAGAGAAAGCAATTACCATCCGGCCTGTGGATGGTTCAGCATCCTGCTCTTCGTATATGTGCATTTTTCGTTTTCTTTTTTGATAATTTCTCTCTGAGCACTAGAGATAAATGAGGAAGAGAGGAGTGCTAAGTAGATAAAGGTTGGGATGGATGAGATGAAGTGGTGGTAGCTGTGGAGTGAGAGTCTATATATTGCCCTTGTTGATTTTTCCTCCTGAACTTTTCTCCTTTCCCCTCTGGGTTGGCCTACCTGCACCTTGTAACCATTAATTGTATGGGGTTTATTTAATTCTTTGCCTTATTTTACCTACCTTTGTGTGTGGCCAAGTGACGTCACTGTACTAATTAATTTACCACAAGCATTGCATCATTAGCTTGTAACTTGGGGCAAGTTTTCACAAAAGCTTGTGAGCTTGGACTCGCAAACTGCTAGGGAAATTTTCAGGCCTAGCTATTTCCTGGTCTCTATTCTTTGCAGTTCTTGCTTCAGGAAATTAAGTAGGTAGAAACTAGAAAGGTACTTGATTGTTGAACTTGTAATTAACTTTGGACTAGCTAATTAAACTTGTAAGTATTTTCTCTGTTAATCCTCACAACAAATATACTTTTTTTTTCTTCACAGAGTGTACTCCTTTAATATATATTATTCATGTCATTTAACTATCTTGTGCCCTAACTTAGGCCGTGTATAGCAACACGGGTATAGAGGCCAGGGGAATTTCTTTCATTATCATAAAAAAACTTGTGTAATTTGTAATTTATAAATCTCAGTCAAAGATCTCGTTAGCAAAGCAATGTGCATCCTCCAAAAGGAGAAATAAAAGCACTAGTGGAAAATGGAAACCACCCACGGTTCAATGCTGTTCACCTTAATGAGGGCTTTGCTGAAAATATCATTAAACTCAAGCAATTAAATCAATGTGATACAATTACACGGAGAACACACTGACTTTGTTGACTCTTTTTTGCAAAATTAAATGATATTGTCAACTTATTATGCAGTGGCAATTAATACAGGTTCCTCAATCATTTTGTCCGGTCAATTAGTATAATTATTTTATATAAGTAATACATAAAATCTATAAAAATAACAAATGAATAGAAAATGTGTATGACTTATCCCAGCCAGTCAAAAAAAAAAATGGATGACTTAATAAGGCACGCTTCGTAAAAATATTTATGCACCATTTTAGCAAGACTTTTAGTAGCCATAGATGGTATTATAATTGTACGATCGAGTAGCCAATAATATCAATTGACAGGAATGTAAAAAGTACACAATAAATTGCCAAGCATGTATTATAAAACATTAAAACACATAATAAATTTCTACTGTGCAATAATCCTCAAGGACTGTAACCCTAATAGGCATATATTTAGGCAAATCCAGCTGTCCTATTAGTCTCTGATCATGTTCTTGGCATCAGTCGCAACAAACGACTCGAGCTCTACGCATAGGCACTACAAAATCACCAAAATAAACTGCAAATATGGAAACTGCAAGCTAACCAAATCATTTTTTGTAACCAATTAACTTAGAACTTAAGATTTCATACATCGAGCTATAAGTGTAAGCTGGAGCACATTGAAATTTACATTTTACATTACTGGTTTCATCCTCAATCAGTCACTCATGGCTTAACAAGTCATTAATAAGGCTCACATCTTCACATCTCTATGGCCCTGCCCATGTGAGTCCTGCACAAACCCTGTCCCATTTTTGCTGGACACACACCCACACATGCATGTCAATGGATCGAAATGATAAGGAGTAGTAGTACACTCTTCACAATTCTGAACTCTGAACTCTCCCCTTCGTTAGTCCCTTCTCCTCCCGGCATTGGGCCCAACCATCCAATCAGCTCCATGCCAGTCATCACCGATAATCAACAATATACATGCATTTACACATAGATAGGGAAATTACATACATAAATATATATGTATATATGCACCTTTTTACACGGATCAACCGGTTGTGAGTTGCGACAGGTCGAAGAATTGGTCTTGGCGTGCGTGCTAGCTAGCTGGGGCTACCCTGCTGAGTACATATCGTCAATGGCCAGCTGTGATGAAATTTTGGCGTAGCCGGATTGTTGTGAGCTATGAAACTTTGGCATCAGGTGATAATGCCTGATCAAGATTGGTTGGTGCAAGGAAGACATCAGGCATGAAGAAGGCAGCTGACTAGCAATGCAAGCTCTCCTCCAGTTATTGCATCTTTGATTAGTTACTGCTGTTTTTTTTTACATGGAAGTACAAATCATAACAACGAATGCACGCATGATTTCTTTGGTGCAAAGTAATTAATTTTTACTTGCATGCTTTGGAGATTGGATATGACAATATTCTGGGATGAAAAATTTTCTCTTGCAGAAGGTACAGGGAGAGTTAAACCGGGTATAGTATATAATTTCTCTGTCTATGTATGAATAACTCTGGAACGTAGATCATATTGAAAAAGAGGGAGCACATGCACTTAGCTTGTTTTCAAAATTGAATTTTGTGCATGTATCCCTCTCTTTCCCCATATATTTGACGTTGGTTAGTTCAAATAAAACGAACCGGAGGTAGTACATCAACTATTTATTATTTTATATATGTCTACCTTGTGTATAAGTTAGCACATATATAATTCATCTCTACCATTAATCATGTTTTTTTTTCTTAAACCTATTGATTGCTTAATTAATACTCTATCCATCCTAAAATACAAGGCGTTATTATTTTTCACAAAGTCAATATTTAAAAGTTTTAATAATATGGATGTTAAATGTTATGTATGTGGCATTGTTATATTTGTATTGATGTAAATTTTATAATTTTTGATAATATCTTAGAAAAGAAATTAATAGTCAAAGTAGAGTATTAAAGATTTTGTATAATTATAGTACGCCTTGTATTTTAGCACAGATGGAGTATTCAACTAGCTAGTAGCATAGGTCAACTGACTTTAAGAAAATGGCATGTGATGTGTGAACATATTCAACTCAAATGGCATTCCTCTACTTGTAACACACTGCCACACCAAGATGGCCATACGACTATATGAGCATGACAGGTGGGCTTGCCTTGTCATATGGCCCTAGACAAGATAGTCTGAAAATAAAGGGATGTAACATGAACAGTAGGAATTACCACTGGTGGCCCATGACAAATTATACGTACAAATAAAACAATAGCATTCTAGCTCCTACAAAAGGCTCATTATACATGCATATGGTGCATGCATGCATGGATGTCATAAAATGCAAACGTTTGTATACAGTAGTGTTTATCCACATTGGAGTAGGTTGGTATACATCCATAGATTCAACGCATACCAAACGCCCAGAGATTTGTAACCGACTGATTGTTCCTTGTTCATGGTGTGACAATTGACAAGAAGCCTAGGTGCATCCGTACATGTCCAGTCGAATAGTGTTACACTAGTACTCCCTACTCCGTAGTATACTCTGTGAGACTGAGGTGATCAGATGAGATATGGTCTACGTGTGAGATATGGACTACGCGAGTATAACATTGGAGGCCAGTAATATTTTTCTCTATACTGTGAGGTGATCACAATATGTTTTGGACAGGGGAGTAAAATATATATAATCCTTCCGTCCCAAATTAAATCACGTTTTTTCTTGTAATATTTGACCACTTGTCGTATTAAAAAATTAATGCAAATATCAATGAACATTGTTAAGTTATACTCAAGTTAATTTTTATAATAAAACAAGTTACAAACAAAATAAATAATAATTTTATAAACTTTGAACCTGACGAATATTAAACATTAGAAAAAAAACTAAAATGACAAGGATTTGGGACAGAGGTAGTAATTATATTAGACCAGTTACCCACCTCATTAAAAACCCTGTCTCCTATCACTGATTGGGATTCCAAGGTATTGAAGCTCTTTCTATTTTTCATACTAAACATGCATGTAAAGAGGTATTCACAATAACTTCATAAGTTTTAGGAATCTCCAATCCGTTTTAAAGGGCTACATAGATAAATTTCATATAGGATTTGAATCCAAAAAATTCTTCCACAATCATTTTCATGCAAAGAAGGTCGCATTTGTACTTCATCAGACAAAACCAGTTGATTGAGGATCTAATATGTCTAGATATGACGAAGAAGATATCGAGGAACCGATCTGCTGCCCAATGGGAGAAGCCGCCGCCAGGATGGTGCAAAGTGAATACTGATGCAACGTTTTCTAAAGACAGCATGTCGGCGTCATCGGGTGCTGTACTGAGGAATGAGGATGGAGGAGTGATTCAGTGCATAGCTAAATGGTATACCAGTGTCTACGATGCCTTGGTGGCGGAGGCTATTGCGGCAAGGGACGGGGTTCAGATGGCTATTGGAGTGGGTTGTCCCAGGATCATACTGGAGCTTGATAACTAGGAACTCGTCAACCTGTTGAATTCAGAAGCAGTTGGAAGAAGTGAAATTGCTGGTTTATGGCATGAGATCCGAGAGATGGGGGAGTTGTTCATCTCCTTCCAAGTTGTTTGGGTGGGGAGGGAAGCAAACAGGGCTGCGCATGTGTGTGCGAAGTTAGTATCAGGCTCGGGACCGTTTTGGTCTTGTAATGCTGATCTCCCACCTGGGGTGCGTGACGTTGTAAATCGGGATTCTAGAGTTCTAGAACCGAGTGAATAAAATTCTCTCGGATTTGCCTCAAAAAAAATCTGTGTTGTTAAGTACTACCACTCGCTCATTTCCTAAATATAAGCATTTGTAGGAGTTTTATCTATGGTTAAGATTAGTAAAAAGAACATAATAACACTAGGATGCTAATGGTGGGATATGGTAAAAGGAAAATTGAACGATAGTGGTTGATAAGGCAAATGGTGGGATATGATATAAGAACTTATGTATGTTTTAGCAAAAATTTTAAATGCTACTCCATCCATCAAAATTTATAAACATATGGGGCAGGATGTGACACGTCTTAGTTCAAATATTTATATTCTTGGACGGAAGGAGTAATATAAGTGTTTATATTTTGGAACGGGACTAGTCTATTTTACCCTCTTCAACTCTTCACTTCATCTAAAACACGCCCTTAAACTCCAACACCGGGTATTTTTGCACCCCTCAACTTATAATACCATTCAATTTATTTCCTTGAGTGGTTTTTAGTTGGTTTTGTTCCTTATGTGGTGCTGATTTGACGATCCAATCAGTCTAAAAATACAAAACATCACAGGGCCACATGTCAGTGATGCTTGCTCTTCACTCCCTCGGTTCCTCCTCTCTCTCACACACGCACTCACCCAAGCATGAGAAGAAACAGAAAATGAGATAGAAGGGAGGGCAAAAATGAGGTGTCCCCTTACATGTGGACCCAACCATTTTTTTGTTTTTTTTGGGTGTTGACTGGACCGCCACATCAGCAAAGAAAAGGTGGGGGGGGGGGTTGTTAGTTTGAGTGATGGTAGTTTAAACGGTTTTAAGAGTTGAGGGGGCCGGGTTCGGTACCCGGTTTCGAAGTTAAGGGGTATATTTTAGACAAACACTACAGTTGAAGGGTGTGAAATAAACTTATCCTTTTTGAATAGATGTAGTACAAATTTTGCGATAATTAATGCTAATTGCTCGATTCCTTTTTCATAAGGAAAAAACCGATGGCTTTGGTACTCTATCACCTTATCATATTACCTAATCACAACAATTTATGTTTTCATTTGTAGGAGTATTGGAGGAAAAACAGGAACAAGAATCCTATATGATTTGTTACTATGATCATCCATTTGCTTTGTAGGAATGGAATAAAGGAAAAACATAGGAAATTTTTCCTATGACCATTGTTTCATATATA
>CM002483.1:4701039-4731447 GCA_000325765.3 Leersia perrieri
TATATATATATACATCCGCTTTGATCTCATTATTGTTTTTCTATGCGTAGGACCGAGGAAAATCATCATTGCAAGGTATGGTTTAACTCAGCTTGACTTTAGACTGCATGTAAATCATTAAAATATCATTTAGTACTGACTTAATGCTCAACATTCCAATGTTTTTCCTACGTAACAACCAAACAACCATTTTTGTACTTTTCTACATTTTTCCAATCCTTTGTTTTACATATGAATTCATATCATATTCCTGTGTTTTTCATGTCACTGCATCATTTCTATCCTGCAAATCAAAAAGGGGACTAATTATATGTATTTTGTTCTCTTTTGCGAAACACAGTACAAACATAAACATAGGTGCCTACGCGCGCACGCACACTCACCCATATGAACGCATACACGCACACCCTACCCCTATGATCACCTTCGAAGACTGGGCCGGCATATTTTGAGATTTATGAAGTCACCATAGGCATCTTGCTATCGACGGGTACGTCGCCTATTACTGAAAGAATATTAGCCGTAAATACGAACATCCATGTCAAATCTAGGATTTGAATCGAGTGGGAAGGTTCTCCTACCAGGTACATAACCAGTTGAGCTAGACTCACTTCGTATTTATATCTATTTTGTACTACATTAACAATAATAATAATAATTTACAATAATAATTTAGGAGGAAGGGTTCATCACTATACTAAGGCCGCCTTGTTTAGTTCATAAAATATTTTAGGTTTAAGTGTCACATTAACATTTAACCGGATGTCGGAATGGGTTTTTCGACACGAATGAAAAAACTAATTTTATGACTAGCCTGAAAACCGCGAGAAGAATTTTTTGAGCCTAATTAAACCGTCATCAGCACATGTGGGTTACTGTAGCACTTATGGCTAATCATACATTAGGCTCAAAAGATTCGTTTCGTCGTTTACACCCTAACCGTGTAATTAATTTTATTTTATATTAGTGTTTCATGCATGAGTTAAAAGATTTGATGTGATGTTTTTAGGGGGAAAATTTTGGAAACTCTGGGCCTAATGTTGTTGCAACCGACGCGTGTCACGTCGCTCTCCATTATACTCTAGTACTTGGGACTACTAGGCTGGCAGTTTGATGGATATGATGGATGGACGGTAGATGATGGTCAGTGGCATTGTGCAGGACAATAATTGCATATCTATAGAACGTCCAAATCAAAAGATCAGCTCAAAAGATCAGCCTTTGCCTTTTCTTCTCTCCTTTTGATCATCTGGAATTGTTATATATGTATATGTGCAAACTAAAAAGGGCCCAAGTTATGCATTGCAAGCTTGCGAATTAGATTTGCTATTAATGTGGCAGTCTGTAAAAAAGACCCAAGTTTGTAGGCCCAACTGTGGCCAAGCCCATGTTTTTGTCCCGTACATACGTACCACTCACACACCCACGGCAACATGGCCAGATTTTATATTATAGTTTGAAAATGTTTTGGAAAAAAACAATATTTCTATCACAAACATATATGGGATTTGCTAGCTTATAATTGTAAAATCCATGACATTAATGCCTGGAGACCTATGACTATGAATGTTACTCGGTACCAATGATAGATTGAGATCTCTCTTGGCCCATGAGTCAGTGACGATTGTTGCACAGCAATAATCGCAGAGGATCATTTTCATCTGCATCCTTGCCGTTGAGAAATGGAGAGCGACTATTGTCTCCATCATTGGCCGTCTATACCAGTGTTTAAATTTATCGCGGGTCATTAGGGCTTATATTGAGAGTTCGGGAGAATGGGATCACACTGTTGTTCCTCTGTAGACAAATTGGCTAAATTGGCACATAAAATAAGAAATGTTATTAAGTACTATTATCTATTTTAAACTTAAAAATTAAACTTAAATTTGTTTAACAACTTTCGTATAGATTTTTTTTAAAAAAATACTCCATTTAGCAATGTTGTGAATAGCACAAAGGGCGTGTTCATTTGATGCTACGAGAAACATTATTAGTGTGTGATTAATTGGGTATTAGCTATTTTCAACTTGAAAATGGGTTATTTTGCTTTTTTCAACAACTTTTGTGTAGACCTTTTTTAGAAAAAAATGCTATGTTTAGTAGTTCGGGAAGCAGGAAATAATACTATATGAAACTATTGGCACTTTTTTTTTCGGAAACAACCAAACAGCCCCAAAGGCTACAAACGAATGTTCAATTAGACAATTAGGTGCTTAGGAGCGATTTAATATTTTCTTTTTGTCACGCTGGAAGAAAACATGCAGTAGTCGTTGTTTCACAGAGCTTCCAACGCTTAGAGATAAATATGAATGATTCACAGCAGTTTACAACCATCGAAACGAATGCTTCTACTGACGATTGGAGCTCTAGCACAGACACTTCAACACAAGCATCTATTTAAGCATCTCCTCCGTTAAAACATGCCGTAAGAAACAGCACAGATGAGTGAAGAAGTTAGGAAAACATCATTTCCTGTACATACTCCGTGCACACCAACTAACAAATATCGAAAAAAAATCTAAAAACACTTGTACATGTGCTTCTAAGTAGTACTACACACATCTTTAAAGTTTCATCATAAAATTCATTATATTTTAGACGTCGCAAAAAGATGAAAAATCTGAAAATATATGGACTAAAAATATGTCAGAATTTTATACTTTTTTATTACTCTTTGTTTATAATAAATTTTTAGATGGTACTTTACATATATGTGTAATACTATAGTAAGTATATGTATAATTTTTTTTAGAATTTTTAGTCATATTTGTTAGTTGGTGTACACGAAGTGTACATGGGAAGCTTGTGTGCATAGAATATGTTATCAGAGAGTTGGCCTCTCATTGTTATTTTCACTTATCAACGCTAACCAAAATTTATATTTCTAAACTTATTTTTAAGTTGATTTTAAGGGTTTTTCAATTGTAGTTTATTTTCCACTATTGGCCTTTGATCTGCTAACAATACGGATGTAAATGTTTTCCCACAAAAAAATTATAATTACTTTTTTTTATTTTTTTATAACACAAATGGTTATACATGTCCAAACAACAAAAGTCAATGACATCATCTATTAAAAACCAGAAACCGGAGGAAGTAATGCTTTTTTTCCTTTAGCATAGCTAGCCCGGTCTTTTCAGCTTGTGAGCTTAGCTATTTTTTTCAGTTTCCGTGAGCACGCTTCCCGAACTACTAAACGTTTATTTTTCGTAGAAATTTTCTATCCAAAAGTTTCATTAAAAAATCATATATATCCATTTTTCATATTTATAATAATTATAACTTAATTAGTCATACACTAATGGTCCTTATCGTTTCTTATGCAACAATTAATCCAAAACCATCAGTAGAAACGAACGAGGCCTTGTTAGAATTATCCATAATTATATGCATATATTGTGGTTGATTTGTTCTCTTGCCACGCATTCAACTTTATTTATTCTTACACCCCAGGGAGATCAAAGGTTCCCATGGATGACCATTGGTTCAACGCACATGGTTGACCATTGGTTCAATGCACATTTGATTTTCTTGGCAGCGTTCATGCAGGTAATAAAGGAGGGACCAGATCAAATGAAGTAGTACTGCTGATGCAAGTTGTGAAGTACTCCCTCCAACCATAATTTTTTTTTTTGTAGAACAATATTTAGTTAAATTTTTGAAACATTCATTACTATAATTTTGTATTGAAATAAGTATATGAAATCTTATAAGTTTATGATATTGCGATAGTGCTTTCATGGATATCCTAACATATTCATAGTATTTTAAAAAAAAATCTAAGCATGTTGATGGTCAAACATTGCCGAACATCAAATATTTATAATCGGGGGGATTCTAGTATAGCAAGCTATTCGGTCCCAAAAAGCATCAAATCAAACTCAAAATATTATTTTGAATTCGATAATTTTGGACCTGTTTATGACTACTTCAGACATGAACCACAAATTTACCTATACCAAATTATCATACCATTCCTGAAAACAAAAATCATGATAGTGCATTTTGGTTGGAGGTGATGCAGGCTAAGCAAAGCATGTCGGCAGATCACGCCCTGGCAAGGACAATGCAATGGATTTGATTAAAAAGAAAACAATGAAATGGATCATAGTTATGGCCAGAGTAGGACAGAAATGGGTTGACAGTTAGTGAAGTACCACCAAAGTATGTCTTCTCAACTATTGGAAAATGGTGAGAAGGAACTTAGCAGATGACAATGCACTCATTAATCAGTATATGAAATGGCTGCGCACAAAGCGTATTATGCCAAAGCTATCCCAAATCATAAATGTTTATAAATCTCTGGTCCTGAATGTTTCAGCACAAAAACCTCCATTTTTGTTTACCGCATAACAGAGAGTTCGTAAAAACAACCAGATAAGCAGGCAGGGCCACAGGTGTAGGGGCTTCAGGCAAGCCGCAAAATTCGGTAACCAAGTTACTACCAGCAGAGCCAGAAAAAGTTTGCAGTCTCATTAGTCATTACTTACATGAAAATGGTAACTGGACACCAGGATGTAATGCTTGATGCATCAGCAAAATATATTAAGGACCTCCCAAATCAATTGAGTCCTATTTTTGACAGGGCTCTTAGTACAGCAAAATGTGGGTCAAGGAAGACCAGAACTAGTTGTACCTGTTCTGCGACTTGAGAAAAACTGATGGACTACAACTTAAACCTTTCTGTCACCTTTAGCCTGACCAGCGAGTATTTCTACCCCTGCTTAAAACGAAGAACGGCACACACGAATACCTAGGTGGATAATTGCCATCATCTGTGTTCTGTCTCGGCTCCAAAACATGCTTCGCCCCAGGGCGGAGCTTTACCGGACCAGAGGAAATGTTACAATTGTCAACATTTGCTTTCATGGTCATCCTAACAGTATCTCTTGAGACAATATCTACAGCACTTGGGATCTCTGCAACTCCGCTGATTATCTGGTTTTGTTCCTTTCCAAAATTTGTACCATCAGGATCAGGAGGGTGAACTAGTAAGTTTGCGGGATAAGGATTATGTGTCCGAGTTGAATTGGCATGGTAAACTGATGGCTTCTTGACATGTGGCATGAAGGTAGGCAAGAATGTTTTAGCAGACAGTAAATTTTGACCGGATCTTTTGTTGCAATTTCCTTGTAGAGGTGATAATCTGACAGGTGCATTTTGGCTGCAATTCAAATACGAGAAGTTCCTCAAGGGCCTATCTTTGCATTCGATCCCATTCCCGGAGAAAACATCATTTTCAGAAAAACGGCGTCTTACATGATGCATTCTGTGTCCAACATAATCATGGCTTGTGCTTGGAGCATCTACCTGTGTATTAGAAAAACTTTGGGATTGCAATGACAGAAAAGGGTAACCTTGTCGTGGCAACTCTAAGAAAATATTTGTAGTATGATGGCATCTGATAGAAGAGTTTACATGCTCCTTTCCAGTCTCATCAATGCATTTGCCTCCAGTTGTGGAAACTGTTAGATCTTTTCCCATCAGACGAATGGTATGTTGTGAGATAAATGCATGGTCACGTTGCACATCGATGTCAGAATGTAACATGGGTTTCTCAGCATTCAGTTGGTTTTGACATGGACAAGAAGAAAATTTCCTTCCAGTATGGTGAAAATTTCCCAAATTAACATTGGTGTACCAACTCTCAGAAAACTGACTTGTGTACTGAACTGTATGATGAGGTAATATGCAAGGAGCCTTTCCTTTCATAAAACTCTCTCTTACTGAACTTCTGTCATAATCACCATACAACTTGGTAACTTCTCTTGAGTTCAATGGATGACCAATCATTCCTCTATCAGCAATTCTGATTGCATCATCAGGCAATAGTGAGGCTTTTGATCTTGAGTTAATGATTCTCCCCTCATCACAATTACTGGGTTCACCCTGCAATTGCTGTGATCTGGAATGGAGTTCTATTTTGTGTTTAAGAAAAGCTTCTCTTACATCACCAGGTATTTGGGGCTCAGAAGTTGCATCCCCTGTATGCGCAAGAGCTGGCACCTCCGAACCAGAAATGAATGTGCAATTGAAATCCGGAATACACGGGACCACATGATTCAGATCAATCAAGTTAAGTGGATCCTCTGCACCCCTAGATTCTGATGCCCCTCTGTCATATATATCCCTTTCTGATTGATTAGCCTTAAAGTAGGTTTCCTTGTTCTTATGAGAACTAGTATTTGCAGGTACCAATTTCTCAGCCTCATTAGAATTATCTGAGTACACATTGCAGTGGCCATCCACCCCTGAGAATGTAACATGCTTCCCCAACTTGTGCAGTAGCTCTTTGGATTCTGTCTCTTTCAAATTGCTGCATTTCTCCTTGTTGATGCTGACAGTGACTGAGGAACGCTTTGTATGCTTTTTCTGAGTGCTGTGCTTTGGGTGAACCATGCCAGAGTTTATCAATTTGTATGTGTTAACCGTCTTTGTGCCACCAACGCACCGTTGTGTATTTTTCTTGAACTTTCCTGCTTTCTCAATATTGATATCCTTTTGTCTTTCATGCACCTGAAATGTCTGAGCATAGCAAGGAGGATGTAAATTGTTCAGTAAAAACTATAAAGTTGCATGACCATGAGGGGTAAGTTACACATGCAGATTAAATAATTGCAACATAGTCACTATGTCATCAGATACAGTATCTTACACTGTATCATCATACATATGCGTAATAAAAAAAATGTGCAGATACACAGACTTGGTTATTTTGGTCAGCATAAATGCACCAGAAAAGATTACGATGTTGTGGTCATTTGGTAAATCCCTTTTCAATTTTCAGAATTGCTTATTCACTTGAAACTTTACAATGCAGTGTTGTATTTATAACTTGGTTTCTTGAGTCCTGCTCGTCCTAAAAACTAAGCAGACTCAATTTAAGTCAATTTGAAGGATGGACTAGGAGTGGATTCATAAAAATCTATCCCTGTAATTTTTTTGCAACTTTTATTGTAATATCCTTAACACCAAACTAACGTTTATTTACCTTGATTCTCAAACACTATCTATTTCCTAGGATATTTACGCTACATGATTTATTAATAGAATATTGTGTAACTGCTTTCTAACATTCCCAAAAGAGAAACAATGAACAATAATCGCCTCTGTACAAATCCAAATAGTGCCAAAATTGCTGTCCAGTGACAGTGACAATCATTTTTTTGGGTATGTAAATGCTAAATGAAAACAGTGACAACTATGAAGTTGTTGATCTTGTCAATACACTGTTTTTACTCTTCATTTGCTAAATCTGGATTGCAAATAATGATGCAATAACTCTAGATAATACAGGAGGATGTACGCACTACTGAATTTGAGATGTATGTATGCCTGGATATCCATCAATCCATGTCTACAAGTTGTATCAGTATTGTGAATAATTCATCTGTGCATGTCCTTATTCACATATGTTTCCAGCAAATGTTTGTTATAATTATTTGCATTCAACAAGATATTCTCAAGAATGTGTAAACTGACTAGCTAACACTATTTATATTCTATCTTATTGATTTTAGCCCTGAGTAAATATTGTGGCTGTGCTGGGATTAGTTCCACACGCTAGACCAACATATAAACACAAGCTAGTATACAAAACATATAGATAAGACTAGTCTTAATAATTTTCTCTAGTTTTTGCCCTAACATGAATGTATGTAGAGTCATATATGTTCTTTTCATTCCAATTTCCTAAGGTTAAAAACAAACTTGCATGTTTGTAGAGTAATATACCACATGTTAATCTATTTTGTTAAAAACGAAACTTCCACTTGAGGGATGAAAAATGTCTCTTGAGAAAGGATTCGAGTAGTAAGAACTCCATCACAGTGTGAAGCAAATGGACATAATCGATCTTGTCGTACAGTCTCTTGCATGGATGGGCACTGCTGGAATTGGCAATGGGGCACATCATCAGCGGCAGCAGATATGGGTGGTGGGATTTTGGGGCATTCACGTGACTACCCAAAAATATAGGTATATAGCATATGAATATACTACTGGTTGTAATACTTCATACTCAACCTTATTTTTCTCAATAAATCCACTCCTCCCAGGATTCTAGTTCACGCCACTTTTAAACTGGTAGCCCAACTAATTGAAATCCCCAAACCTAGCCCACCAAACATGAAGGAAAGGACGCTTATAATTGTTAATGAATACCCAACCTTGAAACCCTTCACCTGCCACCGGTGGCATATTGACATCGCCGCAGTGAGTGGGTCTAGTATCCTCACGTCGAGATTGACGTTGACTGATGCAATCCAACCATCCTACGTGCCAATGAACTGTGCCAGGATGGTAAGTGGAAGCTGAAAGGGGATAGAGCTCCCCATGGAAGAAAAGAACATCCTCAGGCCTAGGAGTCAAATGAGCCATGCAAAAAGCTTGACTTCTCTAGCAAAGCGCAGATGACCATGCAGCATACAAGGCCCTGACAGATGCAAGATTCGACTGACGGAGACAGCAAGATGAGGCGCAAGCTGTCATATAACATGCCAGAGCAATTACGCTTGCACTTCCTGCTGAACATGTCTCCATTGTACAGTACAATGCCTCTTCGAAAAGCAGTTTGCTCTCCCAACAACAAACGAAGATCTGGCAAGAGGTGGGGGCACCACAACTAGGTGAGAAGCTATGGTGTTATTGGAAGATGGCTGACGTTTCCGACGAAGAGGACAAGTGAGATAGAGGCTAGGTTAGGGACTTAGCAATTTAGTGGACACAGCTAAATACTGGTTCAACTAGCTTTTACAACGGAGCGTGATAAGAAACCGCAAGACTGTTCCAAAGATCATTTCAATAGTATTAAAATTGGCCAAATACACACCACTAACCCTGAATATTTTCTTTAGTTAGATAATAGCATGGTAGTGCTATTTAAGTATAGAAGTCCTAACGCAAAACTTTTTTTCGTTAATTTGATTACGTTGCCTCTACTTTATAAGCCAGAAGACACAAAAGCTCAACCCATCACTCATCTATATTTGTACTACTCCATACCATATACCTGTTGTTAGGGTTACGGATAAGGCACACCTCATCCTCCGCGATTGATGGAATATACAAGTATGGTACACCCAAACGTATACGGTTGTTTCCATAAACAAACAAGGAGATCTATTAAGGATAAAAGGAAGTATTCTTCCGGACCTAGTGGCTACGGAGTCTTGCTCGGATAAGACCAGGTCTTGCCAGATATCGTGTCGGGTTCCACGTCTTCGAGTCCTACTTGGAAACACGGGTAACATACAGTATAAAAGGTGAACCCTCGAAGGGGCCTAGGATCATCGAATCAGACCACTCGCATATCCACCAGAATCCATGGAAGCCAGAATAGCCAAAGCCAAGTCGCCGAGATAATTAGTCAACTCTTTCCACTACTATCTCATCAATATCATCAAGATCCACGCACTACTTTGTAATCTGTACTCTACAAGATCAATCCCATGTAAACTGGATTAGGGTATTACCCAACTAGGGGCATGAATCCTTGTTCTTATGTTTGTGCAATATCGTTTTGCGTGGATCGTTACACCAATGTATCCCAATACCCTATTTATCCAATCTACGGGTATCACCCGTCGACACTTGTATCAGACATTATACCTTGTTTATCCACTCTACTCACTCCATCCAAAATATAAGCATTTGGGATGGATATGACACATACCAGTATAACTTGGATGTCACATCCACCCCCAATTTAGGGATGGAACATGACATATCCTAACATCTACCAAAAAAGTTTAAGTTTGTGGATGGATAGAGTATATTCTGGACGGAGGTATATAAAAACAAGAGGGTGGATAGCCAGCAACACAGTTCTACAAGCAAGAAATATTTTTTTTAAAAAAATATATAACTAAGAAGATAAAATAAAAAACAATGCTCCTCCTAAGAGCATGTACAATAAGTAAGGTAAGCGAACTCCAAAAATTGTCACATCAGATATATGCTTATGTGGAGATGTATGAAGAGAAGAATGAGAATAATCAGGCTCTAGATTTGAAACTAGCTGTAACACATGCTTCAATAAGAATATGTGAGAGAGGTGAGACATGTATTAAAAGTACATATATCGGAAAATCTATTTGGAGCTGGGGCGCCGTCCCGTCTTAAACGGCGACCACGCCGAGCGGTCGACGTGTGTCCCTTCCACGCGGTTCGGATCGAAGACCCCTGACGCGCGTGCTCCCCACTTCAACCCGTCGCTCTCCCCCGTCGCCGCCTCTGCCTTCGCGACGCCGCGCTCTCTTTCCCCGGTGTTGGCACCCTCGCCTCTCCCTTCCAGCGCTTGAGCCGTGGAGGAGCTCGCCGGCGCCAGATCCGCTCGGCATCGGCGCAGAGGAGGTCGCCGACGCCAGATCTAGCGCAGCGAAGGTCGCCAACGCCAGATCTGCTCGGCATCGGCGCGAAGGAGGTCGCCGACGGCAGATTCGTCTTCTCTCCCCTCACTAGCATCAAGCTTGGTGGCAGAGATATTTGTGACTTGACCATGAATGTAACTCTGTCTTAAGCGTGGATATAATTCAGTATACCTTGAATGTAATTTAGTACAACTGAGAATATAACTTAGTGTAACTGAGGATGTAACTTAGTACAACTTTTGGATGTAACTTAGTGCAACTGAGGATGTAACTTAGTACACGTGGATGTAACTTAGTACATCGTAGATGTAATTTTAGTACAACTGAGGATGTAACTTTAGTATACCATGGACGTAACTTAGCATATTGGGATGTAACTTAGCGCAACTTTGGATGTAACTTAATGCAAATTAGCGCAACTTTGGATGTAACTTAATGCAAATGAGGATGTAACTTAGTACACCGTGGATGTAACTTAGTATACCGTGGATGTAATTTAGTACTATTGAAGATGTAACTTTAGTATACCATGGATGTAACTTAGCATACTGACATGTAACTTAGTGTAACCGAGGATGTAACTTAGTATACCATGGATGTAACTTAGTATAATGGAATGTAATTTAGTATAACTGAAGATATGTAACTTAGTACAACCGGGGATGTAATCTACTTGAGGCTACATATCTGAAATTGATGCTACCAGGTCAGTCTTCTCTTTTCTCAAATTTTGGATTCGGATTCAATAGTTTTTTCCCTACTCTTTCTTCTCCTATTTTCAGTGCTTTCACTTTGATTTTATCGAGATCACCCCAACCTCCTCCCGTCGTCTGTTCGGGGATGGCGGCGACGACAGTGATGGCGCGCAGGGGTGTGGGTTGCGCTGCGCGCGGGGGTTGCGTGCGCGGGGGCCGGGAGGTGAGTTTGCGCGCGCGGTTTCCGAAAACAGAAACGCGCGCTTCCCGGGGGGGGGGGGGTCGCGCGATAGGGCGACCTAGCGCCCGGTCTTTGTCTAGTCGGGTATCGATTTTTGGAGTAAGCAGATTGGTTTTTGTCAATTTTTAGACCTCGTTTGATATAGCTTATGGAAATGGCTTATTTCTTGCACGCAAAACGATACAGTTGATTAGAACATGATTAATTAGGTACTCCCTCTATCCCATATTATAATGGATTTTGACTTTCTGATTATTATGTTTGACCACTCGTCTTATTCAAAAAAATTTGAAATATTATTTATCATTTTTATTATTTGCTTTATTATGCAAAGTATTTTAAGTATGACTTATTAATTTTTCTATTTGCATTAAATTTTTGAATAAGACGAATGTTTGATTATTACATATGAATAGTCCCAATCCCTTATATTATGGGACGGATGGAGTATTATCTATTACAAACATAAAAAATGGGTTTGTTTGAATTTTTATCAAAACTTTCATATATAAATTTTTCAAAAAAATACAATGTTGAGTAGTTTAAAAAGCATGCTAACGGAAATCGAGAAATAATCCAAGTGGAATAGCTGAAAAGAACGTGGCCTCTACTGCAAGGCTGCATTCACTCCAAGGCTGCATTCATTTGTATGAGAAAAAAAATAGTAACGGCAACTCATGAGCACGGTGTTTTTCCATACGCACACTTCCCGAACTAACAAACGTGTTAACGGTGCGTAATTTGGAAAAATTTTCTATACGAAAGTTGTTTAAAACAATCAAATTAATCCATTTTCGATGTTTAAAATAGTTAATACTTATTAAATTAAATACTAATGACATTTCTCATTTTACATGTACTACTATTCCAATTTTCCAATTCTCCAAACCCAACAAATGAACACATTCCAAATGGAGTACTGTTTAACTTGCTGTAAGTGTAACGCTTCCTCCAAGATGCATCACAGAGAAGGTACGCATGCACACTAGTACCAATGAAGGCTACGACTGCTACTTGTCATGTACCAATACTGCCATCCGTCCTATCAGCCATCAGTATACGCAGCTAGCTAGCGCCACGTTAGTAAAGTACTCTGTGAACTTATTAATTCGAGTGTCATCGACCGATCGATCTGTAGTACTCTGCACGTATACTGGAGTATAATTAATTCGAGTACTCCTAGTACTATCCAACGATCTCCTACAAACTACGGTACTGGAGTACTGTATTAGCATGAAATAATAATGATAGCAATTAAACATCTCAAGTTTAAAATCAGATACTCCTGCCGATCCTCAGATCATGTCGTTTAATTTCACTGCATATATGCATATGAACCGTCGGTACGCCAGTGCGTACTTATCTGTCCCAAATTAATTACTACTAGTGTTACATGAAATACTAACGCTAGCTCTACCAAAGATAAGATTGTAGGCGAAGTCATGCCTATACCTACACGTGTAGTACTAATTAATCAAATCGACACAAATTAACAATCCAACCATTAGCCTCAGATTGCGGGTGTGGGTGGAACTCGAACAGACGAACACACTCCACCCAGGCCATCTGAATGTAAAAAAAAAAAGAAAGAAAAAAGGAAACGGCCTGAATTAATCACCGGTTCACTACTACTCCTAGCATCGCACCCATCACTAATCTAAGCTACCAATCTAGAGAGTACTACTACAAATTAACTTTCTCTAGGAATAGAGCAGAAAGCTAATCTAGAGATTCTAGTATTAGAAATGAAATTTTCCATGAAAAGAAAGTCTATGAGCTTTAAATGCACTGCTTCAGAAGCAAAGACTGAGCTACAGGACGATGACGTCGTCACGGACCACACACAAAAGAACACCTACAGTAGTTACCTTTGGAGTCGAGGAGCTGAACAAGATCCCCTTCTTCTTCATCTTCCCAAAACAATCGTCTTCTTCTTCTGACCTCGGCTTCTTCTTCCACTGGTTGTCGGCGAAGATGTCGGAGATGGACCTCCTCTTCTTCCTGGCCTCCGGCGCCGGCGCCGGCGGCGAGATACTGCTCACCGCGGCGTGTAGCTCGTCGACCCACCACCTGAACCTCGGCGCCGGCATCGGCGGGAAGTCGCCGGCGGCGCCGACGATTGGGCGCCGCGACGCCGGCGTGCCCCTCATGCTCGCCGCGTACTCCCTTCGTTTTCAAGAACCGAATCAAGAAACCTAAAAACAACAAGAAAAGAAAGCAATGAAATCTACACAACACACAGCTATTTCCGTACGTACCGGATGGAGAAGGAGGGTGCCATAGAAATCCCCAAGAAATCGATCGATCGATCTTTATCGAGAAAGATGGCTACATGCATGAAGATGTGTGTAGAGAGAGGTGAGATATTGATGTGGTTGGCGAGGAGAGAGAGAGGAGAAGAGGAGAGAAGACAGGAAGTAATATAAAGGTACAACGATTTCGATAAGGATAAGAAATATGGGCTCACATTTTTAATGTTTTCCCGCTCTTTGTTTAACTTTTCTTTTCAGCTGTTGGTCGGCCGGGGACCCGAATCGTCGTCGTCTTCACCGGGCGTGCTGCAACCTTCGTACGTGCAACCTGAACACCGGACTATGCTACCGTGGATTTCAGACAAAGAGTACCACTTGCTGCTAAACCACGTTAACGTGTCCCTACGGTCATCAGTGTGTTTACGTTATATCCATGTGTTAGCTCTCCTCAAAAAGATATATATAAGCTATCAACTACTATAAATCATCTTATATAATTTTAAATATAAAAGAGATAAAAGCTAGTATCTCTTAGAGCAAGATCAACAGTAGCACCCACTATCAGCTCTAATTTTATTTTATAGCTCACCCATACGCTAAAAGACTCTAATATTTCACTTGTTCTAACATAATAATAATAATATATTCTTTGTGTATCCTATCATATATCTTTCTTAAGTGGGTACTTTTCTTAGTTTTTTTGTTTAAGCATTCATTCATCTTTTCTTTCTTATCCTTCTTTTTCTAATTTAGCAATAAAGTTTTTGGAGCCGGCTTAGCACTCCTATTATAAAGATCGTGTTATTGTACATATCATTAAGAATTATTAAACTGGAGAGACTACTCATTTAGATATGCTAATGCTATTTTTTGAAGTGATCTTAACTGATAATAATATAAATACCTATTGAGGTTATTCAAAATACAAATTTAGTTGTTTGATTGATTTGTATACACGTAAAACATAATTTAGGTACTGATTGGTTTAGCTAGGAATTAACTGCCATCCATGCCGCTATTACTTTTAAGCGGCTAAATTGAGCTGAGCTGTCCTACGAGGAAATAGGTACGGGAGGATATGATGGCATTGGAGGGAGATTTGAGAATCCCTTTGCTTCCATCCATGCACTCGATTTTCCATCACATCAACCAACTGTCGTCTGCCCGCCGGCTGGCCCCTGTCAAAGTTATGCAGGCACCTATCCAGCTATCCATTGGAACTAGCAGTGGCAGAGCAGTAGGAGTAGAGTAGAGTCAGAACAGTAGGAGTTATAGAGTCTTTTCTCTCCCTTCTGCTGTCTCGCTTGATTCGCCTCTCGGCATTCGGGGCAAGGAAAATTTAACTAGTTTGACGCCTCTCCAAATATTACTTTTAAGAGTTTGTTTGGATACGAAGATTTTTTTAGTTAATGTCACGTCGGATATTTAGACGTTAATTAGAAGTATTAAATATAGACTAGTAATAAAACTAATTGCATAAATAAACGCTAATTCGCGGGACGATTTTTTTAAGCCTAATTAATCCACGATTAACAAATGTTTACTGTAGCATCACATTAGCTAATCATTGACTAATTAGGCTTAAGACTTAATAGATTCGTCTCGCAAAATAGTCCAAATATGAGGTGGGTTTTATTAATAGTCTATATTTAATACTTCTAATTAGTGTCCAAACATCTGATCCCTGGAAACAAACAGGGTATCATCTCTGCTATTTTACCATCTTTTGGATCGATTAAGAGAAGCAAAAATGACTGGTATGCCCTTAGTAAATGATGGATAGAAAGGAATGGAGGGGTTGTTGAGGGTATAATAGGAAAAAATTCAAATACGATAGGATTGATGGGACATCTAGCACTCATCTAACACTCTAAAATCCCTTACATTAAAGTACAAAGTTTGAACCCTCCATCCCCTGCACTGGTGGACAGAGGGAGTATTTTTTCTTTTGCCACTTTTATTGCATTGTCAAGCACCAAGCCAGCTTGCTACTACCTCCGTCCCAATTTAGTTGTCGTTGTAGGCCTTGTGGCTTGTCCCAAATTACATGTCGTTCGCAACAATGATTGTGGGCCAGCCCATTAGCCATCTAATCTATGTCCCCATCCCCACGAAGGCCACGATGCACATCCACTCATTTTCCCCCAAGTCTCCGTCGCCCCCACTCCCGATTCCTCCTCCGCACCAAATGATGGCATTCTTCTCCCATCTCCGCAGCTTCGCTTCTCTTCTTCCACCTCTCCAGCTCCGCTTTTCTTCTTCCACCTCTGCTTCTCTCCCACATCCCTTCTTGCCTGCTATGCTGACCATACGCAGCACCTCCCCTCCATCTCTCCAGCACTAGGCAGAGGCGGCAGAGGGCATCGTATGGGTGGTGGTGGCAGAGGGCACCAGAGCGGGGGCGGAGCCGGCAAACCACCCGTGGCAGGGGTGCCCTAGTGGAGGAGGAGGCAGCAGATCTCACAGGGGCGGAGGCGAAGAATCCCTTGTTGATCTTGGTGGCGGCGACAACTATAGGGAGACGGCGGCGGCGCTAACACTATGGGGGGCGACGGTGACGGTGCCCGGTGGCCACGGAGCCAGCGACGACGGCGTCCCTCGGAGCGGCGGCGGCGACATCTCAAGTGGATCTGGAGGTAGCGGCCACCCTAGGGTTGGCGGTGGCCCTTGGTGCAACCGTGGCGGTGGCCACCCTAGGGGCAGCGACGGCGGAGATGTCTACGATGGCTTGGAAGCATCAACGGAGGCGGCAGTCCTAGGGTCAACCGACGGAGACGCTACGGCAGCCACAGAGGCATGGGTATTTGATTTGATCTGTGGGCATATTTGTAATTTCTGTTTTGGGTTATTTTGCCTCCCCCATACTAGAACGACAACTAATCTGGCACAGAGGGAGTAGCATGGACAGAAATAACCAAAGTACCAGAACAATTGATACTGAACAATGCATGCTTGATCAGGCTAAATTACGGTGCCACAGAATAATTTTTTGGGCAAATTTATAAAAAAAAATAATAAACACGGGCACAACATAAAAGCAGCACGTAGTCTCAAAAAAAAAAAAGCAGCACGTATAAAGACATTTATTGTACGTGCTGATTCTAGATTAAGTCCTGAGGTTTAAACGCATACGGATACTAGCTCATCATCAACTTGAACATACACATAAAAATTCATCATATTAGGCTAGTTCAACACCAGGCCATACATAAGCACTGCAACACGTCTACACCAGACTCAGAGCTAGAAGTGACGGCCAAGCAGTACAGATCTACTCGAGAAAAAAAAATCATCTGCAAAGTAAGAAGAGAAATGGAAGAGGAAAAAGAGATAGGGGAGGGGAGATGTACCAGCAGGGCATGGAAGTGGGAGCAAGCGGCGAAGCGCCATCGTCGATGCGCGGTCACATATAGGCGGGGGATCGGGGGATTGATTAGGTAGGGTTTAGCGGCTGCTCTTAGGGTAGTTTGGTCATTTTATAGTAAGTTTAATAGTTGACTGTAAGCTGGTTAAATGATTACTCGGAGAAGAGAGAAGAGGAGAGAGAAGAGAAGCAGATTGTAAACGAACTGCCTGGACACATGAAAGAAAAAATTTATGAGATAAATATGTGGGCCATGTATTAATAGTGAAGAGCTAACTACTGTATGGATGAGATAAGAGAAGGATATAGAGAACTTACAGTCACCAAGCCGGCTGAATTATTAGCCTTGCTCTTATCTGTCCTGTCCACGCTGGCGAGCTAACTTGGCATGACAACTCAGCAAAAGTGGAAAAAAAAAAATTAGAGACGAATCTCTTTCCCGTGACATTTTTTAAGAAGCAAATCCAAAAACGGCATTTATAGAGTTGCCAAACATAGGGCAAATAGTTAAATTTCACTCGGATCAAAGCTAGTCTTGGTCTTGGCTGGAAGCTAGCCTGGGGGTCTTGGCTGGAAAAGTACATTGTTACATAGCTAGTCTGGCTGAACTGTTTACACTGTTCTTTGACCGTAATGGAGCACGGTCTCAAAAATATATTGGTACGAATATATACCCTACCGTCCAAACAAAAATTAATAATTCAGAGAGGGATAACGAATCTAAACGACGACATTTAGATTAATTATCCCAGGATATTAGATGAATAATGTTTAAAATTAGAAAAAATCATGGCGAGTTGCATAATAATTTTCAAAAATATATTGACATATATATTGACATATCTGTTAATACAAATTTAATAAATTCATATTGACAAACACAAAATATGCAATATATATATATTAGTTAATACAAATATTTAAAGCCATACCAATCACAATTCAATATTCATTAGACATACACAAAATCACCTCATCCACCATAGGCGAAATAAGTGTTCATCACTGCATCGACACAATGTTAAAGACTCGCACATAACTTGTAAGGTTGAAGTCTATTACATCGTCGAAGCCTGGCCCAATGTCTTATTTCTGAATTAAAAATATTGTGTTCTCATATTATCTCAAACTTTCCCCTTCAAAAATTTACTCTAGATTCAATATATATTTTTTAATATCTTTTGTGGCAAAATATAGTCCTAATGCCATAGTATTATGAGGATTTTTTTAATCCTTTCACATTTAGTTGGTTCAAATTTGAACTTCAAAAAATTCTACAAAAATATAGTCCATTATAGATTTCGATCAAGGACGAACTTCAAAATATCATGAAATACGGTCAGATTTCGTCAGAATTGTAAATCCCAGCCATATCCTGAACCAAATGCATATATTTATTGAACACAGGTTTAGATGACAAAACAGGTATAAGACAAATAATAGCGAATGGTTATGAGATTTATACAACAAAACAAGAAAGAAATTAAGTAATGAATGACTGTGAGGCTTAGGCCACGAAACAAGGAAGAAATTGTATAATGAATGGTTGTGACTGGGTACGATAAAAGATATTAAATGAAGAATTACCCATTTTTTAGACAAAATGTCAAAAGTTGCCACATTTTGCGACAACTACTCTGGACCATCTCAAAATAATGACGTGACACATCCTAATACAACGAATTTAGATATTGTTTTGTCCAAATTTCATGTACTTGCTCTATCCAAAAATATAAGCATTTACACCCTCCGTCCTAAAAGGAATCAACTTCTAGCAATGAACCTAGACATGCATTTGTCTAGTTTCAAAGCAGTTAATTTATTTTGGGATGGAGGGATTAGAGGTTTGATGTGACTGATTATAGGTCATCCAGATTCGTTGTACTAGACCCGGTCACATCAAGTCCCCAAATATTTATATTTTAGATGGAGAGAGTACTAGCTAGGATGAATCCAAATCCTAGCCCAAATATCTATATTCTTGAAAGGAGGGAGCAATTTATAGAGTTTAAACTCCCTAAATATGTTTACTTTTTCATTAATTAGGATAAATTTTCTCCTTAAAAAGTTGTCTCGGAATGTGAGAGATGATATATATATATATATATATATTTTAACAGAGGGAATACTCCTTCCTTCGACGTGAGCATCTACAGTGAGTGATATAGTGAGCGATATATGCAGACTTTAAAAATTGTCACGTCAGATTTATGATTAGGTGAAAGGGAGAAGATATAAGAAAGAGAAGCTGTCTCTAAATCTACAGCTAGCTACAGCATGGGCTGTATGAAAAATTATGAGAGAAAAAGATAGGGAATATATTAGTTGTGCAGTATAATATCTATATTCAACCGTCGTAGTAGCCTGCGTAGGATATCCCGTACTATAGTGTATACGGTGACCACGTATTGTAGAGTCTAACTTTTGTGGTATAAATCTACATGTAGTTGCAGGGCTCAAGATCATCGAATCACTTGCCAACCTTCTTTTAACCCCCCTAGTACATCTAAGCCCTATGGTAGTGAATTGTCACTCCACTGACACAACATAGATTAGCCCCACATACATATACATATAGCCAATACTCTCGTAACGTAGCCTTCTACTGTGACTCATTATACTCAGCAGCATGCCATATTTGATAGTTTAACCGTCACCTATACCCATGAGTATAGCTGACGGTTATTAGTAAAAACCGTCACCTATACTATAGGTGGCAATTCTCGTATAAAACTATCATCTATAATTGAATATAGGTGACGGTTATTAACTATTCCATCGTCCTAAACAGGAAAATGTCTAGGTGACGGTTTTACAGAAACCGCCCCCTATGATGACGCCTCGTATTAGGGGTTATGCAGTAGTGTCTGTAAAGAGTTTAATTAAGGTTGACTTTTAGTTTATGGTTGATGTAAAATTACTTTGATTCCTTTGAGAGTTTATTCAATTAGGAGCAATCATGTCTAGCGATATGCTCCATATGTGACAGAATATAGGACTTCCAGTATTTGAAATTTGTTCGGAAATATAACTAAACACTTCTACCACTATTCACAGTATTACTTGTTATATCCATCGCCGCTCATTCAAATTTCTTCGCTTGCATTATGCTGGCTTGCTTTGATGCTTTCAATCCCACTCGCACACCCATTAATCCATGATTTAATGGGGCACTGGGTTAAAAAAACATTTTTGCGGGCGGGCTAAAGTGGTTTTTGCAGGCGGGTCTGGGCATTGCCCAAATGGAATCGCCTGGAAATATCCTCTATTTTTCCAGCAGGGTCATCACCCGCCCGCAAAAACCAATTTCTCGGGCGCGTGTTTTGTTTTGCAGGCGGGGTGAGAGCTGCCTGCAAAAAGATCATTCCAGGTGGCCCATTTGCTTGGAAAAGAAAAAATAAAAATAAACTAGTGTCACCCCGCTCTCCGTGCCACGCTAGGCCGTGCCAGGCAGAGCCGCGCGCGCTTCAGGCCGGGCGCTGCTGCCGTCCGCCGCCGTTGCCCCCTCTAGATCTGGAGGGGACGGGGGAGGCCCGCTGTTGACGGTGCTTAAATCATAATAGCAGACCGTCAATACCTGCATATAATGGAATAAAATATATCGTATCCACCTAGTGGTAGGGTTTATTACTAATTATTTTCACTAGCGTTGGTAAAATATGTGTATGCAGGTATTTAAGGATAAAACACACCCGTCAGATAACCCATCAAAATGGAGAGCAAATGCAAAGGGAGGTCTCAATTACCGATAAAGCCCATAGAGTGTAAAGCCCATGAACCCAAGTTAAATACATCAAGTCAGGATGTTTCCGGTGGATTTGGCATATTGGGCCTACTAGGAATGGACACGAGAAAGCCTGGGGCAAACGGGCCCAAAAGTGGTTCAGCCGAACCGACCTTGAGGTTGTTCATCCTGTCCTTCCACGTGTGTGTTCGAATGGCTCCCCAATGACGGTTTCAGCTACCACAACCACCATAAGCTGGACACATGTCACTAGGAGGGTGAAGATGCTCTTTGGATGCTTGGAAGAAACTCCACCTTCCCAAGGCACCTCTACCTATAAATACCCTTCTCATTCCACAACAACAACACACCACAACACACTTGAGCTGAATTACAAGAGGCTCTTATGTAGCTTATAATAGGTAAAAAGTGAGGGAAAGTTCTGGAGGAGTGTCCAGAAGTTTGGTGCTTCTCCGACTTCTACCTCAGCGGATGCAGCTCTCTAGAAGTAGTTCCGGAGGAGTACCGGAACTGTCGTTACACTCTGCTCTGGGTTCGGAGAAGACTTCTTCTATAAAGAAAGTATTTGAAATCCTTTCTTATGTTATCTAATTACTTAGTGTGAGTGAGATATATTTCTATCTTTGTGGGTTCAATGTTTAGTATTCGTACTAAGTGCTCTAGTATTAGGACTCTGGATAAAGAAGTAAATTCCTCCGGGAGTACCAGAGTATAGCAATTAATAACTTAGACGTGGTGTGTAGGTTAGAGGTTACCTTTGTTTGTTTGTTATGTATCCCACGGATTTGTTAGAGATAGATGGTATGTGGTGACAACCCTGAATTCCGTCATAGTAATCCTCCACGTTCGGATACATCATAGAGCTATGGCCGGAACCACGCTGGCAAACCAACAGGGGTCGGTGCCCAAAGCAACAGATAGAAAATTACCTTTAACTTAGGTTGAGTAATTAAAACACATAGAAAGTCCTCTCCAGCCTATCCTATCCTACCAGTGGTTGTTGTCCTTAAATATACTTAGCCTTAGATAAATTACACATGTTCCCTGAGTTTGATATCCTTTTGGGGTCGCCCGAAGGTAAAGTGTTACAGCGGTATTCCGTGCACTTGCGGATGTATTCTGTGATCGTAAGAAATACCAACACCCGCCGTTGTCCTCCCTTGCCCTCAGTCACCGTAGTGGTTGTCATCGCTTGCCGTCGTCATCGTCGTCCGCGCCGAGCCGCTGTCGTCATCGTCATCGACCACCCCGAGTCGCCGCCGTCATCATCGTCGACCATGCCATGCTAAGCTGCCTGTCCCAGGGTCGGATCTGCCTCATTTCTGCCACTGCCGTCGCCCACCGCTGCCGGCCGCTCGTAGCCATCGTTGTCATCACCGCGTCGTCTCCGTTATCTCGCCCGAGGGTCGATGCGGCCGGATCTGGCCACCGCCGTCCTCCCCGGGGTCGACATGGCCGGATCCTGCCGCCCTAAGGTTGTCGGTGTCAGATCCAGCCGCCCCGGGGTCACCGACGCCGGTTCTGGCCGGCCCCATGTTGCCCCGGCTGAAGCGCCGCCGCGAGCAGCCTGGGGGCTGCCGCCGCACCATCACCTGGCGCGCGCTGCCTGCACTGTGCCGCCACCAGCCACCTCGCCGCCTGCGCTGCCACCGCCGGCCGCGCTCCGCCTGCCTGTGCTGCCGCTTGCGGGAGAGAGAGGGAGAGGGAGAGTGAGAGGGGCAGCTAAGCGAGGGAGATAGAGAGGAGGCGGTGCAGCTGATAAGAACACCAACCTAAAAGTGGGTTTCACTATTTTTTTTTTGGCAGATAGTGCACCTTCCCATCCACATGCAAAAAGCATTTTTTTCATGCGGATCACTATCCCGTATGCAAAAAATATATTGACCTTTGCAGGCGGATCACTAAGAGACCCTCCCGCAAGGACAATTTTTCTAGGTAGACGGATTAGGCAGCGCCCCATCTGCAGTTTCTGTAGGCAGCTCCGATGCCGAGCCGCCTGCAAAATTCTTTTCTTGGTGCCCAGAAAAAGCATTTTTTGCCTAGTGAGGGGCACTAAAGTCTTTGCTTATCAACCTTCATCTCCGCTAAACAAACCAGAAATGCTTATATTTCGAACATATATACAGGATAACACTATCAATATACTTGTCGGATGGATTAGGAATGTACTCTAAAATTTTTTATATTTATGGACAAATAAAGAAATCCAAAATCCCATATTGTGGACGGACAGGGTAAACTATCTAGTATGATCAAAGTTATATCAGTATACTGATATCTTACATTTAGACCTATTTACTTTGTTGCTGACTAAAAATAACAGTTTATCTAATCTCGATTAAAACTGTAACAATTCATGGGCTAAGGCTCTATCATGTTACAATGTTGAGCAGTCGTTCAAGCTCATCATCAGCCGATTCAGTTTTGCTGATCAATATATGTTGCTATCAGTATGTTCTGAATTGAAGTCATGAGTCATGACGGAAGGATATTACGGGTCTCCTTTATGAAGGCTTCTAAATAGACTATCGCGGATTGAACTGATAGATTATCTGCTTAATTACGGGAAATAAAAGTCGTTATATGTTATAAACCTAACAAATAATAGTAGTTTAATAAAACAATTGATCTTATTAGTAATATATTAAGAATAAAAAAAGGGGTTAAGTAAAATTGATAATAATGAATGAATATCCAGTCTTGCTTAGGGTTTATTCGGATCAAAACGTAGAATAAGATAAAAATAGGAAAACAGGTAGGACTGTAGGTATTAAATATAGAGCCATGACCTTTTGATCAGTTTTCGCTGGCCCATTTCAATCCAACATGCATCTGGACGGCAATTACTCGGCCCGTCTTATGGTCCTAACTAGAAAAATGGCGCGCTGGACAAACTATTTGGCCTAATCATATTCTCTCCTTGAAGCCAAGGAAAAAGTAGATGTCCGCTTATTAATATGGGAGCCTGGCTTTGACGTGCCTTGTATAACTAACTATACAAAACATGTGAGGGTGTAATACATGATGTAATTTTTATCCAATTTGATTGGTACTCCTCCATGAACGTAATGCATGGTCAAGTAGCAAGAGTGTAATTTGAGACATGCATAAAATCTACCACCAAGTTGGTGTCACCCTTGACACTCAGTACAGTAACTCAGCTCTACAATAGTATACTTGCAGCCATCCACTGCTATGGTAAGCGAGGTAACGTAATGTAACGAAATCCGGTGCAATATTGGGATGCAATGGAATGCTTCTGAACACTGAGCAAACACAATAAAAGAGGTAAAAAAATTGGATCGAGGTGAATGTATCAGAAGTTCAGAACAAATTCAAATTCAGGATGGAAGCAGATGACAGAGATTCAGGGATTCATATTCATACAGGTAAATCCTTCGGTCTAAGTAAATACGTGAGGAAAAGAATAAGCAGGAAAAAAAAACAAAGAAAGAGTACATGAATTCAGTGATTCATTCACAGCACCAATGTTCATCTTCACAGGCCCTTCATCCGAGAGACAAAACAGAAAACAAGCAAAAACATATGATATTTCAACCCTGTGAGTCATGAGGTCAAATCAACAAGAGAATAATTAATAAATAATCAAATCATCGTCCCCCGCACAACTCCTGCCTCTCCTGAGACAGAGGATTGCTGGCTATGTTAGCCACCGAATAGAACACCACGTCGCTGGTTCTCCTCCTCTGCTGGTGCTACTGCTGCAATCTCTTGCAGTGCGCAATGGCGCCCTGGATGGTACGCTCTTTAATTCTCCGACCCAGTGCCGCTGCCTGCTGCGGTGCTGCCCACTCAAAGAACCTGCTCACACTGCCGCACGAAGGCATGGACGACGAAGGTGACAGGAGGGATCGGTGATTTATCTGGAACGATGATTTCTTAAAAGCGAAAAATCCCGATGGGCCGGCGCTGTTTCACGAGTACAGTGAGAGGGTAGAAGATCGATAGGGAACACGGGGAGAGGTCAGCGGCGACAGCTTGGATGTGCGAGAACGCTGAGAAGTGGGAGAGGAGAAGGAGATGATGACGGAGATGGGATGAGAGGATAAGAAGAGGCGTAGGCAACAATGGCGGTGAGAGCACGGGGAGAAGCCGAGAAGGGAGGGAAGGTTCGAGAAAGTCAGGCAACATATTTTCAATTAAATCCTTTGAAATCTCATAATTTACATCAAAGTCCACCGCTGCAATTTTTGACCATCGATTTGTAATTGGACGGCTGCTGGAGGGGTGCGATCCATGGAATCTTGATGAGCTACGTGCCGGGGCTCTCCGGCTGGGATTAGCACCCAGAAATCGTAATGTAAAGATTTGATCGATCAATTAATTAATGATTCTTTTGGCAAAATCATACTGAAACCGTGAAACGTATTACGATTGGTGTCGTTGTCGGCGAAACCGAAACGTACGGCGAATCAATCCGCTGCAATGCCGGCCAGCCAAGCGATACCAGCATGTAATAAAGACATTAAGTGGAATATTTGTACATTTTATATATTTAAACCGTGCTATCTGTATTTACGAGTACTATGGGCCGACATTGTTCAAGTGTGCTCGAAAGTTTCGTCATGGAGATATCTTCCTTCATTAATTTAGTTCATTACCCAAATTTTAAAATCCCAATTTAGTTGACGATAAGCTAAACAGGAAATATGTAGTGCAAACATGGAAATTAGCGCGCATATAAAAATGAATGCACTAGATTGTCCGCATCACACGAATGAAAATTGAATTGAAAAACATCTGCATGCTATTCTCATCGAGTAAAAAGTTAATTTTCTCGCATTAAAACTGGGAGTAAAACTCGACGTCCCTCATATTTCAACTCAAAATTAAATTATGAGTAACAAATTTAGTGTCAGCAAAAATGTTTACTCGGTGAGGAGAGTATGTGGAGTTCTGTTTTTTTTTTTTTTTTTTGCAAATTTCCATTTGCAGGACAAGGAGAAATATAGTACACATTTTGTATCTGACGAGCTAATTTTTAAGTTTAGAGGTAGAAGGGGCTTCGATCCATAGAAATGCCGAATAGGCAGTGGCCATCTTTGACAATTTCAATAACTTCATAGGAGCGAAAAAGTAGAGAACTTGCACTGTCAACTGGGGAAGCTTAGATTTGAGTGGACTTGAGCAGGTTTGATCTAGACGCCCCTTTCTTCGAAGAGAAAATCCTTGCATCAATCAAACAATTGCGTTTAGATAAAGCATCAGGCCCAGATGGTTTCAAAGGGGCGTTTTTCAGGTCTTGGACATAATAATAGGTGACATCGTCATGGCTTTCCAATAGTTCTATGACTTGGTAGGTGGCAAATTTGGAAGTTTGAACAGGGAAAGCATAATTTTGCTTTCTAGTCCAACTTTGATCAAGGATTTCAGAATGATTAGTCCCATCCACCCTTTTGGGAAGCTACTGTCTAAGGTCCTTGCAATTAGGCTAGTAGGTCACCTTAGCCCTCCGATTTCAAAAGCACAGAATGCGTTCTCAAAGAAAAGATGCGTCCAGGACAACTTTCTCTATGTGCGCAACTTGATCAAGACCCTCAAAGCGAGACGCAGGCCATCCTTATTTTTCAAGCTAGACATCGATAAGGCCTTCGACTCTATTTCTTAGGAATACCTCCTAGAGATGCCAACTGCGGGGCTTTAGTGCACGTTGGAGGGACTAGCATGATCCTCTCTTCAACCTCTTCTAGAGTATACCTCAAAACGGCTTATCTAGGGATTGTATTGTACATTGTCGGGGCCTTTGCTAGGCAATCGACCCGCTACAGCACATTCTCTGCAAGGCAATAGATCTAGGGCTGCTTTCTCCTATAGGGATAATTAGGTCAGCAAAATTTAGGCTATCACTCTATGCTGATGACACATCCATTTTCCTAAACCCTTCAAGTCATGATGTTCGCAACTTCATACACATTCTCAACTGTTTTGATGCTGCCACAGGACTATAGATTAACTTCTAAAAAGCTCAGTCTCACCCATTAGCTATCAAGGGTGTGACCTAGTTGAAATTTTGGATGGTTTCCACAGCCAAAGGGCGAGTTTCCCCATGACCTATTTAGGCCTCCCACTCGCTCCGGGTAGGCTGAAAAGAGTGCACCTACAACCAATCTATGATAGGTTAAAGGCCAGAATAGCCGGATGGAAAGGAAAGCTAATGGCTTAGAGTGGGCAGCCGACCCTAGTCTCCTCGGTCTTGTCTTCAATCCTCATTTACCTGCTTACAGCCCTAAAGCCGAACAAGCAATTCCTAGTGGACATAGGCAAGATTAGGAGAAATTTGCTTTGGATGGATGATGAGGAACTTAAGGTGCGTTTGGTTGGTGGTCAAGGTGGGATGGAATATATGGCCACCTAAATATGAAGGGATACAACGACCCAATTTATTGTTTGGTTGGTGCTTCTGTTTTTTGTTTGGATGGAGGGACGTAGTGGGATTTGGTGATGCTTTTTTTTTTGTTTGGTTGAATGAAGTAGGATGGATAGGTAGTTGTGACCGTCTCTCATTTGGAGATGGTAAGGATACCCGTGATGTACCTCATAACAATTTCATTTGGAAGAACAAATTTATTTGCCTTGATATACAAAGCACATGAGATAGTGAGAATACCCTTAACCTGGATTGCCAATAATCTGACCACAATTTTTTTTTCAAACTTGATTGCATATATTGACATGTATTTTTCTCAAAGATGATTAATCTCAACAATGGCAACAAGTGTCAAGACTGAATTTCTTAATATTTGCACATACATATAATGAATGCAATAGAACAACAATTAGCACTATAATGTTTTGACTAGAGATCTGTTAGTAATATGCCATTCCAGAAACTTGAAGTACCAAATACTGGCCATCTTCCAACCCAACGAAGCAAAATGAAGAAAAAGACCCTCCAAATTCAGAGTATTCAACCCATAGTAATCAATTCCCCAATCAAGAACGGATTTGTACATACATACTGTTGAATGATCCATTCAACTATACTCGACCCACAAAATCAAGAACAGATCTGGCCGCTCTCGCCATCACCTATGGTGTGCCACCTGGAGCCCCCTTTGTAGTTCTGCACCGCCAAATGTTGCCTCCCGCACCGCCGGACATCACCTCCACACCGGTTGCCGTCCTGGCGCCGCCGAACGCCGCATGAAAGTCGCCTCGGCACCGGTTGCCATCTCTGCTTCGCATCCCACGGTGAGAAAGAAAAAGAGTGAGGAGAGTGGTCCACGATGCCATGAATGATGGGAGATGGATAGCCGATATCCGTCACAACCTCACAATCCTGCTCATTAAAGAATTCATGGACGTATGGTTATGTGTGACAGCAAAGGACATGCATCTCACCCAGGGGATTGAAGATACCATCATCTGCCTCTGGTCTGCTTTACGGAAGTATACCGCAATGTCTGCCTATCAAGCACAGCTTGCTGGTCTCGTTTGACTCGACAGCAAACCCTCTAGCTTGGAGGTACTGGCGCCGTCCAAATGCAAATACTTCACGTGGCTTCTACTCTAAAGTAGGTTATAGACATCAAATAGGCTACAAAATAGGAAATGTCCAAACAATTTTTTTTGCCAACTCTGCTTCAAAAATCTCAAAATGGCACGTCTCTTCAAAATTGTCCAGTTACAAGAGCCGGGGGAGGGGTTGCCCCAATAATACTCTTTCGCGAGGTTTAGGACAACTATGACAGGGGCTTCCATACCGGTGGGTTAGAGGGACTCGTAAAGGAGACAAAAACAAGCGTGGAATGAGATTTTGTCTTCACCTTAATCTCATGGAAGATCTGGTGCGAGAGAAACAGAAGGATTTTCAAGAGGGAGAAGAGCTCGCTTTCAACCAATTACTAACGAAGATACAAGATGAGCTGTGCCTCTACATGATTTATGCGGCCAAGGATATCGCGAGAGTATTGGCTTGTGAAATTTTTGTTGGCGTTTGCACTGTGTCTTACCTTATTTGTAACTTATTTGTAACTCCTCTCTTGCTTAATATAACACCAGCAAGGCTGGCCTGATTTTTTTTTTTTAAGTTTGCTCTGCATATTTCCCAGCTAAACTCCGTGTAACAGAATGTTATCTCTATTGTACTTTTACATCATGTATACGTGTGAAAGATGACTACTGCAACGCTCTCTCTCATGTATTGATCATGAAGCACGCACGTATATTTATACGTGTCAATGTTTACATCATGCATATAAATCGTTTTTTCTTTTTTGAACTTGCATATAAATGGGTGTTGATTTGCTTTAAACAACTTGGTAGGTCACGTACGTTGCTGTCCGGGAAAAGGCCGGATCAAGAGGTTAGTTTGGGGTAGCTGGGCGCCAGCCGTGTCAATTAAGCAGAGAGCATGTTTTAACTCAAGAGTATTAGAGAGTGCGGTGGTGGGCAGGCAGGCGGCCACGATTGCGCGTTACTACCCACGCACTCGTTCCTACCACCGCAGGCCGCCCAAATGATACTAATTCCTTCCGGTGACAGGAACAGATCGCCGCGATGCCAAAAGCCTATGCCATGCATCCAGCTTGCGCGTGCATGTTTAAATTAACCTAACTACTAATACTATTTCGGGTCGATTGAGAGCTAAAATTAATTAGCCGTGCAAGATAAGAGTATTCCCACTATGTGATATATAGATCTACCGGTAATTTGTGGTGCCGCGTGCCCAAGGGCGAACTTTGACTATACTTGCATTTTCCATATATGAAAGGTAACAATTCTTATATATATCTAAAATCAGTGACGTACCAAAAAAGTTTATAAAATAGTGGTGCTGCGCGTAGATCTCACGTAACACCTTCTAACTGCCTTCATATGCGCATGAGGACAAGCAAAACAATTAGTACCTATTTATATGTAAAATAAACAGTGAAACTAGCTAGAAGACTGGAAAAAAAACCAACAACTACTTATAGAATTGGCATTTTCTTTAGCTTTAAAAGCTTACATAACCATTACCACACGCTCGCGCTCTGGCCACCGGGTCCGATCAACTTCACCGCCACTACTACATAAACCATTTTTGCTGGCGGCTATTTTAGATTACGCCGACCGCCAGCGAAAATATCGGTCTTTCGTTGGCGGCCGGTTTACGTTGGCCGCCAGCGAAGACATATTTTTGCTGGCGGTTCGTAGCGTCCCACCCCTCCTGTATTTTGCGCTGGCGGTTTTTCGCTGTAGCCATAAAAAATTATTCCCTAACGCCAGCAAAAATCATTTCTGTAGTAGTGCGCCACCGCTTTTAGTAGAGGGTTCTTTTACGGCACCCAATACTAATACTAGTATACTAGTTAGTAGTTATCAGTGGAGACTAGTATGAATGAAACATGTCCATTAATATGTATGTGTGTTGTAAAAATACACAACGCCATTGATTATTGCAATGTGAATTCATCATGTTTTTATATTCTTGTATAACAAGATAATGCAGTTAGGACCGTTCTTTTCATACAAATACTATACACTATTATATAATATAGGTGTATACTACTTGTCCTAATAATACTAGTGTATATAATCTACTAGTATAATCAACTAATGTGGCATAACCTCCCCCAAAAAAAAAAAACTAATGTGCCATAGCCACCATAGTATCTAAAAATTAGGATTTTCTGTCCAAACACCGCCACGCCGTGGTCAGATATAGTCGTCTATGTCCACGATAGAACGATTTACCAATGAATGCACGACCATTGAGCGAGGGAAGCACATCAGGTT
>CM002483.1:4731462-4745840 GCA_000325765.3 Leersia perrieri
AAATGAAAAGAAAAAAGGGGGTCAGAGTTGAATGATCAGCAAGATACTAATGTGTATTTTGTTCACTGTTGTTGAGTAGTAGATCGAGTGTAGGAAAATGCAAATGGTGTTAATTTTAAGGTTGTCGGACACGGTACATGCTATTAGATGGAGAACAAGGTAAGGGTTTAGAGAGAAGATGTGCATCGTACTCACCCTGTTTAAGCATGTAAACATTTGAGGTGGGATTTAAGATATCCTAACACTATGAATTTGATAACCCATGAAAATAAGAGCCGTTTACGATTTCGAAGAAAACTTATGGAATAAAATTTCATGCTTTTCAGCTAGTTCAAAAGTTGATCTCAAAGATTTTTTTATTGGTTTTCAAAAATTAAATTTGAAATATTAATTCATTTGGAGTTCAATTGGTTTTTTATGAACCCTGCCACACCATGTATTTGGAGTTTGAGAATTCGAAGAAATGGTGTGGATGTTGGGTTAATCTCTGGCCAACGAGTCAGATCGAGCCATTGGGCTAGGCCCACCAAAGCCCACATCTCTTCCTGACCGAAAGGGGAGGACTCTCTCCCCATGTTCGCTGACGAAGCGCTATGATTGGCAAAGCAAAATAATTTTTCCGTAGGACTTGTCCCCAGCTCCTAACACTATAAAAGGATATATGAATGTGATCCCTTCCTCTCTTTCCCCGGTTAACACCGGGATCCTAATCACCACTGATCCTGAGAAATAGCATATTGGGAGATCGAAGGGCGACCTCCCAACCTATGGTGATTTTCTCGCGACGTCGCATGGCGCCGATCCACATCGGAGCACATCAACAAGATAATCATGGCGGCAATCAAGGCTTCTAATCGATCCCGGACACAAAATCATCTCAATTCCGCATAAGCCTAGGTGATTACGTATAAACTAAGTTTATGACTAAGATTATATATATTAAGTGTAAATTTCACAAAACTACATGTATTTTATATCATCTATCACAAAACTACAAATTTAAAAACTTTTCTCACAAAACTACAGATTTAGTGTCTTCGTGTATCACAAAACTATATAAATCTAAGAACTTGTTTCACAAAACTACATATTTTTTGTCTTCATTATCACAAAACTACATGTTTACATGTTTAGTGTCTCCATTATCACAGAACTATAAGTTTAGTGTTTTCATTATCAGAAAACTACAGGTGTAAACAACGCTAAAACACGTAGTTTTGTGATAATGTATTGGTAAAATCTGTAGTTTTGTGATAATTAAGACATTAAATTTGTAGTTTTATAATAATCGAAACACTAAATCTATAGTTTTGTGAAACAAGCTATTAAATATGCAGTTTTGTGATACACAAAGGCACTAAATCTGTAGTTTTGTGAAACAAGTTTTTAAATCTATAGTTCTGTAATAGATTATACAAAATACCTATAGTTTTATGAAATTTTTATGTTAAGATTTTCCTGATAGTGAACAAACGCCTCGTTCTACGCTTGGTCATTGACGAACACCAATTCTAGAAATTAACATCATATAATCTAATTTCGTGTTAGAAAAAATCCATTGCAGTTATTTAGGTTCCGTGGATTCTACACGATTAGCCCAAAGTTCCCTAGCAAGACCAATCCAGCTCTCAAATTTGAGCTGACGAGTGAGGGGAAGGCAATCCATCGATTACCCGCGATGTTTCGGCGATGGTCGCGAAGCCACTGGGTACGGGTAATCCATACCCATACACATACCCATATTGTTTGGAGAGGGTATGGGTAAGAAAAAATTATCCATTTCAGTTTTGGGTAGAAGAGGGTTACTAGTTTTATCCATATTATTTTTATACTTTTGTGTAGTGTTAAACTCGGATCTAAAATTTTAAAACTCACGTTCACACTATAAATTTTTGTCAAATTTAATTGAATTTTATAGGGATGATGTATCGTATAGAGGAGCAACTCTGTACAAATTTTAAGTAAAATTTATATGTGGGACCCACATATGCATTACCTATTTTACCCTTTACCCATTGAATAATACCCGTTTTACTCATCCCAATAGATATGGGTAATCAATAGGTATGGGTAAAATTGGATACGAGATTATGGGTATGGGTATACCTATACCCTCCCAGTGACAGGTTTAGCACGAGTGATGCCGACATGGTGTGGAGATTCATTGGGAGATCCAGCGGATAAACGGACAAACTGGCATCCCTACTCTTCGGTGATCGTTCAGCAACATATATTTCCACGGCAACGAGTCTTCGAGTGTCGCTGCAGGTTGCACAGGGCATATTCAGCATGTGTTGGCCGCCATCCGCCATCAACTTACTGTACCATTACACCAAGAAAGTTTAATATTTACATGTTACCTCCGCTCTATGATATAACTATTTTTAGGTGAAGATGATATTTTCTATCCAGATTTATTATACTAGAAAATGTCACCTTTACCTATAAATATTACATTCTGGAACGAATATAGTAACAGTTACGGTGGTTGATAACATTATGCTGATGACGGTTGGTTGTAAACTAAAATTAAATTTCCTGTACGATGGTATTTCCTAAAACTAAAGTTTCACTGATGACAAAACATATATAATTAGACGTTTATCGATCACAAAACATAAGATAAGCCTCGTAGACTTTTGTAGGAGTTCAATCGGTGGCATCGGGTGCACAATAACAAACAAAGCTGGAGATGATCACGTGAAAGATGGAACCCACTATTGATGGCCATGCTTTTCTTTCCTCCTGTGATCGATGCGACGATGCATATATGCGCCAGAAAGAGACCATCGATCGTATCAAACTATCAATCGACTCGCCCGGCCGGCGATGCGGTTTGGTGATGGTCCAGTTCCAAACGTACGGTCGTAGTCACCCACATGGCCACGATGCGACGGCCGGCGTCGCCGGGTCGGTCTCATCTTCAGAGCTCACAGTCACAGATCGATGGGGAGCTATAGCGCTAGGGGACCGATGGATATCGATCGAGGGATCGATGCACCGGACCGGGAGCAGGTCCATACCTGTAGCAATGACCAATCTCTTTTCGAAACCCGAATAAAGTTGACAGGAATTTTTTTTGGATTACCATATTGTGCCCTTTTGGTCAAGCACTTGGTTGAAGCGTATCAGCAGTTTTTATTCCCAAACGCAGCGCAACGTTGACATCCATGAACACGCATATATCCATCCTTGTAAATGTACCTATACACAAATTAACTATAAATGCCTCCGAAGATAATCATTCGATGCAATACTAAAAAAGATGCGTACGGAAAAAAAATAAGGCACTGTAGATACACTGATATATTAATGCATTCCACCACAGCACGGTATATTATTAATTTTTACTGTTCAAAATAGCAGTTCCCATGTAATTGAAGTAATAAAATATAATATTAACTATTTTACTCGAGCAGTAAAAAAAACACTTATCCCCTTTATTATAAAAGAGTATAAAAAACACTTATTACCTTTATTATAATTTATTATAAATATAAGGTTTTTATACAAACTTGAGGCAACGACCCCATCGGTCCCGGAAGTTATTTGATACTCCCTCCATTTCAATTTCAAGATACAGGTCATTGTATGGGAGATATAGAACGCCTTATAAACTAGAGAAAATTAGAGGCATGCCATTACTGTTTATCAAAATTGGAGATATGTTATCCTGTCCCACATGTCATTGACTCACGTGGGCCTCACATGTTATTGACTAACGGATGGCATATCTTCAACTTTGAAAAATTATAATGGCATGAATCCAATTAACAGGGGTAGCACTAGCGAACGACCACTGAGGTTTCGATCCCAACTGGCACTATAACTTTCTTTTTTATTATTCGTATTTGAATTAATTTAATTTTCAAACAAAATTTAATAAGTTAATAAACTCCATGTTTGTTTCGAAATAAACGGAAGGAACAAGATTAGCAAATTTATTAACAATCAATAATTTGAAAAATCAGGACCCTGACCACCCTCACCACATTAGTTATCTATGGATTCTTTATTTACCGTTAAAAATAGCCTTAAATACGAGCGCGCGTTATAAGGGTAGAATATTTCAGTCCAAGTGGACAAGTTTCACAACAAGGAACTAACCTTGAAAATAATAATAATAATAATAATAATAATAATAATAATAATAATAATAATAATAATAATAATAATAATAATAATATTTCTCCACATATATTACTCAATAAATAATTATTTTTAGCCAGGTTAAAACAATAATTTATGGTAGTACAATATCTTATCTTTCAAGTTTCAATGACAAGCAACCATCAACTTAGTAAGTACCCCTCCATCAAAAAATATATAACTCCTTGATACGAGTTATGATATTTCCTTCAAAAATCGGCCCGGCCTAGCGCTGCCTAGAGCCACCAAGAAAATTCTTATTACACACGGCTCAAATAGTTAGCGGTGTGCAAAGATCGTCCTATCTTTGTGGGCAACACACTAGGTAATCCGTCTGCAAAAATCAATTTTTATAGGTGGCCTACCTTATGAGCTGTCTGCAAAAATCAATGTACCATGCACAAAGACAATAGTAAAAAATTACACACAACTCGTTATCTTCCCCCTCTCTCTTAGACTCTCTCTTAGAGACCACGAAGGCATGACGAAGGCATGACGCGCGCGTGGCGTGGTGGGCGGCGCTTGCATGGAGACCGGCGACAAAGATGATGGGCCGCGATGGTGACGACGAGGGCAAGGGAGGACGCGTGCAGGAGCACGGGGGTGACAGGCTGCGACAGTGGTGGCACGATGGCCGGGAGCACGGCGAACGACAAGGGACCGATGGATAATTTATTTTTAGTGTATATTTCTATCTTTAGTCATGACAAGTATTCTATTATTCTATAGAGGCTTAATGTGTGCATTTGCTCCACATCTATGGAGGGTTCCGACATGAGAAGTGTTGTGCCATTAGACCACTGGAGTTAAGGCCAGTGAATAACGAACTTTCTAAGTGATATGTGGACAATTTGTCGTGTCTTAAATATTACAAATGTTTAATTGTTTAGGTGCATTTATCTCATTTTTATCTTTCATATCCATGTATATGTTTAAGCTATATGTTCAAGTTTATGAGTTATTTATTCATATATCAAAATTGAAATACCATGCGCAATTATAGAGTTTATTTACTTCTTTGCTCATGATTAGTGAGTAAGCATTGATCCCATTTTACTCGGCTTACCGGTAATATACTCGGCTTACCGGTAATATACTTGGTAAGGAAACTACTACTTTTTTGACATGTTTTTTGAAGAACAAACTATAGTTTTCCATTGTTTCCTTCTTATTCCAAATATGATGAATTGGCGTGTACATTTTTCTAGTTCCGTATTATACTAGCTGAATAGTTTTTAATATTTTTTACTCATTCTCATGTTTTATTTGGTTTTAGGTTTCAAATGATCCAGACAACGTAACGAGAGTAATACCCTTATCCACACTCAATCGAACGTACTTGCATCTATACCTTTAGTATTATATTATTGGCTAGTATAAGTGACTTGTAAATGTCGTATGGTTTGGATGGACCTAATAGTGGTTTAGAATCGTGGTTGCTATTACTCTTCTTATAATTATTTTTTTTGACTGTTTATCAGGATTTCTCTAATTACAAGAAAAACTACTAACACTTCTATTAATGTAGACGTTCGTGTTTTTGTTATATTTTGGTGTAGCATTTGAGTTATTTGGATATGGTGCGACTTCTATTAATGTAGAATGTTAGCTACGAAACGTGCAGCCTAGTATGTCCTGCCTTAGTGGGCCGTCAAACTTGGACCAGGCTCAGGTGAATTTGATGCTTGGACAACAACTTTAGCAGTTCAACAAGCATCCAGCCATCCAACAAGCCACCAATGGCTAGCTGAAGAGCATCTCTCTCCCCTTATTTCTTTTCCCAATATTTCTGGTTCTAATATAGAGTATTAAATTAATAAAATAAAAGGAAATAAAGGAAATATTAATATGATTTCTATTCTATAGGCTGCGGTCGGAGGTATGGGTTGGAAATAGTGGCAAAAAAGAATAGTGTTATACGTAAAACGAAAAATGTCATTAGCGTATAATTAATTAAATATTAGTTATTTTAATCTTGAAAAATTGATTATTATATTTTTTAAACAACTTCTGTGTAGAAAATTTTTCTAAAAACATACCGTTTAACCATTCGGGAAGAGTGTTGAGGAAAAAAAAAACAAGCCAGTAGACAATTCGTCCTTTTGGGCTCATCCGGATGCAGCCATATAATAGAATTACTGATGTGATTCTTGGGACCTTCAACAAAATTTGGATTACCCATTTATTCAGAGTTGAGTAAAATTTATTGTTTGTATTATTAAAAGTAGTCTATGCAGGCACAAAGAGGGTGATTAGCAATAAAATTTTAAATTTATAATTTACTACTATGGACTATAGGAAATAAACGCTAAATCATATAGAGGAAGAGTAGAGAGGAGAGAGTAACTCTTCATCTGGCCGTTAGTAGTTTGTTGGATGGCTAGATGTGTTGACCGCTAAAGTTGCAGTCCAGGCAATAACTTCAGCTGATCCTAATCCGTCAAACTGGGAAAACAAAAGTGATGAGGCACTGCTTGGTCAGCCTTTCCAATCCTTTTGTCGTGTACTTAAAAGGGGTTTTGTTCCATGGGTTTATGGAAGTTGACAAACTAGTCAGTATTACCACATGGCTGACGTCTAAATCCTAACGGTAAATATGGCTGACGCCTAAATCCTAACGGTAACAAAGAGTTTGGAATATTGTTCAGTATCTATAGAATATCTTTGATCATCTATAGTTGTGATATCATTATATAGAAGATATTTTTTAAATTATGATTAACACATTATTAGAAATAGCTATTTTTTAATGAGCCATCTCCTTATAAATCTATCAGATAGTATTTAGCCGATGCTTTTCAATCGCAGCTGGAGCAACTTGGCTAACACATGCTGATTTTTAATAAGTAAATCAGCCAACCAATGGGTTTGCTCGGACTAAAAAAGAACTGCATGTTATAGCTGATTAATCAATAAGAATAGATGACATCGTAAGATATTTGAAGTGGTTTATCTAAACATTCTCTCATAATTTCAAAAGGTGTTTTCTATCCCTATTTGATAAATTAAGTGTATCCATATGGTTTTGTTTCAAACGTCTTTATGTTATTCTGGATGCTCACATTTGAGAACCTTTGTGAGAAGAATATCCTTCATCTCCATTGTGCTCTTCTAGTTTTGCTCCACCTAGAGCTCTCCTCTACCCATTTTCTTATATTTTACATGTATGTGCGCAACACTTCAATGCTAGATAGAGGCACATATATCCTACTAATCTCCACAAAGTATTCATTCATGTTTTCTTGTTCAGGAATGTTGTAGATGAGAAAAAAAGAAAAATTGAGGCCTAGTTTAAAACAGATAGCGGAAGCGGATTATTTTGGACACGCAAAACGAGGAAGATCATTAGCACATGATTAATTAAGTATTAACTATTAGAAATTAGAAAAATGGATTTATATGAATTTTTAAAGAAATTTTTATATAAACTTCGTTTGCAAAAAACACATGGATAATCATTTTGGAAAGCATGCTAACGGAAAACGAGAAAAAAAATTCATTTGCTTTGCTGTTTCAAACTAGGCCTCAGTTTAAATTTTTTTATGAACTTGTACTATAGTTTCAAATACTTCGATCTATTCCTTTTTCCATCCATCACTGTGTGCACTTAATACAATTAATGTAATAGAAGTATAGAAAATTCGAGACCACACCTAAAGTTTTTATTCTTCTCAGAAACAGATAAAGTTATGAAGTTTGATACTTTTGTAATTTTACTCTTAATAGTAAAAACAATTACTGGAGTTTAGAAAAAAAAGTTAAAAAAAATCAAATCAACTATAAAACCAAGTCCTCAAATTTATATTCGGCATACCGCTTATATGCAACTTTATAAGCCACCGAGCTAGAGTTCGCTATCTGGATAAACAGATATGAATATGATATAAAGCCGTTTTGCATAGTTCGATTTCGATTTGCATTGAAAAAAACTTCAATTTTGTGCGGCCATTAAGCAAATTTGTGCGGCCATTAAGCGTTTGGGGCTCGGCGAATGGCAGCCGGCGACGTCGTCCCCTCCACCGTGCCCACGAATCCATTCCATTCCCCCTTCCATGTCGCCTCCATAATACCACCTCCTCCCCCCCTTCCCTTCTCCGCAGCGAGCGAGCTCGAGCTCGATCTCGAATTCGTATTCGATCCGATCCGATCCGATTCCCCTTCTCATGAAGGTGCTGTGCAGCGCGTGCGAGGCGGCGGAGGCGTCCGTCCTCTGCTGCGCCGACGAGGCCGCGCTCTGCTCCCGCTGCGACCGCGACGTCCACGCCGCCAACCGCCTCGCCGGCAAGCACCTCCGCCTCCCTCTCCTCGGCCCCGCCGCCGCAAACTCCTCCTCCTCCACCGCCGCTTCCCCCTCGCCGCCGCCCAAGTGCGACATATGCCAGGTGAGTGCGTGGCTCTTCTTGGGTTGTGGATTTTTGGATCTTGGATTGGATTTGGGGATTGATTTCTCGCCGGCGGCGATGGCGGCGGTGGTTGTGTTACAGGAGTGCCACGCGTACTTCTTCTGTTTGGAGGACAGGGCGCTGCTGTGCCGGAGCTGCGACGTCGCCGTGCACACGGCGAACGCGTTCGTCTCCGCGCACCGACGATTCCTCCTCACCGGCGTTCGGGTCGGACAGGAGCAGGACGACCACTCTTCGGCCGCCGCCGACCCGCCGGAGCCGTCCCCTCCGCCGCCGCCTCCCGCCCCGACGATCTACGGCGGCGGCGGCAGAGGAGGAGGAGGGTTTAGGTGGGACGCCGCCGACACGCCGCCGGCAGCGGCGGCGGCGAGCGGGTTGCACGATTGGTCGTCGGTTGTGAACGAACAGTTCGGCTCCCCGGCGCAGCCGCTGCGACACGCGGAGACGCCGGTGGCGAAGAGGAGCCCCCGTGGCGCGGCGGCGGCGGCGTTCGGCGGGCAGGGCGGCATGATGGATTGGCCGCTCGGCGAGTTCTTCGGTGGCTTCTCCGATTTCAACGCTGGCTTCGGCTTCGGCGACAGTGGCACATCCAAGGTCACTCCTTTCTCTTCGTTGCTCCAAAATTTTCTGATTTTTTTAACTCATTTCAAGCACATTTCAATCGATTCCTTCCGCACATTGCACTCACCATTATTGATCCATCCAAGATAGAACTTTTGTTTTGCAAAATTGTGCAAGATACCACTTTATTCCTTTTTTTTGAAATATTTAAATGTTACAGCTTCATTTCCAAAAAAAAAAAACTTTGCAAGATACAACTTTTGTCTTTTTTTTGTGTTTTTTTTTTTGCAATATGCAACTTCACTTTTTTGAAAAAAAATCGCAAAATATATTTTAAAAATACAACTTTTGTTTTCCAAAATTGCAAGGTACAATTTTTTTTAGAAAAAAACTATTAGTACAAATTCTAATCGTTCCATTGATGGATCAAGCAGGCTGACAGCGGGAAGCTAGGAGGAAGCACAGATGGCTCGCCGTACTACCGATCCTCATCGGAAGACGACCGGAACGACGACGAGCTCTTCGGCCAGGTACCAGAGATCCCGTGGTCAGTTCCGGAGCTCCCCTCGCCGCCGACGGCCTCCGGCCTCCATTGGCAACGGCGTCCGGCCGCCGGACACGCCGCTGGCGCCGCCCCCGACACCGTGCCGGACATCTCTCTCCGACAATGCTTCCCGGCCGCCGCCTCCAAGCGCCGGAGGCAATGCTAGCCAATCCAGCTCATGATCACAAGGAAGAAGACGATGACGGCCTCGCTCAATTGATGGATTAATGGATCGATCCATGTGGCCACCATGTGAGTCCATGATTGCGATTGCTGCTGCTTGCTCGAGCTCTTGCTGTCTTGCAGCTAAGCTATCTAGCTAATGAAAGATTCTGACGTGATTGTGATTGCGATGTCATGGATGGCACCAATTTATTTTGGCTACTCATCCGGTAGTTGGTTGTTGTTGACGACGACGACGACGATCTGTTGCCATTTCTGGTGAAATCGAAGCAGGCATCAAAGCAGCATTATTTGTCCATACTGTTGGGGGAAATCGATGGCAGTATGGCACTACAGTGTACAGTATCTGATTCTCCTGATGTCTGGAAAGAGGAAGAAGATGACGGCCTCTGCTTTTTGAACAGCAGAAACTGTTCTGCGTATGCCTATTGGTGGACAATGGAGATTGCACACTGGACAGGATAGGATAGGCTAATGTGATATATTGTGATTGATGGTGATGCTCTACTTTGTTCAGATCGGAAGTTCTGAAATTTTTTGTTCAAGTTTGGAATTTCACGGGAGTGAGTCAATTCGATCCACTATGAAAGATTCCTCTGCATGGCTGCATGGATGGATGGATGGATGCATCCGTGTAATAAAATGTTGGTATTATTGTACTTGTACTAGGAAAAATGTTGGAGTGTCTATTAATTGTAATCTGCCTGTTAATTTTTTTAATCCTCATTACTATGTACTCCCAAAGCTCAACATCCATTGGGATACATCACTTACAGAACCAGAGACGTTAATAGATTTTTTTCAATGCTTGATCACAACCATCTAATATAGGAAATCTATTATTATTGTTCGTCACTGATTACTGCTCCCTCCTTTCTTAAATATTCCCTCTGTCCTAAAATATATTAACGATGTGACATTTCCAAGTACAATATATCAAAACATGCATTTGTCTAGATACATTTGTACTACAAAATATCTCATCCCTCCCTTAAAAAAAGAAAATATCACATCCCGTATTAGGTTATTATATTATGGGACGGAGGTAGTATTTGATGTCCTTGACTTTTTGACATGGTCTTATTCAAAAACTTTTGTGAAATATGAAAAGTTTTATATATATGCATAAAAGTATATTTAACAATGTATCAAATGGTAGGAAAAAAATTAATGATTACGTAAATTTTTTTGAATAAAATGAACGGTCAAACATGTGAATGGCGTCAAATATTTAATGACGGAGGTAGCTGTCACGCCCGGAATTTCTATCCAAAATTCCGCACGATTGGAGTTACCTCGTCCAGGAATCAACCGAGGCACTCAATAACAAATCAATATCAGAGTACAAGTCTTTATTGGCAATAACAGTACAAAATTTATTACAGAGGTAGATAGGACCTCTCAAGAGATAAAATCTAAGCAGCGAAAAAACTATCTAAGCTAAGCATGGCTCCAGCTCCACTCCACACGCACTCCTGGTCCACACGCACTCGACCAGGACTCCAGCCTAACCTTCCCAAACTCCAGCATCGACGAAGGACTCTTCCTCTGGTGGTGGGGAATTGCAAGGTGAGTATATGGAATACTCCGCAAATCACACAGAAAACAAGAGAATAATGCAATATGCAAGGGATAACCAAAGGATGGCATAATATGGATATAGCATAGCAGCTCTAAATTTTAAGTATAAGAGATAATTAATGAAACATTGAATTTAATAACAATATTAAATCATCAACACGCAACCGAACCAGATTGCATGTGCCCAACCAATTCCGAAACCAGAGATAACCAATTAACCAAGTCAACCTTAACTCCAACACCAGGAGTAACCAATTAACCAGGCCAACAATAACTCCAAACCTCGGAATTACCCCAAACTACCAAATTAATTAAACAAGTTTTAATTATTAAGGTGAGGGTGAGACTAATCACGAAAAACATTGCTCCGCCCGCCCATAACCGCGGGCACGGCTATTCGAATAGTTTTAACTCTGATCAGAGGTGTACCAATTTAGCCTTAGGACACGCTCCCCGCAGGGATGTGACATGACCCGCATAGCAATGGTCAACGACGCAACAACACCCACCAGTTACGAGTCTCCCAAAACCAGATCGACTCCCTTGGCTCCCCCCATGGGCTTATCTCCGCCATTTCACAGTCGGGTGCGCCACATCGCCTCCCACTACTACGCGAACCAAGCCGTTGCCCACGCTGGCCTAAGGGTAGTACGGAGAGTGCTTCGCAACAGTAGCTCGCGAACCGGTCCTTAATTGTTGTGAGCACGACAAACCAACAACCATACCATGTGCTCACAACCCACCATTAGTCAAGTTTTAGTTGGCAAGTTATTAATTAACTAACCACGACCACAGCCGTGAACTATCAACATTTAACCATAATATAATCATAAGTGAAGTATTTAATAATCCCATAAGTGAGCTAATGTTTCTAAGCATGGCTAAGCAAAGTCTAAATATTCTAGCTAAAACAATATAAAGTTCTAGCTAGTCAAATTATTAAACCCCGGTTAACAAGGCACATGGATACAGTAGGCTGTATATAGGATTACCACCCAATGACATTAAAAAAATAAATGCAATATTTGAAGTATAGCGGGAATTAATTGGATCAACATGCTCAAAGATGTTTAGGACTATGTGACTTGCCTTGCAAAAACTTCTCGGTATCCTCCTCAAAAACGTACTCCTCGGACACGTCGGAAACTAGGCAAATAAAGAAAACGAAATAAACAATACATAAAAGAACAAAAACAGAGCAAGCTACTATTTTTATTGAGTAGATCTTGATTTTTAAAGATTTTAGCAATTTGAATCACCTGAATCGGAGTTAGGATGAATTAGTTATGATTTTTACAAGATTAAGGATTCTGAAAAAAACAGGATGACGTCGGGATGACGTCAGGATGACGTCGCCGCCGGAGATCATACTGTAGCTTAAGGTTTCCGGCGATCTAGGGCACGGCGACGCTAACCAAGGGTACCACTACGACGATCACGACGCGGGAAACTCACCTAGGGTCGGCGCGACGAAAAACGGCGATGTCCGAGGCAACGGCGGCGCTCCGCCGGAGTCGACGGCGGCGGTGGACGGCTAAACTCGGGTCTAGGGTTCAGGGTGGGCGATTAGGGGTGGAAGGGGTCCCTTTATAGGCCAAGGGTGGAGAGGTGGCAGCGGAAACGGCTCCCCCCGAGGCTCGCGGCGGCGGCTAGGTCTCCTCCCCTAGTAGGTCTCCAATCCGCGCGATAGAACGCGTTTCCGGCTCCGATTCTTGGGGGAAACGGAAGAGGAGAGCGGAGGGATAAAATCCCCCCAAAAATCCTGTGGGATTCGGTGGAGATTTGGGTCGATTGGTTGAAAATTCGAACCCCTGTTCATCCTGTGCAGGCGGCTGGAGGTAGGAGAAGGAGCTGACGCGCAGACCCCACACGTCAGTGGCTTGGGCTGAAAGGGGACAGCAAGCAGACTTGCATTAGTTTGCACTAAGCTAGGCTGCGGCTTGGGCCATTGGCCTGCCACCGGTGAGCAGAGGAAGAGGTGCTGGGCTAGATTCGGCCCAGTGGCCTGGGGAGAGATTTTGAAAGGTTTTTGAATAAAAACAATTCGTGAAATGATGTTAGGGACAAAATAAATACTTTCGGTTCTCCAAAAATTCTGAGAAAATTTCAGAAAATACTAGAGACCACAAAGTATTTAATAAAATTTTATCTTGCCCACTTTCAAGTTGAAACTTTTCCATAAATTTTAACCTAGCCTTTTTTAGTATTTTACATTTATTCTAGAAATGCATTAAAGAGAGGATTTATTAAAATTACGAATTTTAAGGCGTGACAGTAGTATATAACTTAATGTACATTGAACCATATCTCCCAAAACGCAGTTGTTAGATCCCCGGCATGCTTATCACAACCATCAATTTTTCAAGTAGAATTACCATTATCGTTTCCTACAAAATCTTTTAACTATAAGTTTAGTTTTCCTATAGGTTGCTTGCAAGTTACTCTAAACATTTAATTGATTTATGCAATTCAGAATTGATACCATTTTAATTTGTTTTTAACATTTTTCTTTTTAATAAACATGTTACATTTTATTATATAGGTTAAGCATGTGTTTTTGTTCCTTATTTACCTCGTGTTTATTATAAATAAGGAGCAAAAACATCGAGCTAAAAAACGCATGCTTAACTTAGCATAACTTTATAATAAAACCAAGTAGGTTTAAATTACAAGGTAAATTACATAGTCTCTTTGTAGCCACGCCAATTAAGGGTGTGTTTGGTTGGGCTTCCAACCTGCTTTGTTTTTACAAAAGCTAAAAACCAACTAAAGGGCAAAAGCCAGACAAGTGTTTTTATCGAAAAGCTGTTTTTAGTATAGTATAAATCCAAAAGCAGCCCCTACCCCTGCTTTTACCTGCTTTCGGGGGAAAAATTACCCATCACTGCCATTAAAAAAATGTTTCGCTTGTTCTATTTTTCCCCACACCTCTTCTCCCCCTCCCGATGCCGCTCCTC
>CM002483.1:4745940-4775008 GCA_000325765.3 Leersia perrieri
GGAGCAGTGACGGCCTCGTCGGCGTGCCGGAGCAGCGGCGGCCTCGCCGGCTTGCGGAAGCAGGGACGGCCTCGTCGGCTAATGGAAGGAGGAGGATAGTTGTGTGTGTGACATGTGGGTCCCCTCGTAAGGGAAACAGTTATTCCAAAAGCCACAATCGTTGAACCAAACGAGCTTTTCCAAGAGTCACGGCCAAATTTCACAGCTGCTTTTTCTAAAGTCACAGCCCACAACAACTTTTTCAAAAGCCATAGCCCAACCAAACGCACCCTAATTCAGGGATTTGGCCCATAGATATTGGGTTATTTTAATAATACGGCAATTAAAAAATAATTGAACATTATTTTTTACAAGAATACGGTAACAATAAGGAAACAGTTGGTAAACGGCAAAATTGTTCCATTTTTATTTCCATATTTTTTTTTACCATTTCAATTTTGCGTTCATAGGTTTAACCTTATGACTAGGTCGGTAGAAATGAAAAACGAGCATTGGAAAATCAGAAATTTCAACTAGTCGAAGCAAAGGAAAATAAAAAAAACTATTATCTCCACCCGGGATAGGCGTGAGCCGGCCTACGGATAACAGTCACATGAACTAAACTTTATTCTGGATCATATAAAATAAAACTCGGTTCAATTGGTTGAACTAAAACGGGCCACCAATTACTCATGGATTGGCCCACGTCCATCCCTGCCAGATTACTCTGGCCGGCCCAATATAAGAGACTCCGGGCCAGTTGCTCAACACCCTTTGCTAGTGGCCCAATAGTCCACTCCCCAGCCGATCACAATCGACTGGCTCCGCTCCCACGCCGCCACCAGCCTGACAGGCGGCACCCGGCAGCCTTTGCTCACGGAAGCTCGGTCCTGATTTATATTGTGACCAGGTATGTGACGCTAGAGCTGGAGTTGTTGCTTGCACAAACTAATACGTAGTAACATTAAAAGGATATGGAAGCTCTCTGATATTCTTCGGCGGTCATCAGTTTGCTGCATGGAACTCTTGCTTATTAGCATAAACATATCATATGCATTATTCAACAATTAGCTTGGACCCAATCAAGTAGCAAGTTGGTAACTAATGGTTTGCGGTCAGGAAAATGGCAAACGATGACAGCCTTCTTAAATATCTCTACCTAATCATGCCTTCTACCCCTTACAAGTTGCAATTTTGGCACGCATGGGCAGCAAGGGTGCATATGCTGGGTTCATGTACAGCTTCAGAACTTAAACCAGATATTTCCTCTTTCTCAGCGGGGAACCGGAGAGCGGTGGTGAGTACTGACTACTGAGTATTACACTTGTTGCCTCCTTTTTCTTCTCAGGCCGTGTTTAGATTTCAAAACTTATATTGGCTAAAAATATCACATCAATGTTTATACACATATTTGAAGTATTAAACACAGACTAATAATAAAACAAATTACATATTCTGAACGTACACTACGACAAATTTTTTGAGCTTAATTAATCCGTCATTAGCACATATCGATTACTATAGGACTTATGACTAATTATGATACAATTAGGCTTAAAAGATTTATCTTACAGTGTGTAGTCGGAATATGTAATTTGTTTTAATACTTTAAATATGTATCCAAACATTGATGTGGTATTTTTTTGCCAATTTTTTTTAATCTAAATACACCCTTACATGCATCTCTTGTGGCAATAAGAGTCTAGTACTATCTTTGTAGGTAGTGTCAGTTGAGGCCATTTCTTAATTTTTTTTTCAAAAACAATCATATCAAATCTTTTTTAGACTCATGCATGAAGCATTAAATATAAATAAAAAATAAAATTAATTGCACAGTTAGGTCGTAAACGACGAGATGAATCTTTTGAGCCTAATTATGCCAGGCATAAATTAACTATAAGTGCTACAGTAACCCACATGTGTTAATGATGGATTAATTAGGTTTAAAAGATTTGTCTCGCGGTTTTCAGGCTAGCCGTGAAATTAATTTTTTCATTCATGTCCAAAATCCCTCTTGACATTTGGTCAAATGTCAACGTCTGATGAGATGTTTTTTTTAAAAACTTATCGTGAACTAAACAGGCCTGAAGCGGTAATCTCTTCTTGTACGTAGGCAGTGTCCGTTGAAGCAGTAATCTGTTTTTGTAGGTAGTGTCAGTTGAAGCGGTAACCTGTTTTTGCATGTAGTGTCAGTGTACTCCGTTTTGTGTAACTATCTTGTAGACCAAAGCCATATATGAGATTCATCTTGCAGACACACCCTGACGTCAAGCCGATGGCCTAAACAAACAACTTCCTCAGAATGTTCCAATGAAAGCATAAATCCGCTTTCTTTCTCCCTGACAGGGCTGGAGCCTGACTTTGCAAGCATTCATTGTTTGTACAACAAATTTTATGGTGTAAGCAGGAGTGCAATTTTCTATATATACTGCCATGGCACTATTTTACATTTATTGTTTGTGGAAATGTAAAATCATTTCTCTTCTTTGCAAACTTTATTACATCATCACTCGATGGCAGTTCCATCCTACATTTTTTGTTTTTGCATAGCTTAGCTAAGCGGTGATAATATGACAGTAAGCTTCATTGCGACGAGAGTGCTGTAAGATCGAAAACAAGAAACAAACCAACTAGAGGGGGTGAATAGTTGGAACACCTAAAACAACCAGTAACTTTTCGCGGAATAAAAATTACCTTCTCTCTGTCGCAAGCCGGTCTGACCATAGTGTCTAGGCCGGTCTGACCACATAGCCGGTCTGACCGTGCCTACACCTTCGGTCCGACCGCATCACCGGTCTGACCGCGCCGACGCCGGCGGTTTGACCGTCGGGGCCCTGAAACCACAGCCAAAGCATACAATATCGAAGAACTTATAGATGTAGATGTAGATCAACTTCATTGTTTCAATATGTGTTTACAAAGTGCAACAACAACACTCCTCTCTCTAAATTCGACCTCAAGCCAAAACCCTAAGCTAAACCCTAGATCTTCTCTTCTCTATAAAAACCAATACATGAGGCACACACCCCTCATATATTTATACCCATACACATGGTTGTGAAAAGCCACGAATCCTACTTGTATTAGAAGTCCTACTCCCTAAGGAATCCTACTCATCCAAGTAAACAACTCATCCTTTCCAAATTTAGACTCCTTTCAAATTTGACTTCAACTTCCATACGCACACAATCTCTCTTGTATGCCATATAGAATCTTCACCTCCACGTGCATTATCCTCTAGCCTTTTAGTATCCCGCGTGATCTATTGATCCTTTGGACATCAACTTCTCCAAAGTCAACTCCGATTCATCACCGGCAATACTCTCTCGAGGCCTCAAGCGATACCTACACATGAAACAACCAAGAAAACATAACCGAGCCTAAGTTTTCACCAACTTGACTCATCATTAGCACACAACAGAATTATCCACGAATAGAAACCATAATCAAATCATATCTACGAAGAAACTTGCAATCCAAGAAAACAACCCGAAATCAATCCTATTCGGGCTCAGCCAGTCTGACCGGACACTACACGCAGGTCGAACCGGCCCAACAATCCGAATCCGATATCTCTTCTTTATCGCCCATCAGACCGCACCGGCAGGTCTGACCGCCCGGTCGGTCAGATCGCAGGTCACTGACCGGTCTGACCGGCCTCATCCCGAGGCCACACTTTTTCACTAAATCAACTCAAAATCAATTCAAAATTCAAGTGCCAATTTTTCATCAAAAAATTATAAATCAAAACCTAAAACCTTGATTCTACAAGTACAAGCTTCATTTGACTTCCCTTATTATGTCCAAGCGCCAAACAGTTTCCACCTCACCAGACCTTAGATTTTACTCTACCCTTTCTTTGCCCACATTACCAAATGTGTATTGGAAGTACATATATCAGGTACTCTTGGAATGTTTAGTAACGCAGATTTGCTATGTTTCGGTCACCTGATCTGAAAAGGATAAAACTGAACACTCCTAAATCTAATTGAGAAAATAGCAGTGGTAAAGTTTAATGAAATTTTACTACAACTTACTATTGTGGTGTAGTTGAAATATTTATTCACAAATACAAAAAAAATTCAAAAGTAAAAAACAATTGAGCTCTTCGAGCCAATTTGTGATGGCAAGAAACTGAGAAAGGTGGCGGCTTTGAGTTGAAGACTTGGGATATCATCATCCAAAGGTCTTCAAAGCCTTCATAACTTGGAAAACAACTGCATATCAGTTCCCCACTTGTTGGACGCCGCATCATTTGACTGGATTATTGCACCATCATTTTCTGCTCTATGACGTATTGAAGGGCTTTGTCTAGATTGATGCCCAAAATAAGTGGTATCAAAACCTGGCATTGCCACTGGAACTTGAAATGGTTTGGTATCAATGCTTTCTTCAGAAGGAAAATTTACACAATTTAGGTTGCCAAATCTCTACAGAAATTAAGCTATAACAGGCCAAACCATGTAAAAACTACTGAAACAATTCAGTGTTGAATTACTAGCTTACTGCTAATTCATTCCATCAACATCACTAGCTACACAAAAACAACATCAAGCATAAAACGGATTTTGGGGCCTAGCTCCTCCTTGTGCTTCTAATGAAGGATGCAGTCTGGGTGATCTCTCTCAGCGGTTTGTCAGTAAATCGGATGAGATTGTAGGCCCACGCGCCAGCGACTGCGCCAGAAACCGGTCCGGCGATATACACCCAGATACTGGTATACCGACCGAGGACTATCGCCGGTCCGACTGTCCTCGCCGGGTTCATCGACGCTCCTGATATAGGCCTGTGCATTAAGTCCAATTGGGGATACTGTCATTGACTAAATAAAGGTGGTGCCCTATATAATCTAGCTTTGCACGTGCATCAAGATGAATAAATCAAATTAATTAGAGAAGAAAGAGAGAAATGTGTAAATTGGAGAAACTATATAGCTAAAACTATTGTAATAGTTATGTACTTTAGTGTCTATAAGTCGGCTGTACACTGTACCTTTACGAAATTGTACTCATATTGGTACATGAATCAATCTAGACATTAATTTTTCTTCTACAGTGGATAGGGACATAGAACTAGACTATGATATCATAGGGATGGGATCAGAGTACTCCTACCATACTTTGTCTCTGTGATCATGACTGTTTACCTTCAATAAAATATTCTTCCTATTACTTATTTCAATTTTGTTACATTTAAAAGATGTTAATAGACATTAATTTCTTTCTACAGTGGATAAGGACATATATATTATGGAAATAAGTTACGTTGTTTAATTTTAACTTTAAGTAACACATTTTAGTAGAATTGAAGTCCCTAAAAATAACTAACATCAATGGTCCAAGAAGTATACCCGGCAAAAAGCACGTTTAGTAAGACGGTAGCTCCAACGGCAAGGCCAGCTAATTCTCCAATCTGCAAGAGGAAGAGCCATGAGTTTTCAGCTTATGAATCACTTAAAAGAAAAGAAAAACTCAATTACATGTACAATATATTAGATTAATTGCTTGACTAATATCGAAATTAATATAAGAAGAGTGGCTTTTGCAGTTGCAACTTCCAACAGACGCTAGCTAGCTTCAAATATTGACAGCGACTATAACTATTTTGGTAGAAAAATGGATCAGTATCATCAGGATAACAGGATAACGATGGCGATCATGTTCACAAAGCACAGTGTAACTGTGTAAGTATCAATTCGTAAACGTACTGCACCTTGACTTTGTATATCTCCTTTTATACTTCCACTTATTTCAAATATGCATAGGTTGATTTAGAGAGTAGAGTTACCTACTGACCTACTCTTTTGTAAACGCTAGTCGTAACATGATTTCGAGATTCCTATTATTTTTTCTTATACCCTTGTTAATTGAATGTTACCTCATAAGTATAAAGTATCATTTTGACCATATAATAGTTGCAAGGTAATAAAGTCATAATCATTCACATATACACTCTTAATAGATAGGCACAATTTTGAAATGACCTAAATCTATGTACTATTACAGATTGAATGATGTTAGAAATGAGCTATTCTCTTATTTGCCAAAGTCGAATTTTACCTTGACTCCTATGCCATCCCTATCAACCAACCATTTTAAGTTGGGATGCAATGTACTACCTCCCCTTCTATTTTCTCTTTTTTGGCCGGGGCCTTCTATTGTCTTTTTATAGCTAAATTTACAATGGTATATTAGGAGAAAAATATAAACTTCTAATTAACGATATATTAGAATTTTTCACAATATTTTAACACTTTCTGAAGTGCAATTACTGATCGCACATGCATGGTCGGATGGATTATTATTACACTGAGCCCATGTCCTATTGTCAAAGCATGAAAATGTCCACATGAATTTCACCTGATTTTTCCTCAATTGTACGTGAATTTATCTTAACTTAATACTATGATAACAAGATCATCTAACACTCTACTAAGTACTCAGGTTAATTTAATTGATGAACATACCGCTCTATTGTCGGTGGCGACGCCGGAGACGACGAACATGAGGTAGAAGGTGATGATAAACTCCATCACCAGCGACTGAACCTCCGATCCGGCCGGCACAGTCCCAAAGAAATGCTCCGGCTCGCCCTCGCCGCCGAACAGCGCTCTTAGCACCAGGCTCGCCGCCGCCGACCCGGCCAACTGCGCCGCCGCGTACGCCGGCAGCTGCCGCCACGGGAACCTGCCGCAGGTGGCGAAGGCGAATGTCACCGCCGGGTTCAGGTGCGCGCCGGAGATGTGCCCGACGGAGTACACCATCACCATCACGGCTAGCCCCCACGTGATGCAGATCCCCGGGAACGTCACTGTTCCTCCCGTCGTCTTGTTCACCGCCACCGCCGCGCATCCGGCGAAGATCAGGAAGAATGTCCCGAACACCTCCGCTATCAGCTGCAGTCACAAATTCACAATGCCATCATCATCATCATTATCATAATTCGTCAGAGGAGGCAACCATGTCACGGGATAATTAATGTCGCGTTCATGTCATATTGGCATCCAAGATTGTTGACAGTTGCTTGTGTTGGTTGCCAAACCCGATCCTAATTTCTCTGAAAACTATTGCGGATGACGACCAAGTTGCAATCATGCAGAAGACTTGGCTGTATCACCATGAAGGCGACAGGGACTTGCAAACAAGAACAGATAAGAATTCTCTTGCGATTTTCCCGAACAGTATATTATTCCTGAATTTGGGATGCCACCCACATGTGCCTCGCCGATCAAGCCACATGGGAAATTCTGATTTTGTTCTTTTCTCTGTCTGTTATAGTGTTCTGATACTACTGATTTTTTTATTGTTCTCTGTTCAATTATTCAGGATCATAGGGATTGGAGAACTTAGTTTGTGCAAGCTATACATTCTAGTTTCCAGGATCATGGGGAAATATATATCTGTGAGGGAAATTAAAGATGAATCAATCAAAAATGAAGACGTCTTGCTCTGAAATGTGCACATACCTTCTGCACAAATTGGACAGAAAACATGGAGTTCTTGCTGGAGCTCTTGCTTCGTCCATCTTGCTCTGAATTCTCACACCTTGCTTGATCCCCTCCTCCTATGCTCCCTTCCTCCATAGCTCTGGTTTCTTCACTCTGGCCATTAACTCCATGCTCTCCTCCAGCCATCTCTCTCCTCTCTAGCTTCTTTCTCTGAATTCTAGCTATAATCAGTCCTGTTCCTCCCTATAGTATTCTGAACTTCTGAGAACTGAAGATGGCAAGAAGATGCAGCTTGGTGTCTACTATTTATGGGCTCCAGCTCAGTGTGAACATGCATGTGTCCAACTCTTGCTAGTTTTCTTGGATTGACCACCGTTTTGTGCACGGATGCAAGGTGTGCAAAGACTAGTCAACTTGCAAATTTGCAACCAGTCCACCAGGTCTTTCAGAAATTCAGCATCAAATCCTGGACATGTGTCACTGACAAGCGGGCTCTCTGAAAATAAATTGGTTGGTGGTGCCCAAATGTCAGCTAAACAGGCAAGAAATTTCTTTTGAATGGATAGCAAGATCTGAACACTTTGGTTAGTATGCATAGCAAGTTAGAAAGATCTCCTTATGTAGATAACTAATACTAGAATAAAGTTTACTTAAACCATTATTTGTATCACGTTATTCAGCAGGCGCGTCTCGTTGTCAGGCTGACCCGTTTTGACAAAAAGATTATCTGACCAATGGCATGACAGATTGCCCATAAAGTAGAGTAGTTTCGTGTATGCCTCACCAGCCAGTCACGGCATCAGTTTGCTCTTAGCTTCATGCAAAGAAAAGGTTCAGTGCTTTTTTTCCATTTGGAACCTAGTAATTTTGGTGTGGACGTGTGGTATTAAAATCGAAGTTCTTGGCAAGATTATAATGTAGTCTTCAGTTTATAGAAAAACAGTAGTATCACTCAATTAATTTGCCGTTCCATTTTCAGAAGAAAGAACTGTAAATGTTTCTTATAGCGTCCATAGGATGATAGGAACGAATCATGAATATAATAGAGGAGTTTGGACTTTGGTCTTTGGAGTGCACGGAATGTTAGTAATATAGTAGGATAGAGTAAAGGCTACAATGCACGCCATGGTCACTTTCAGAAATTTTTAGTTGAGCTAGTCTCTTTCATAGCAATCAGTTCCGGAAGAATTTGCTATTTATACAAGTAATCCAGCTCAAAAATCTTTTGACATTCTACATGTTTTATTTCTGAAGGCTAAGTCGTATGGCACAGAGGAACAGCCGTTTCTGCTTAGCTCAGTAGTACGTTGTATCTGCAGTTCGAACACAAGAAAACAAGTATGTTTCCTCTCTCTCTCTCTTTTTTTTGGTTTGCAACGCACAACTACCCAAATCAATTTATAGTAGTTGCGTCATCTAGCTCACGTGTTTTGTTATCTTCTTTTCATCTAAAATATCTGATATCACTACATTCTGAAAATAAAATGTCTAAAAGTTCACTTAAATGTTGAAATCTGTAAATTATCTTAAACTGAGATTATAAATTCGCGAAGTAACATAAAGGGATGAATTTGCATCGGCAAAACTTCGTAGTACGAAACATAAACCAGTACCGCTCATCGCCAAACAAAATTTGCTCTTCAATTTCTCAAATTGCAGAACATTTTACAAGTCCAGTTCTAGGTTCAGTTTGTGCTGAAGCTGGTGAACTACATAATGTATTTCCAACAATCTGCCTTTCAGAAAGATCCTGAAAGGTTGTCACTTGTTTTTCAACTAAAATTGTGAATATAACCTGATGAAAAATAATCCTATCTTACGCCATAAGTTTTTCAACTTAAAAGAGCAATTGAAAAGTATGTAAATTATCCAATACGGTACGGAGTTTCAGAGATAAGGGATGAGTCTGCAATTCTGCATTACAAAAATGAACTAAAGACACGAACTGTAACTGCTCATCCCCCCCCCAATGGAAGTCACCCAAATCAGATTCACATGTATACCAAGCAAAATTTTTCGTTGAATTACAGCAATTTCAGAACATTATCAGACCATTCAAGAATTCCATTTCCAGTTTCAGTTTTTGCTGAAGATTCTGAAGTACAAAATCTATTCCCACAATCTGCCTGCCTTTCAGGAAGATCCTGAAAGGTTGCCACCACCACGTTACTCCCAATCCCAAAACCCCTAATAAACCACCAAATCGACAAACAAAAGGGGAAATTTCTTGCCAAGAAGCGATTTTTAGTCCTAGGCCACACCTTCTCCTCGCCGGCGGCGAATCCACACCTTCAGCTGGCGTCGACGAGATCCTTGTAGTGCTTGATGGCCTCCCTGCAATCATCGAACTCGGCGGCGACGGCCAAGATCGCCATGACCCTCTCGAGCTCGCGGTCGCCGGCGTCGTCGATGAACGGCGCAACGGGAACAGCATTCTCCGGCTGGAGCGCGTACGCGTTGGGGTTATCGTCGACGATGACGGCGCGGCCGAGCTCCCTCCCCGTGGCGGCGAGGTCCTTGACGAGCCTCCCGTCGCCGGCACGGTCGCGGCACGCGCCGCGGTAGAGCCGGTGGGAGAACACCTCGCCGGCGGGGTCGAGCCGGTCGAGCACCAGCGACGCGTACTCCGGTAGCCCCGCCGTGAACACCACCACCTCGAACAGCCTCGCCGCCGCCGCCAGGAACGCGTCGACGCCGGGGCGCTTCGCGACGTAGAAGGTGATCGCCTGGCCGCCGATCACCGGCCGCACGGCGAAGTCGTGCGCCGCCGTCGCCGCCGGCTGGTCGGTCTGGGAGTGGATCAGCGTCTCGTCGAGATCCAAAAAGAGAGTCTTTTTCTCCGGATCCACCGGCGGCGGGAGAGGCAGTGGTGGAACGGCGGCAACCTGGCTCGGCTTCGGCGGCGGCGGCGAGGAGGACGGAGAGCGGAGGCGGCGGAATCCGGCGGCGGCGGCGCGGCGCTTGGAAGGGGAACGGAGGAGGGCGAGGCGGGAGAAGAGCTTGAGGAGGCGGCGGCGGCAGCTGCGTAGTGAGGTGTCGAGTGAGGCGGCGAGAGATTTTAATCCCACCGGAGTGGTGGTGCTCACCCGCGGCCGCTGCTTTATTACCCGGCGGCGCCGGGAGGACGCCGGCGATGGTGTCTTCTTCGCCGGGCTGCCGGTGGTGGACCTGGGCAGCAGCGCCGGCGCCGGCGGTGGTGACTTGGTGGGCGTCCTCGACACCATGGCGAGAGGATCGGAAGAGGAATTGGAGGAGGAGAGGTGAGGGGAGCGGGGGAGTGGGGGATTTGGGTTTTAGTGGTGGGAGAAATCGCAACGGTCGGAAAAATGGAATTTTGACTTGGTTTTGGGGGGAGGGGAGGGGAGGGCCAACGGTCGGGTAAGTTGGAAGGTCATGCCGCCAGCCAGCTGGGTTTCCATTTCGTCCGAATTTCGCCCAAATATATGGATTTATTTTATTTGGTGTGGGTTTTGTTTGGACAGGTGATGGTTGATATGGAACAGTGGTACTGCTAATGTGTGGAAAAGGGTTATTGTAGTATGCTAAAAGGAGAAAATTAAGAAATGGGTTGCTCTTAAATTCATGGATTTTATGGGATTTGGCTTGGTTTGTTGACAAAAAAAAAATCCAAAAATAAAACATTCCAAAAGGAGGCCTAACAGCGAATTTCTGAGGACTATGTACATTTTATTTTTTTTATATGATCTAGAATTCACATTTTATAGTACTTCAGGGTTTTTTTTTTGAACTCAGAGAACTTCAGGTATTTATAACAGAAAGAAAGAATGGGATGGTCATTCCTATTTATTTACTCATATCTTGAATGGGCCACAGCCGCAGACCTGATCAATGCAGCTGTAGTGCGTAAACTGCTGGCGCATATATCTAATGGCCGAAAGGAAAGTTAACAAAGCCAAAGGCCCAAATTACAACCATTAGTTTCGGGACAAAGCCCATTTTGTTTCCCTCAACCAAGGTCAATTTGTTTCGTAAATACTGTAGAAGAATATATATAGATAAAATTTAGTATATCCATTGAAATTAACTGCTCACTCCATCTAAAAATATTAGCATTTTGGTTAGGATGTGACAAGGAGGTTTTGTCCAGACTTGTTATATTAGGATATGTCACATCCTTACCTAAATACTTATGTATTTGGATGGAGGGAGTAATTTTCTTATATGCCACTTCAAATTGGATTTTTCTTTATATGCCACTGGTTCAAATTCACTCACCCTCTCATGCCACTATCACCGGTCTTTTGTTTGTCCAATGCCAGTTTATTGCACAAATGACCAAAATGCCATTTGGCACAACTTGAGGACATAGATGACCCAAGTGGCTCGGCTCGGTATAGCTCGTTAAGATAACGAGCTAAAAGCTCAGCTCGGCTCGACTTATTAGTAGCTCGTTCTACCTTGTTAAGTTCGTGAGCCAAAGACAAATTTTTAGCAAACCCTAAATTGAATGGTCTTGCCCTCACCTGGATCTAGAGGGGTGGCCGGCGAAGGGCGGCGCGGTCATGCACGTGCTCCGCTGCGGACGGCCGGCGCGGAGGGTAGACGAAGGGCGGCGCAGGCCGTGCGTCCATGTGGAGGGTGGTGGCGCGGGCGGAGGAACGATGGGCTGTGCGGAGGACGGCTTGGCGTGGCCGGCCGTGCAGAGGCGAGTGCGATGTGACTCATGTGAGACTGCGACCATGCGTGCAAGCGACTGCGGGTCTGCAGGCATGCGTGTGTGGTGTGGCACTACGGCGGCTAGGAGCATGGGAGGAGTTGGGATGTCCCTACTATACTAGGGTTCACATCGAAATGGGCTTATTGGACCGGCCAGATAAGTTAATTTTTATGGACCAAAACTCGTTATAGCTCGCGAGTCAGCTCAAGCTGGCTCGTTATTTAAACGAGCTGAAGCGCCAGCTCAACTCGTTAGAAAAATATAGCGAGCCGAGATGGTCACGAGCCAAGCGAGCTAACGAGCAGACCGTCCAGCCTTAGCAGTAAGATTAGTAGCAACATATCAAATCTCTTTTTTTTTTGAGAGAAAAGCAACAATAGATCCTTGGGACAACAACAAATGAAGGGGTCCAACCTGTTGAATTCGCTTTTCCCCTCATGAATATTTTCCTTGGCTGAGCGTCTTAAATTTTCCCTTTTTGAGATCATTTATAATATTGCTAGGATTTTTTTCATCATCGAGGATGCTGATGGTGAGGAGGGGAAGTTAGGTGGGTGAAGATTATACTGATCCTAATAAAATTCCATGGGTGGTGATAGCTAGTAGTATCTATGCAAGAAATATTTTACAATTTGTTAAAAAATTCATGGCAGTGGCTAACATTCATAACCACTACATGTTACTGTAATACAGTGACCAAACAAATTGTACCCATGGTAAGTCATGTTGGTTGAAAAACTTGCAAATTCGTGAGAGGGGAAGCATCAATCATTATGTGTCTGAAGATCGATCACTCCAAGTCATCTTTCTTGTGTATCTCGGGCGATCAAAACGTGATCCTTGTCTATCTAAGGTTTGATCCCCCCGACACTGCCTCATGTGTTTACATGTCAAATTGTTGACATGACAAAGGTAACAGTAAACAGTATGTAATCTCTGCACTAGAGAGAGAAAAAATTTTGAATCCGTGGATTACTCAGAGTTGGAGGTACACCCAAATAAGTGAAGGGGAAGGAACCCAACTGACAATGCATCGGTCTTGTGAGAATGTCCATTTGCTCTTCTTTACCACCTATTGATACCATGAAAGATTTCTAATAATTAATTGTGAGACCAGTGGATTGGGCATATGAGTTCAACACACATTTTAGCTGAAAGTGTTGCAAAGCATCTGTTGTGTCGATGCGTGTGCTCGACACGCAGGGATCCTGAGAACCCCTTTTTGGTTCGACACAGGGGTGCGGTGTACCAAGGCCTGAGCTAAGGGGAAGAAGAAGGTGGGCAGGTGAGACACTCATGACACCAGGGTTTATACAGGTTTGGGCCGCTGAGAAGCGTAATACACTACTCCTGTTCTTTTCGTTGATATAGTAGATGGAGGAGTACAATATTTGGTATGGTGATCTTTTTGCACTACAATCAAAGTGTATCTGACTCTTCTCCCAATCTGTTTTTCTTCTATCTAGATGGAGCACTATCCTTGGACGGCGCTAGAGCTAATGACTGAGGTGCACTGTAGTGTGAATATATACTTGTGATCATCTAGGAATGAACCAACCTCCTCTAGAAGGGACCTGGGCCTCCTTTTAAAGGGCCAAGGGGACACCACAGTAGTCCTACATTATTCATTCCACTTCTCGCCGGGGAGTGGTTCATTCTCTGTCTTATCGGGGGTCTTCTTCTATACATGCTCCTGTTGCCACGTCGTGGGAGTTGCTGGGGAAAAACGGGCGATGATGCCGTCATTTTACTGGTACGGGAAGGGTCAACCACCTACTCCAGCAGGGGCCCACTTGTTGGCGACCCTCCAACGGGAATAAGGGTGACACATCCCCCTAGCTTCTCACTCTCTCTCCCCCACGCAGCCGTCCGTCGCATTTAATGTGACGGTGACCGGCTAAGGGGAGGGGAGTGGGTAGCCTGACAATTCAGTCAGCTCGTGGTCACCGGTGAAGACTTTGCTCTCCTTCCGTCCCGTGCAAAAGGTGATGATGATGAGCACTGACAGGCGTGCCTCACTTCGCATTAAATGCGATGGGGCAGCGTCTGAGCACTATTCTCGTGTTGAATTGAGTAGTTGGCGGTTGGGATCGCCCCTCTCACGGGAGAGGTGTGGGGTGGCGCTGCCAGGGTTTGGGTGCTCCCGAACCCCTTCCCTTGAGGGATAATGGCCTCTGAGTAGCCCCTGGGCCTGACCACCTCGGGGTGGCCACGCGGCCGCCCGTGGCCCGAACCTTTCAGGGCGATCCAAGTATTTTGCTATTGTGCGCCACATATGTAAATGCGTCTCCTCATGCACGCGTCGCATCCTTAGCATACCCCCGGGCCTATATCACCGACAGTAGCCCCCGGTGTTGGCTGGGGCTGAAGTCGTGTTCGGGCGTAGCCAACGCCACATTACATACTGAGGGCCCGGGGGGTATAGGTGTAACATTTTCTAGAAAAATGATAGCGGTGGCGGCCAAACGCACTCATTGGCCTTGCTAGGTGGGGGCGTGTCAATTGGGACCCACGCGCGGGGCCCTCCTGGCCGCCTGTCTCCCACTACTTCGGTGATCGTGTCTGGTGGGCGCATAATCCGAAGCGGCGCGACGTGTGGAAGTGGAACGGAATTAATGCCGTGTAATGCGAGGGGGGCTGCGGTCTCCTATAAAAACAGATCCTTGACAGGAGGGATCGGCTTCTTACGCACACCATAGCCATCGCCTCTTCATTTTCCGGTGCCCTTGCCCTTTCGCACCTTCTTCTTCGTCACCGGTCTCTCTCTAGCTTCTGGCGTCCTCTCCGGAAATGACCCGCGACGCTCTCCCGGAGCCAGGGAGTGTGCTCCCAAAGTCCACGGTTCACAGTGCGGATGCTCGGAGCATGCTGAATAAGTACTTGCCGCGCGATAGCGATCTGCCGGTGGAACGGCCCCTAGTGAAGATGGTGTTCTTCTCCTCCTTCGCCATGGTTGGGCTAGTCCCACCTTTCTCCCCCTTCTTCTTCGACGTGCTGGAGTTTTACGACCTCCAGTTACATCATATCACCCCCAACGCGGTCTTCTACCTCTTCGTCTTCGCTTACACCTGCGAGATGTTTGTGGGGGTGATGCCGTCGCTTCGTCTGTTCCAGTAGTTCTTTCACGTATGCAGGGCGGGATCCCCTGGGGCGGTTGGATACGCCACGATCTAGCCGCGCAACGACAGGGTCGTCGACACCCCATTCATTGAAATCCACCTCCGCTCAAGGTAGGAGAACTGGAGGGCCCACTGTTTCTACACCAGCCTGGGCGACCACCCCTGTGTTCGCCTCCCAACGGTAATTCCAGCAAACCAGGAGAACTGGGGAGGCACGGCCGCACGTAGGGAGGGAGCTGGATGGAGTGCTGGACCGGATCAGCTATCTCCAGAGACGAGGCCTGTCCAGCCATGCCATCTTTCGGGACTACCATTTGCAACGGATCTCACCGTTGCAGGAGAGGCCGTGCCCAGCACACATGTATACGAACTTCAACGACGACATGCGCACGCATGTCGGCGCTCCATTCGATTGGAGCGAGAACGACCTCACAGTCCTAATCCGTCGCACCCTCGGCGTCAATGTGATGGAGCTCACGCAACTCCCCCTCGGGCTGATTCCGCTATGCCAGGACTAGGCTCGCCCGGAGATCCTGCAGGCATTGCGGGTGGTGGGCGATGGCATGGGTTCATTGTCGGCAACGCCAGATGCTGCCTTGGAGGGCGGTGACGACGACGCTGACAACGACGTGCCGATCGAGCTGCTGGGCCGCCGGGGTTCGGGCAGGAGCGGGCCCGGGGCTCCAGACCCAAAAGGGAAGAGGAAGAGATTGGAGTTTGTTTCCGCGCCTCCCCCGTTGCCATCTCGCGGTGGTGGTGCGGAACATATCGTTCTCCGTTGTGGGTCCAGGGCCCCGCCAGCGGCGAGGTCCGCTGCTACGACAGCGGGGGTAGGATCGTAGCGCCGACGACTGCTGCGGCGGCGACAACGTTCGGGACTAGTGCACCGATGGTGACGGCCACCCCGGCCGAGAAGAACACGTTAGCCGCGGCGAGGGCCGGTACGGCCTCAGTGACGGCGACTTCGGTGACGGCCGGGAGCACGCCAGCGGCGAGAGCACTGCCGGTGGAGGCCGACGCCGGCGAAATGGCTGGTGCCAGTAGCGGCACCCTTGCGGGGGTGGAGTCCATAGGCATTAGCCCAACAAGCCCTTCCGGTGGCCCCCTGAGGAAGAAGCAGGCCATCTCCCGGGTATCATGGAACTACAACGCTGCCTAGAGGTAACACTTTGCAGATGCACATATTCCTTACAACTCTTACGTCCCATTTAGGCTATTTGTGTTTCGATTTCTCATCACACTCATCCTTGTTCCCAGCCACGAGGACCAGCACTTCCACCCCAAGGTTATGCCTAAGGATGGCTCTGCCTCCAGCTCAGCGGGGGAAGCGCAGGAGAGGTCCGTTGTGGTGGAGCCCACAGCGCCCGGGTCGCCCCCTGCAGGTTCTGGCTCGGGGTCGGCACAGCCTGATGAAGGGGCCTGCCCCGAGGTTGAGGCGTCGGTCGCACGCCAAAGGCGCTCCGGGGGCCCTCCGCCATCAGCAGGCTCGGGGCGAGCTAGTTCCGACGCCGAGGTGGAGGCAACAGCGGGCAGCGAGGGGCCATCCCTGGAGTCCCCGCCACGGCAACCGTTGCCACCGTCTCTCCCACCGTCGCCTGCGCCGCACCATCTATTGCCGTTGCCCCACCGGCCGTCACCAACACCTTCGGCGCCGGCTTATCGCGACCCACCGACGCCACGGGTGGCCACGCCGGACCGCGAGGCAACGCCGGCTCGGGAGGCAGCGGCGGGTAGCTCTGGTCATGGGGCCCCTTCGTCCCCCACCCTGTACCGGGTTCATGATCACCCTGGACACAGAGCCCCTCATGCGGTCACAGGAGCGGGCGAGAATGATCATGTCCCGGGCGCTGGAGAAGGCCAACGCGGTTTCCCTGGAAGGACTTTAGGCTCAGGTTCGGGCCCTGGCCGCCAGAGAGGTCACGGTGGCACGGCGGGAGATTGAGGTCGCCGAAAGGCGCACTGAGTTGGCGAAGACGACGAGGGTGGAGGGCTTCATTCGAAAGCGGGAGGTGGCGGTTATCGAGCGTCAGCGGGGTGAGCTCAACGAGACACTCGAGGATACCATCACTGAGCGACACACCATCGACCTTCGCATTCTGATAGCTGCGGCCGCGGAGGAAGGAGTCCACACCACCACCGGGGCGTTCACCCGTGAGCTCGACGACCGCGCCCTGGGGCTCAACCGGCACTATCGTGTCCTCCGAGATGACGAGGCCGCCGTCGACGTCGAGCTCCAGGTTCGCGAGGACGGTTTGGTGGAGCGCAAAAGGACCTTGGAGGCGTCGCGGCAAGCGGTGGGAGACCGGGAGGCTACCGTGGCCAAGGCTGAGGAGGACTCCGCCGCATGGGAGGGAAACGCGGTGGCCCAGGAGAAGGCCATCGCCGAGCGCGAGGCCGTCGTGGAGGGGCGTGAGGCGGCCGTACTACAGGCCTAGGAAGGGGTCTCCCGGAGCTTGATGGCCCTCGAGGAGGGCGAGCAGCAGCTCGTGGCTGCCTCGCGCCATCAGCGAGAGGAGCTGGAGCGGCGGGAGCGAGACATCGCCGCACGAGAGTAGGCGGTTGGCGACGTAGAGGTGCGGGCATGGGAGCTGGAGCAGCGGGATCGGGTCTTGCCGCCCCAGCCGGTTCCGCACTCCGGTGACACGCCTCCAGACCTGGAGCGGGCACGTCAACGGATTGCAGACCTAGAGCGCATGCTTGACTTGGGCACCAGGATCATGGCCGCGTCCGTCGCGTGTTTCCACGAGGTGGCTCGGGAGGTGGGGGTGGCACGCCCCCATGATGCCTTCGCCAGCTCTAGCTTGTGGGGACGGCTGCCTAGGAATCCCCTGCTTGTGCTCCTGTCCCTGCACCTTTTAAAAAACTACACTTTTTTTCAATATTGTTAATGCACTTGCCTTTTCCATGCTGAATTAGCATTGTGGTGGCCCATCGTGGCCGACTTCGGAACTGGTTTATCCCTGCACATGAGTTCTGTTTTCTGGTTAGTTAAGTTTGCTGAATTGGAGCAAACGGCCGTTGTGGTTTCTCGTCCCTGTCTGTCCTATGTTGTGGGGCTGGTCCGGGCTCAAGCAGTGTGCATTGGCCGGCGGCTGACGCCTTTTTTGGGGTTTCGGGTAGAAGCGAGGGCATAGAAGGCCATCAGGGGCGGTGCAACGGAGGGATCGGGACTGGCTTGACAGGAAGTCCACCCGAGCCCCCAGGCTTTGGCCACCCCGAGGCACAGTACGCAGCGTCGTTCTACCCTCGATGACCTTAGGGCTTTTCAGCTTATGGCGGGCAGGGCAAGAACATCGCAGTGACACAACATACACACATATTTCAGAACGGGGGAAGAGATGCACGACGACATTGATAGATTACAAAAAGTACATAACAAAAGAAACATAGGGGACACTCATTGTTCGTGCCGAACGGAGATGATGATTTGTGTGCTCATATGTATATGTTGGGTGTTGGGAGCCCGCGACCAACTTGGCGCACACATAGTGGCGGTTAGTTGGTCTAAGCTTCTATTTGTTCGGCACATCGTGCGGCTTACGGGTAGAACTTGCGCAGGTGGAAAATGTTCCACGGGTTTGGCAGCGGAGTGCCGTCCTCCGTGGCTAGGCGAACCACTCCGGGACGTGGAGTGCTGATGACTTTGTATGGTCCTTCCCACATTGGAGATAACTTGCTCAGCCCTGCACGCGATTGTACTCGGTGCAGGACGAGGTCATTGGCATGCAGCCTCTGTGGGTTGACCTTGTGCTGGTGGTATCGGCGGAGGTTTTTCTGGTAATGGGCCACGCGGAGCGCCGCGCGACACCATCTTTCTTCGAGGTAGTCCAAATCGTCACGCCGCAACTGATCCTGGACAGCTTCGGTGTAGAGTGTGGTTCGTGGCGACCCCAGGGTGAGCTTAGAAGGGAGGACTGCTTCGGTTCCATACACCAGAAAGAACGGTGTTTCCCTAGTAGCGCGGCTCGGTGTGGTCCGGTTAGCCCAAAGGACTGCTGGCAGCTCCTCAATCCGTGACTCCCCATGCTTCTTGAGGATGTTGTAAGTCTTCGTCTTGAGGCCTTTCAATATTTCCGCATTTGCATGCTCAGCTTGTCCGTTGCTTTGGGGGTGGGCGGGCGAGGCGAAGCAGAGTTTGAAGCCCATGTCGTTGCAATACTCGCCAAACAGCTCGCTCGTGAACTAGGTGATGTTGTCGATGATGAGCCTGTTGGGGACCCCGAACCTTGCCGTGATGCCCCTCATGAATCGCACAGTCGAATGCTTGTCGATGACGCTGACCGGGTAGGCCTCGGGCCACTTGGTGAATTTGTCGATGGCGACGCACAGAAACTTGTAGCCGCCACGCGCCTGCTGGAACGGGCCTAGGATGTCTAGCCCCCAGACCGCGAACGGCCACGAGAGCGAGATAGTCTGAAGGGCCTGGGCTGGCAGGTGCGTCTGCTTGGCATGGAATTGGCATGCCCGGCACCGCCGCATGAGGTCTACAGTGTCCTCCAGCGTGGTGGGCCAGTAGAAGCCTTGGCGGAATGCTTTTCGTACCAAGGTTCGGGAGGCCGAGTGCGCTCCACACTCGCCCTCATGGATCTCGGCCAGGAGCTCAACACCTTGTTCCCGAGTAACGTATTTCATAAGAACCCCGTTGGCACCATGTCGGTAAAGAGTCCCCTCCACCAACACATACCTTTTGGAGATGCGGGCAAAGCGCTTGCTTTCTTCACGTTGCTCGGGCAATGACGCGTCTCGCAGGTATGCCTGGATTTCTGAAATCCAGGCCACCTGGTGCGAGATGGCGGCTCCAACGGGGTTAGGCTGTGGTTGGCCCGCCGGGTCTGGGATGTCGGGGCCGGCCGATTCCTGCCCATGGGGCGGTTCGGGGCGCGCCGATGGCTCGGTGAGTCTTTCCTCAATTGCGCCTAGTGGGGTTGGGGCACGCGCGGACGCGATCCTAGATAACTCGTCTACCAAGGTGTTGTCTTTTCTAGGCACATGGTGCAACTCGAGGCCATCGAAATGGCGCTCCATACGCCGCACCTCCTTAACGTATGCTTCCATCTGAGGGTCGGTACACTAGTACTCTTTGGATACCTGGTTCACTACCAACTGAGAGTCGCCAAGGATCAGCAGACGGCGGATGCCGATGTCTGCTGCTGCCCGTAACCCGGCGAGGAGTCCTTCGTTCTCTGCCATGTTGTTGGTTGCTTGAAAATCGAGCCGCACAATGTACCGGAGCACGTCGCCTATCGGCGAAGTCAACGTGACACCTGCTCCGGCCCCTTTTTAGGTGAGGGACCGTCGAAGTTCATAACCCAATGCATGGTCCACTGGCCGCGATCCACTGCTCCCTCGGGCCCTATAGCCGGGTTACCCGGGGGCTGATTGCCGTCGGCTGATGGCGTCCATTCTGCCAGAAAATCAGCTAATGCTTGGCTCTTTATCACATGCCGAGCCTCGAAGTGTAGGTCAAATCCGAACAACTCGATTGTCCATTTGACCACTCGTCCCGTGCCCTCTGTGTTGTGTAGAATTTGACCAAGAGGATAGGATGTGACCGCCGTTACTCGGTGCCCTTGTCATGCTATCAGGAGCGATGGGTTCGGGGGTACTGGGGCTGGTCTCCTCGGTGCCCGGGGCTGCCGGGCCATCGCTCCCTCCGGGGCCCTCGGGGCCGCACTAGGTAGAAGGGGCCTCTGGAACCCCCGGACTAGGCTATGGGTTGCCACCTCGAGGTTCGGGGGGCCAGCGGCCTCCACCGATCTTTGGGGCTACTCCGTCCAACACCATTTCGAGGCTTCCTGCCACCGGTCAGATAGGGTTGGGGACGACTGAAAGGCCAGCGCCCCGTCGCGCTCCACAACTAATGCTGCACTGATTACCTGCAAGGTTGCTGCCAAATATAGGAGGAGAGGCTCCCCTTCCTGACAGGACACTAGCACGGGCGGTGAGGAGAGATAACGCTTGAGCTCACCCAAGGCCTTCTCTGCTTCATCCGTCCATACAAAGGGGCCAGTACTTTTTAGCAATTTGAATAGGGGCAGCGCCCGCTCTCCTAGCTTTGATATGAAGTGGCTCAGGGCGGCCATACACCTAGTGATACGCTGGACATCCCTGAGTTTCCTGGGGGGGCGCATCTCCTCTATCGCCTTTATCTTTACAGGGTTGGCCTCAATGCCTCGGACAGAGACCATTAACCCTAGGAGCTTGCCCGCCGGTACTCCGAACACGCACTTTTCTGGATTCAGCTTCATGCGCGAGGCCCGGAGGTTATCAAACGTCTCGGCTAAGTCCGAGAGCAGAGTTTCTTGGTTTCTCGACTTAACCACCAGGTCATCAACATACGCCTCGACATTGCGCCCTATTTGATCTTTTAGTGTGATGCGGACACCACGTTGAAAGGTTGACATTGCATTTTTCAAACCAAAGGGCATGGATATATAATAGAAGGTGCCAACAAGGGTGATAAATCCAGTTTTTTCCTCATCCTCTACAGCCATGCGGAATTGATGATACCTAGAATATGCATCCAGAAAACACAAAAGGTCGCACCCCGCAGTGGAGTCGACTATCTGATCTATTTGTGGCAGGGGATAAGGGTCTTTTGGGCATGCCTAGTTGAGGTCGGTGTAGTCGATGCACATGCGCAGCTTGTCGTTGGCCTTCGAGATGACCACCGGGTTGGCCAACCATTCCGGGTGCAGCACTTCCCGGATGAAGCCGGCCTCCTGGAGCCGTGTCACCTCTTCGCAGATGAATGCCTATCACTCCGAGGCCTGTTGCCTTACCTTTTGTCGAACCGGCTGCGCGTCCGGTTGCACTGCGAGTCGGTGCTCAATCACTTCCATGGGGACTCCGGGCATATCCGACGGCTTCCAAGCGAACACGTCAGCATTCGCCCGCAGGAAAGAGATGAGCGCGTCTTCCTATTTGGGGTCCAGGCTACCGCCAATTTTGGCGGTCTTGGATGGGTCATCGCCCAGCTAGATGGGCTTGATCACCACCTTATCAGCCGAGGTGACACGCTTCTTGGAGACCCGAGAGCCCGAGGCCACGCTCTGGGGGTCCTCGGGTTCAACGCGGTCGGTCGCCGCCACCGTATCTCCTGCGCGTATCTCCGTGTAGTCCAGCGCGGTCATTACATCAGCACGGACGGTGATGGGGCCTCCGGGGCCTGGGATCTTGAGCTGGCGATAGGCATAGTGGGTAGCCGCCATAAACTTCACCAACGCCGGCCTACCAACGACGACGTAGTAGGACAGATTGAGGTCTGCCACATCGAAGTCTATCCGCTCGGTGCGAAAGTTGGAGGGGCTCCCGAACGTAATCGGTAATGAGATCTGCCCAAGGGGCCACACCTTCCCGGGTGTCACCCCAATGATGGTGTAGGATGGCCCGAGCACCATCCCCGGAGCCTTGATCACCTCAAAGGCCTTCGGGGAGAGGATATTGAGAGCCGCGCCCCCGTCGATCAGGACGCGGGCGACCCTAACATTGCAAATGGTGGGGGTCACAAGGGCCAAATGGCCGTTGCGGACGATGCTCCTCGGATGGTCCGTCTGGTCGAAGGTGATAAGCACCTCCGCCCAGAGTGATTGGCGCGCCGCCTCATGGGACGTCACAGCGTCCAGAAGCGCGCACCTCATGGCCTTGAGGTTCTGACAGGATACTTGGGCGCATGCCCCTCCGTCGATGGTGGCGACGATGTGCTTCGGGTCCTGGTAGCCTAGGTCGTCATCTTTGCCTCCGACGGAGGACGTGCTCTTGGCCTCCTCTCGCCGGTTGTCTATTGGCTCTGCTGGGGCCTTACCCTTGCGGCAGGCTTCCTTCTCTCTCTCTTTCCTCTCCTGCTTGTACTTCTGAACGCGCTCGGCCAGGTTCTGGACCGAGTGGCACTCAGAGAGATCATGGCGGGAGGATAGGTGCACTGTGCACCATTTGTCCCCGGACTAGCCCTGGGAGCGAGGGTTCGGGGTGCGCTCACGATTACTCGTAGGCTTGCCCCTTCGAGAGGGCTTCTTGGTTCAACGGCGAGGACATGGCCCTGCTCTCCGCCATGCGATGATTTCCGCTTCCGCCGCCGTTCTCACTGCTTCTCTCGGGACTCGGTCGGGGCAGCGTCAGCGGAGGCCGGGGCTGGATTCCTATGGTTCCAGACCCGAGCTTCTTCCTTGCGAGCCACCCGGTCGGTGAGCTCAAAGAGGTCGGTGGTGGTCCGGAAGGCCTTAGACTCGATCTTCTCCAGCATAGTGTTGTGGCATACGCCACTCCTGAAGACAAAGATCACTGCATGGTCAGCGATGGACGATATGGTGTTGCGTACCTGGCAGAAGCACTGGATGTATTTGCGTAGGGACTCGTCCTCTCCTCGCCGCACCATATGGAGATCGGCCTCCACACCCGGGCGCGGATACGTGCCCTAGAAGTTGGAGGTGAACTGCCAGCACAGGTCATCCCAAGAAGTGACAGACTGGGCGGGCAGGTTCATTAGCCTGGAACGGGCCTAGCCCTTGAGCGCCATGGGGAAAAAATTAGCCATGACGAATTCGTTGCTTCCCGTGGCCTCGATTGCCATGGTGTAGATCTGGAGGAACTCGGTGGGGTCCGAACTTGTTGGGCCAACGCACGTTGCGAAGATTGGGGATAAAGGCACGACAGTCGTTGCCGGCGGGAGGGGATGACGAGGGTTGGGGAGACTCTCGTGGCGTCGCACAGGATCCTGCGGGTGGCAGGGCCACTGCGGCCACTTGCCGTGCCCTTGAGGGCTCTCCCTGTGCTGGGGCCGCAAGTTGCGCATTCGCGCTTCCTGCGGAGGAAGCGTAGTCTTGTGCCTGCCCAGCGCGACGTGCGTCGCGGAGCTACTCAATACGCAGCGGCGCCAACCGCGTCCTATTGGGCTGTTGCCAGGGGAACTTCGCCTGTCCACGCAGCGGCTACTGCCCTTCTCGCCCGTCGCCGTGAAGATGACCTAACTGTGGCATGGGAGCCACGTGGACGATGGCTTGAAGAAGCCAAATAGGCGGCCAGTTGGCGCTAGGCCGTACTGACCAGCCTTGCCACGTCGTCGAGCCAAAGCTTAGCGTTGGACTCCTCGCCCGGTGTAATCGGGTGGGGGGTGGCGTAGGAGGGTTTCTGCTGCCTGGAGGGCGCCCTTAGGCGTGCCAAACTCCAAACTGTGGTGGACGCCGCTTTGTCGTGGCTCACCAGTGCGTTCGCCCTGGTGCAATCCAGGGCCCGCAGCCGCGCCGGCAGTCTCGCGGGGCGGTGGCTCCTCTCTGCCCTCGCCTGCCATTGCGGCAGGGGGCGGTGGTGCTCCGGCCACTGCTGCGGCCGACGGGGGAGGAGGGAGTGTCGAAGCTTTGGCCGCTGTGGTGGCTGGTGGGGGAGGAGGAGGTGGCGGGGCCACCCTCCTGCCTTGCCGACGGTGTCAGAAGTTAGGGCTGTATTCGCCCGTGTCAACCTCCTCGATGTCGTCATTGGCCAGATCGCGCTCGTGTGACGCGAGGGAGCCGGATGCGGTCCGCAGGAAGTAGCCGTGGACCATGGTGGAGACGGAGATGAGTGGCCCTGCCGGGAGGCGGGAGAAACCGCAAACTCAAACCTTGAAATAGCGCACACCCCCTACCTGGTGCAACAGCTGTCGATGCGTGTGCTTGACACGCAGGGATCTCGAGGACTCCCTTTTTAGTTCGTCACGGGGGTGCGGTGTACCAAGGCCTAAGCTAAGGGAAGAAGGTGGGCAGGTGAGAAGACAAGCTAAACACACATGACACCAGGGTTTATACAGGTTCGGGCCGCTGAGAAGCGTAATACCCTACTCCTGTTCTTGTCGTTGATATAGTAGATGGAGGAGTACAATATTTGGTATGGTGATCCTTTTGTGCTACAATCAAAGTATATCTGACTCTTCTCCCAATCTCGTTTTCTTCTATCTAGATGGAGCACTATCCTTGGACGGCGCTAGAGCTAATGACTGAGGTGCACTGTAGTGTGAATCTATACTTGTGATCTTCTAGGAATGAACCAACCTCCTCTTGAAGGGACCCGGGCCTCCTTTTATAGGGCCAAGGGGACACCACAGTAGTCCTACATTATTCATTCCACTCCTCGCCGGGGAGTGGTTCATGCTCTGTCTTATCGGGGGTCTTCTCCTATACCTGCTCCTGTTGCCACGTCGTGGGAGTTGCTGGGGAAAAACGGGTGATGATGCTGTCATTTTTTAGGTACGGGAAGGGTCAACCACCTACTCCAGCATGGGCCCACTTGTCGGCGACCCTCCAACAGGAATAAGGGTGACACATCCCCCCAGCTTCTCACTCTCTCTCGCCCACGCAGCCGTCCGTCGCATTTAATGTGACGGTGACCGGCTAGGGGGAGGGGAGTGGGTAACCTGACAGTACAGTCAGCTCGCGCTCGCCGGTGAAGACTTTGCTCTCCTTCCGTCCCGTGCAAAAGATGATGATGATGAGCACTGACAGGCGCGCCTCACTTCGCATTAAATGCGATGGGGCAGCGCCTTAGCACTATTCTCGCGTTGAATTAAGTTGTTGGCGGTTGAGCTCGCCCCTCTCGCGGGAGAGGTGTGGGGTGGTGCGGCCATGGTTCGGGTGCTCCCAAACCCCTTCCCTTGAGGGATAATGGCCTCCGGGTAGCCCTCGGGCCTGACCCCTCGGGGTGGCCACGTGGCCGCCCGTGGCCCGAACCTTTCAGGGTGATCCAAGTATTTTGCTATTTTGCGCCACTTATATAAATGCGTCTGTTCATGCACGCGTCACATCCTTAGTATACCCCCGGGCCCATATCACCGACATGCTGGTATCACTATCAGAGTGTTATCAACATGTAGATCATAGGGAAATGAAGGCAACTAGGTTCGTGTAGCGGTGAATTCAGGAGCCTAGAGGATCATTGATAGCAAGACTTGCAAGAATACACAACAAACACAAAGTGGAGTTGGTTTTCATACAGGTCTAGGCACCTAAGAAGGATAATAGCCCTACACCATGTTGCTTGGTGGCATGTTTCTTTGATCAATTATTAGGCTTGTTGTCAAGTACAATGAGCCGTGGCTGAGGCTAGTCTAACCTATCAACTAGATTGTGTAGGCTATTTGGGATGTGTATATGTGGTGCTAGTTGATGACGCATAGGCGAATTGACGACTCTCTTTCGTAGGGCTTCGATGACTCTAGTTGAGTGGTCTTCAAACTCCTGGTAACTTAATTTATCTTTTTCATGTCCTTAGTACCCCATAGGGACATGTATATTTATACCCCTAAGGGGTGTTGTGTCCTAGTCGGAATCAGGATTTCTAATAAGGTATCATGCCGGACAAGAAAGAAATCAGGCCTATACTATCTGGATTTTGTCTTCCATGTATAGAATAGTTTCCTTGCCAAATATGCATCATGCTCTACTAAGTGGGCCATTCTCCGTACGTGTGAAGGTATTCGTAATACATGATTACCCTAATACAGATACCGACTACTATGAAATGATTGTTCCCTTCTGCTTCTAATAAATTATTTGTTTCTCTACTTTTCTTTCCAAATGAATCTTGAGAATGCATCTTAGCATTGAATTCATGAATGGAGATGTTTATGAATTCTTCCAAGGTGTCAAAGAAAAGAATAACCTCATTAATATTAGCAATACTTTGCTTAAAGTTGGACAAATTTTTACTCTAGATTTTCAGCATTTTCATGAGGATCTTGAACTTTGCCGCTATTCTTTTTCCTGGATCTTGTGTTGAGCAAGGAGGGTTCCATTTTGTTTGTATAACCATTTTGAACTCTGAATGGTGCAACAATTAATTATCAAAATGTAAAGATTGGACATCTGGGGGTATTGTTTCCAATTTGTATCACACATGGAACACAACTCTTAGGTAGTTCTTGCTAGAGGTAGATCTATCAAGTCTGGCAATTTGGTTGTCCAGATTGGTGAAGTGAAGAACTAGTCCAGCCTTTCTAGCAATGGTTGTTCTTACATATTGCTCCAAGTGATTTTCTTCGTTTGGGCAACAACTCAATCAAACCTAGTTGGCTAATGGCCTCACTGAAAATGAACATGTCATTGAGGATGCTGAGTCTAATTCATATTAGACCTACTTAACAACAAAACCAGACATGAAATCTCCCTTAACTGTTAAACCCAATTTATTTAGTGGTGTGTATTGAGGTTTCATCCCATGTGACACATACATGGCAAGTTGACCGGCCTTCATCCAACGTGGTGATTATGTGGAAGAAATTTCCTAGTAAGACCTGCATGTCATATTATCAACTTAGTAAATCTCCTCCATCTTGGTTCTCTCCTCTACCCCCTTCCATGTTTTAAATTTTCCATCCTCGGCCATTGGTATCTACTCTCGATGAGTAGCAACGTAGAAATTAAACATAGGACCATGGTTAAGTCAACCTCATCAAGGTCCCACATTGCACCATGGCTACGCCTGTTCATGTTGGGCCTGGCCTGATCAGCCCAACCCACATGTCATGAAAAAGCCTGAGCCCTATATAGTTTAATGAGAGAGCTCAAGGATTGGGCCAGGCTTTGGGCTTGATTTTTTTTTTTGCATCATCAGGCTCCGGCTAGGCTTAAGCCAGGTTTTTTTCCAAGCCTTTTCAAGGCCCGGTCTAGCCTAGGGTTTGAACATACCTAACTATGGCCCAAGATGGGTAGGCTGTTGTGGGACGAATTTGGTGAGATTCCTCCTCCACCCCCACCTTTCCGCTACCATCACCTAAGAGGATGTGAATAGAGCTGAAGCATCATAGCGGCCACTTAAGCCCCCACTTCCCCGAGCTATCACATCCTCCCCTACAGCCACAACCTCATCGAGCTAGCTGTCACGCCCGGAAAATCACCTTTTCTGAACGCTAGTGTATTAATCCCTGTCCCAGGAAAAGCTGGGGTACACCACAACAAATTGAATACAAAAACACATCTTTATTACATCGTTAATATTTACAATATTACAAAGGCACTTTAGGCCTGACAACAAAAGATAAACAAATAAACTGCAGCGGACTAGCGGGCCTACGACTCCAACTTCACAGGCGCTCAACTGGGGTATAAGCCAAACTCCATTTAGGACTTCTTCTTCTTCTTAGCTTCCTTGCTGGAGGGGGAAAAGAGAGAGCAAAACTGAGTACTCCAACCGTACTGAACAAGCCACACCGGCAAATGCAAGAATAGATGCAACAAGTCTCGAAGGATAGGTTATTTTGCTAGAAATGAGCAGTTCACAACCATTTTATTTTTAAGGCAATTTTAATAAATCCACGACCCTATGTCTAGTCAATATTAAAGAATATCACGGTGACATATTCATGCTGACCGGCCTTAATCCCAGGTTAAACCACATGAATTTTAGTATCATTATTCCATCAAATTTTAATTAGAGAAATATCTAACTTGGGTACATTGCTCGGCTTGCCCATATCCGAGGGCTCGGCTATTCGAATAAATTTACTCTGATCAGAGATGTACACTTTCACCACATGACACCACTCCCTCACGTGTACCCCACGTGTCGAATACCACCACGGTATCCCGGGCGAGAGCAGTGACACAACCTTTCGCCCCATACTAAACCTAAATGGTTAGACAGACGCAAACCCCCGTTGCCGGCCAATTCCCTGGGACAGGGCGATTTCATGCCCCGGCATCTCGACACTCAAACCCAGAGGCCTTCATTTGCCGAGGTATCAACCCAAAACCAGGGCATCTACTGCATCCGTGTCCTCCCATTTACGTTTAGTACAGAACTACGGATCATGCGTTGCCCACTCTGCATGTGGTTGTATGGTAGTGCTTTGCAACAGAGGCCCAAAGACCGGTCCTTATG
>CM002483.1:4775108-4822418 GCA_000325765.3 Leersia perrieri
TAAATAATGTCACTAACTGGTTTTGGTTACCTAGGGTTGTATACACAATAAGGCTATAACAAAGGACTAGTAGGCATAGGCAGTGCTAAATAAAATTCATCATGAGCGCAGTAATTTTTGAAGTAAAGCATCATGCATAATTTAAATCAAAATAATTTTGCAAATGGGATTGACAACATGTTCAATGAATGGGTGTGACTTGCCTTGCTCGAAACGGACTTCCAACGGCTTCACTTCCCTCCACAGAAACTCCGAACAACAACAACTACACGAGAGAAACAAAACTAAAACTAGACTAAAGCTCTAAAAAAAGGCATGAACAATACATAAAAAGAATATACATGTATTCTTTAGGTTATAACAAAAAGAAAGAGAGTTAAACGGGTCATTTAGGAGTTTGGATGCCCAAGATATGACCATCTGAATTTTATATGTAATTAAGTGGACATTTCCGAATTGTTGTATTAATTTTCCATAGTAAAAACATGATAAACACGCCACCGAGGAGAGATAGCAGCGTGGCGGCACGGGAGACGAGGCTCACCAGCACAGGACGGAAGAACGGGGTCGGGGAGAGGATTCTCACCACGAGACCGACGGCAGCGGAGACGACGAGGGGAGGTTGATGACGATCTTTAAGCTGCAGCCACGACCTTCGGCTTGACCCGACGTGGTTCTGGTGAGGCTTTGGTGATGAACTCGAGCTTGACGACAATGGGTCTGCGAGGCTGAGCTTGTTCTTGGTGACGGGTTGCCGAAGAGAGACGGTGCAGCCGGTTGTGATCTGTGGAGTCTTCTGTACTTGACGATGAGGACGACGTTCCTACTGCCTTAGACTTCTAGAAGGCGGCACCTGAGACAGGCATGACGAGATAGAGTCCAGGAAGGGTCAACGACTGGTTCTGATCCGACGGGGAGGAAACAATGGTTGGGGCAAGACGACACGGGCGATGTTGATGATGGTGACGGAGTAGCAGCATGTCCCAGCAGAATGGTGCTCCCACGAGGTGCACAGCGCCAAGGTGAACAGCGATGTGCTTGCACAGCAGAAGCATGGCTGCTGCGGCCCAACCGATGATGGTGGCAGTGGCTATGTGACACGGCAGTGGACATGACGGTGTTAGTGCGACATGGACAGTGGTGGTGGCGGCGCTGTGCAGCAGTAGTGCGACACATAGGCGACATGTGTCATGTGGCACAGCTATGCAGTGGCAGTGGCGGTGTTGGCGGCACAGCTGTGACACGGGGGTGTTTGTGGTGAGGCGACATGGCGGCTACAGCGGCAGAGGCGGTGGTGTGTCAACGACAAGGTGTGGCGACAGCAGCATGCCGGGTTTGGTGGTGGCTGGCTGCGGTGTGATGGTGGAGACAGCTGCAACGGCAGTGGTGGTGCAGCGCAACCATGGCGGCGATACACAGCACGGGTATGCAGCGATGGTGCAGCAGCGGCGCTGGGGTGTTGGTGGTGGCCGGTGGTGACTAAGCAGTGGTGGCGGTGAGGCAACGCAGCTGCAACGACGGTGCAGCAATGGCGACAGCACAGAGGTGGCGTGGTAGCGGTGAGGATGATGGCAATGCAACAGCGGTGACAACGGCACGCTGGGTTGATGGTGGCCGGCTGCTGCAGCCATCCGGCGAGGAGGACGACGCCGAGGTGGACCAACGCAGCCACAAGGATAGCGGCGACAATGATGATCGGCAGCGTTTGGTGGTGATCTGGCATGTTCAGAGGGGCTGCCAGCAAGGATTGAATTGTCGGCGATGGTGCTCATGGGCTGCAGATCGTTGCAGCAGCGCTGTAGGAGGAAGAACGACGTCAAGGAACCCACTGATCGGCCATCAGTGACAGCACATCACCGGAGAAGAAGACGTGGCCGTTCCCGGTGATCAAAGCATCGATTTGATGGGAATTTGTGGGGGATTTGTTGAGGAGGTTGAGGCGAACCGATTTTTGGTATCAAACAGTGGAGGAATCAAGTGGGGAGGAAGATCAATCACTGGGGTTTTCACTGGAGAGAGAGAAAGCAGAGGAGTCGGCAGAGGAATGGGTCGGCAGAGGGAGGAGACGACTTCTCTCCCTGCCTTGCCGAGTGGGACGGGGAAGGCGGAGAGGTGGAGCTGGCCTGGGCTAGGCCAAGAGGGGAGGTGGAGAGGCAGGGGCCACATGGGCTAGGCCCAAGCCGAGGCGAGGAGAGGTGGGAGGAGTTGGACTAAGGCCCGAGAGAGGGAGAGGGCCCGGGAAGAAGGAGGAGAGGACTTTGGTTCGGATTCGGTCCAAACAAAAAGGATGAGAAGCGAACTTCGGATCAGCAGAGAGAGGATTTTTAGACCGACTTTTGGCCCAGAAGATAAGGAAGATTATTTTTAGATTTTCCATTAAAAACTCGGACATTAGGTTGTTGTTGCTTATTATATATTTTTCGGTGCTACGTAAATTCAAGTAAAAATTAGGGAACAATTTAGAGCACAAAGAATTTAAGAAAATTACTCCGACGCTCGCTCGAAATTTTCTTAGATGTATTTTATGGTTCGATGATTTTCCTTTGACTTTTATTTAATTTCTATTATTCTAATTGGAAGATGATTTTTAACAGTATGGATTTATCGGACGCGACACTAGCTCCGCCTTGGCCCCATCTAGTTCCCTCATCCCTAGCGTCATAGGCGCCTCACCACCAAGATCCTTCTCCGCCACAGAGGAACCTTAATCTTGCTGTCACTTAGCTATGAACGTGCGACTACCACCCTCTTATAGATTTGGCACACGTGGTAGCCGTGTTAAGCGCTGACCATGTTTTTGTCAGAGGAGACATGAATCGACACTCAGGGGATGGTGTGCCGTCCTCCTCAACCTTCTGTCTGTTGGAGTGTTGTGCATGGATATACCAAGGTCGCGACTTGTGTCGTCCTTTCACTTAATGTAGCCGTTATCACGGTGGAGGCCAACGGTCTGCGGTGACGCGAGGGAAAATAGGGAGTTCTGAACACCTTACAGTGCGCAGGGTTAGGCCTTTTATGGGGTTATATAATAAAGGATTACAAAAATTAATGGTGAACCGCATCTTTCACTACCTTTGTTTTAAATTTAGGACACACCAAAGGCTGATAGTTTGATCCCACCAGGACTGCACGTAGGTCGACAATTGATAAAGCAATGTTTCTTTTTTTTTTTCGAGGAGGTGGCAGGAGTTTAAGTTTTTTCTACATGATCAGTTGGTACATGCGCCAAACTGACCATCATTCCCCAAATTTGTCAGATTTCGAGGTTTAAACAAGACTAAAGCGTTACTCTCGCGCTATTGCTGCCTGTCTCTCACAACAAAGATTTATAGCCATTGATATTACGTACTAAACATTTTCTGATCTGTTGTTGAAGACTCGATCATTCCTTTGTAGCCATATGCTCCATGCCGTGTAAATGATAATTCCATCGAAAAAACGTCTTTGCTCTGTGACGATTTTCCCCCTCACTGCTTCCCACCATCCTATGAAATCTTCCCTGAATCTTGACATCTGCGGTAGATTCACCCCTAGATATTGCGCTAGTTCATCCCAAACTTATTTAGCAAAACAGCAAGTCATTAGAAGATGGAGGGCTAATTCATCTTGAGACCCACACATTGTGCAAATAGTATTATTTAGCCATCCGCGCAATTGTAACCTGTCAGCGGTGAGAATTTTCCTTTGGACCATCAACCATACAAAAAATTTGCATTTATTTTCATATTTTGCTCTCCAGATGTTAAGGTACCTTTTGTCCACAACGTTTCCCATGAATTGAATCTGGTAAGCGGAGCTTGCTGTGTAAACACCTGTAGTGGTCCATCTCCAGATAATTTTGTCATGTTGGTGCTCGTTCAGGTTTACATGCTGAATACAATGCCATAATTCGACGAATTCTTGTGCCTGTTCCAAAGTACTGATTCTTCTCACTGGCCGCATCCAATTTTGGTTCTGCAATTCATATTAAAGCAATGTTTTACAAAATACTATCACCGCGCCTACATATAATGACAACATTTGCTAAAAAAATATTGTCACTGAACATACATTGATCAACAAGAATATTCTAGGCATTAATTTTCATTGTCCACTCTCACAAGGAGCCAACAGAAAATGTCATTGCACAACATGCATTCTTGTGAGGCCCGGATCAGTCAATGGATTTCCGCAGATTACGAAAACCAGGGGTCCTATTTTTAATATTGACTACCATCACTACTTATACTCAAGACTCAACGTACTAGCTATAACAAAGCCTTTTTGAGTTAGTGTAGTTAACAAACACTGGAGAAGAGCAATTGCACATCTTGCAGCCGTAAGCCCATTACTTTGATTAAAAAAAAAGAATAGATGCCCTAACTATACGACACTTTGCTCTTGTCATCCATTGTATGTGTGTGATCATGCATGCAACTTGATTAATAGTAATATAATTAAGCCACGCCACCACATATGCACACATACACATATACTATAACTGTAAAGTGTGTCGTCATCTCACCGTGTGTTCCCACAACAACCAATTAATCGGGCAATTGCACATCCACTTTCCACGTAATTTGATGTCAAAACGCATTGGCCACATTATTTTTGTTGAGACATGGATGGGGTTTGGACAGGTTTGGACGGCAGATTCATGCATATACTCTCTCTTCATTTGTACGTGGTGTGATAAAAGAACATATATATGTTATTGGCACTTTAAGACCATGAACCATTAAGTAGCAAATCATAGGGTAGATCAAGGTCGTTCAAATATAAAATCAATTGTGCACACATAATATGCGTGTCAGATAAACAGCTGGTGAAATCTGCCAAAGTGGAGAGTACACTAGGTAGCTAGGAGTCAAAAGGGAGAATATTAATTGGATGATTGTATCACAGAAAGTTAGAGCTAGAGCTATCCCCAATAGTTCTCTTTTTGCAGATTTGACTTGTGAATTGGAACATTTTGTTAAAAAAATTCTGAATTTGCATCACACCTTCTCTTTATCGGGAACTAGTTCTTGCTTCAAGTTTGTTTCAAGTTCTTGCATAGTACGCCCTCCTCACGTCTAGCGTTAAAAATTTGTCCTCAAATATATATAAGTATCAATGTGTGTTTGTTTATACTCTCTCGTCTCAACTAATCACAGTCATCTCTCATTTAATTTTCTACATATCATTTCATATTAACCAGTTACAATTAACACAACATCATTTAATTCCACTTAATTATTTAATAACCGTGCAAAACTTGAAAAATCCTTATACTATAGATTTCACGGTGTATTTTTGATGACAAGACAAGCAATTAACTTGCTTCTGATTGCCCCGAAATTGACACTTTGAGTTGAAGGAAAACAAAAATAAACGACCAGTTACATAAGTACCTTGCATGCTAGCTAGTAGCTATACATGATAGTATCCACTATATAGGAGCGCACATTTTAACTTGCAAGTTGCAAACTGCAGAAGTCAATGCTAGTCTTCTAGTATTATAAAATAAATTTCAGGGTGCATGCATGCATGACATCAGACTATGAACTATGGTGACCTAACTCAAAACTGCTAGCGACATCAAACGTTATGTGTGCAAATATTTGTCCCCAGGATTTGGATCCTCTGATTTTGTATAAGGTAAAGTCAGAAGCATAATACCTGTGACTTTGGTATGCTTATAGACATCTGATTTGCTTCGAATCAATGAGATCGATTTGCAACATTACCCAATATAAAGTGAAATATTACTTTTTATACTGTTCCAATAAAGTAATATCTGCAGAAACAGACTCAAATTACTATCTTTGTTCGCCCTAAAGTCAAATGATCCATTCCCATTTGGACAACTTTCAATTATGCTTATTACTTCTAGCCAAAGAGCTTATTTCCCGGAGCAGAAGCTCAATGAAGAATTTTATTGATTTAAAAAGGACTTAAATTGAATTAGTTATGAATTTTTAAAGTTTACTCTAACAACGACAAATGTGTCTTCTTACTTAACGGACAATAAGCAGTGAAGTGACGGCAGTGACATAAAAATAGACAAACTTAAACAAGTAGCATAGAAGGGAGAAGCCAATTTTGAGTGGCATATAAGGGATCCGGCCAATTTTGAGTGGCATGTAAGGGATCCGGTCAAATTTAAGTGGCACATAAGGAATTCTCCCTAAATCCAAATTTCGAACTCCACACGGCAATCTAAGGCTACCGTGTCATATGCCACCACACAGTAACTGCAGCTTGTTGAAGCTGAAAGTAAAATATTACGAATAAATTATAAAACACAATAAAAATTTTTAGGAAATTAAGAAATATTCACGTAAATAGTGGATATCTTTGGTCAACCCATCTCTTGTTTTTCTATTTTCTTTTTAAAAATTTAATAGAGCTTCAAAATATAAAAAAAAGTTTGTTATTTTCACAAAACTCTGTTCAGCTGATAGCAATAGAATTAGGTACTACTTGTTGCTTTGTTTTAATATTTTTCACCATTTTTCTCAAACTTCACTTCGAACAAAATTCATTAAACCCTACCACTGGTTACGCGTGGTAACCATGGTAATGTTAATCCTGGTATATTATTGGAAGAAATGAGCTTGACTTGCTAGAGTGCCCATTGGAGTTCATTTATATAATTAATACCATCTCAAAGAAACACAACTAAATTCTCAAAAAAAAAAAGAAACACAACTAAAGTGCAAAATAAATACCATTTTCAATGATTAATCATAGCAAAACGACAATACAAACATGCATAATTACAATTTGGCCATCACGTTACCATCGATCAAAGCTGTGAAGCGACTACCATTAATTATTTGCTCCCTGACTTTCTCCCTTTATTTTCTTAAGATTTTAACCATATCAGTCCCAGACATATGTCTTATAGCATCCGAAAATCTGAACAAACTTATTTAAAGCCATTTCTATTAAGTTTTCAATTTAAAAAAAGTGTCTAGAAAAATTCAAAAACTATATGTTAATATATAGTAAATACATAGAACATTTCTATTCTGGCTGGAATATTCAAAAACCCACCTCTGAATCTGTCATGGTATTTTTGGCGTTCATTGATGTATAGTTTTATGTATTGTTTACTCCATATACCTAATTATGGTGGGGTGGGGGGGAGGACAAAACTGCGATATTTAAATTATTCTTCCAAAAGAAAATAGAAGTATATTAATTTTAAAAACAATAAACTGAAAATTTATGGCACTTGCATTTTCAGCATAATTTGTTTATATTTGCGATGACATTTTATTACAGAAGTTCTTTCTGGGATGGGATTTTCCTAGTCCTGTTCCTTTTGTGATGGCTTATTTTTAGAGCAATTTAATAGTCCTCGAGAAGATGAGGTAACATTTTTTCTGGTATAAATTTGGTACTTCAGGCATTAAGAGTTACTAAATTTTGGTACCTCTCGGTACATAACTGTAAAATTGCTCTTATTATTATCAAGTTACTTATCCTTTTGAGTTGACAAAACCAAACTATCATCAGTACCAAGCAGGATAACTTATCTATAATCAGCAATCTGTTACACACTGGAATGTGTCAACATGCATCTTTTTATTTACATCAGGATAAACAGCTTTACACAGAATGCACTGAGTATGTGAGATGTTTTTATTTACAATACCCCTATTTAAAAGGTCCACAAAAGTACCAGCTACCTATAGGAGTGCACGCACGCCAAATTCTATTCCTTCTAGCTAGCTATCAAACTCTGGCCTTCGATTGTGCTTTCGGTTTAGTGGAACAAAAAAAGCATCAAAAGTAGTAGATGTGACGGAACTGAAAGAAACGTGAGGCACCTGAAGCTGAAAGACGCCTAATCCAATTAAAGAGAAAAATATAACGAAGAAACATATTTCTTCTAAAATTTAAGGAAATAACTAGTTATAAAGGTCCACAGTATTTATATATATTAATAAAATACTTAATCTCCACCCTATTTTCAAATTAGCTAAAAAAATCATGTATCCTACGCCGTCCACAATTTTATTTCGATTGTAGGTTTTTTAAGAGACTAAGGATAAAATGAAAAGGCTACGATGATCCTCACTGAATGAGGGCTGGTTTGGATGAGGGACGTTGAGGTAAGATAGGAAAAAAAAATTAATAATCGGTAGTGATGGAAGTCATGGAACAACTAATAGTGTAAAATCCTTTGTATTAGTGAACAAATGGAGAGCCTCAAAATACAGGACAAAAGGAGTACTTTTGAACAAAACCTACTACTTTAAAATCATGAAATGAAATTCATGTTCTTTTTTTTTTGAGGGCCGAAATTCATGTTCTTTAAAAAATGTATAATTTACAGAAAAAGGTTATTGCACAATGATGATCAGAGACTATCTATGTACGTCAACCCATTAACCACATATGCAGCACCACAAAAGACCACACTTGATCCACTTGCTTACTATTTCTTGTCACCACATTCGAAAAAAAAGCTCCACTCGATTCTCTCCTATAAATATGCCTCTAGTTGTTCATACTCTCACAATCAAATCGATCACATACACACATTTACATACGCCTACAATCTCCCAATTTTCCACATTTTCTCAAGTTATATATCTATCTAGTAGCTAGCTCCTATCAGACTTGCAATGGCTCATCCACATATGTCAAGGGTGATCTTGTTCACGCTCTTGTTGGCATCCTCCTCCTCATGCCTTGCACAAGCTAGGTTGATGCCAAGCCGTGATCATGGCCAAGTAAATGCCAAGGAGAGCAGTGCTTCTAAAGAAGCTTCCCCTCATGATTTTCTAGAAGCTATGGCGCCGCCACTGCCGCCGTCGCCGCCGGCGACCGACATCATCCATCCCGATAGCAGCGGCTGGATGATGCAGGGGTCAGTGCCCAGTCCAGGGATCGGCCACCGTGTGTAGATACGTACGTATAGTACATATGAAAAATGTTAATTGCCATATGTATGTATAATATAATCTAGCTTGACTATTTATAGCTTAAGCTAGTGTGTATAGGTTGAGATCAGGATTATGTTTGTATTCTTTCTTGTTCAGAGAATGTCTATATAACCCTGAACTTTGATCAGCAGTACTGGATCCTACATATACCTTGAACTATATTATTAACTAGTTTATTTGTTCACAACCTTGAACTTTCCAACATGGCTGAGATAGTTCCTGGTCTGATTCCAAGATGTTTTTGCGTACTAGTACTTGTAATGTTGATTGAATAAATTTGCCATTTGGCATGGTGACTGGACCTGCCAGCCCTATCCTCCGCTAAGCTTACCTTGACATGCAGAAGCATTACGGCATGTATAACAGGAATTATTATAATAACAAGACTATCAAACTGCAAACTACTTTACTGTGTTCAATAAGTTCAATAAAGATTTCATTATTCAAAGAAAAATGCAGCTCCAAACTAGAGAAGAGAATATTAGGCTAGTCTTAATGTACAGTTCCATCACACAGAATAAGTGTGATAAATACTTTGGTTTGATGAATGAAACAACCAGCACAATATCATCTCGCAGTTTTATAGGCTAGCCACAACATTCAATTAATTGTTGCATGATATTATGATCAAATATGATCATGGTCGCACTAGATCGATCGTATCGAGTTGGGGGAAAAAACCGTCTGCTGTCTCAATGCAGTTCCTGTGGGTTTTATATATATGCTTCGAAACACAGCACCAACCGATTTCACCGGAATGTTTTTTGCCACACATTATTTTTGTTGATTTGGCATTTTATTCAATGGGATGGAACCCCGCTGAGACGGTTAAGCTTAATATCGACTATAAGATTAAGGTAAGGAGTTTTGCTGTATGAGGGCAAGGAAGGAAAAAAGAGTAATTAAAAATATGTTGGTGGATTAATGGTTATAGTCTTCTTGTCTCAAATGCTGTAAGGGCAACCACAATGTATTTGATTGAAGTGGACAATAACGTGAGACCATTGTCAGTTGGTAAGACTTAACACCACTCAACATAACAATGTTCATAATGTTTGAGCATATAGTCTAAGAATTAAGATGGTCCCACCAAAAAAGTATCATTCCATTCTCAACTTCTAGGGAGTTTCTCGTGCAAGCAACAGTATATGTGTCAGCGGCACAGTGTAAATAGTATTGTCTAGTTTCTTGCTACCAGGTAGTAGAGAAGCATTCAATGCTTATTACCAGGTATGACCAGGTATTTGTTGAGTACCACTCACAGAATGGTTGTGACCAAGTAGTAGAGAAGCATGCATTTAATGCTTATTATCAGCCTTATCACAACATTGTAGATGCCCTAAAGAGATAGTATACAGTTTGATGTGTATTGTATACAAGCCTATACCAGGTTTAATTAGTTAAACAGCTAAATCCATTCTTGGTCTACTTGCTCATTTGCCAGCTGATTATATTAATGAAAGCCTTTCATTTCCCAAGGAGACGCTTATGGTCCAGTCAACCCCTGTAGGCAAAACCACCTTCACTTCACCAATTAGAGCGTTATTTGGATCACGTTAATTGGAAAGTTTAGGGCGTCAAATACCGGGTGCCCTGGATGGATTACGGATCCGCAAAGTCTAAGAGAGTAATTAAATGTACTCTTTTAACTCTTTTTTTGATGTTATTTGAGTACTCCCTCCATCCAACATCATGCAGCTAATTCATGTGACGTATTTTATTCCATAAGTACAAAGGTGTGAACAATAATATTTCTCTACTAGAAATTTATTTTTACGACATAGAACTGATGTTGTCAAACTTAATTTCATTCAAAAGCATATTTTGTAATTATACTATCAACCCACAAATGATGTCTAGTATGAAAAAATTATGTATCAAACCTCTGTCCTAGTGAATGGGTTGGGTCTGATTGGATTGGATAGAACGTGCATTTCTGTGTTGGAATAATCTCTGCATGTGTACGTGGCGCCACTATCTCATATGCTGGGATATTAATTGGCCCACTACTTTGAACTCAATCTGCATCAATAATATATATGCGATAGTATAGTCTGAATGCATGCATGCTCATCGTTTCGTGCACTGCACTGTCCTAACTAGTGCTTGATTGACCTGGCGCTGCGTACCATAAATATGTTGCTTGCATCACTACTTCATACTGGCTAACGCGGTGCATATGGATTGATATTGCCTCTAGAGTGCTTAAGGATTACCATCTAAAACCTTCAAGTTAATGTGTTAACTTTTGGTAGTCACATATACCACATCAGTCTAAAATATAACAAATTTTAGCTGTCGATCTAGACAACTGTCTAATTCATAGCTAAAAGGTATTATATTTTGAGGGAGTACGTAGCATCATGCTTGCATTTTTTTTTCTTGCTACATGTGTATGAATATATCGACCGGGAGATGCTACAGTTGAGAGTCAAGGATGACTCGATCTTTTGTAACGGTGTACATTAAAAGCACACCGTTAATTGTTGTCGATTGTAAGGCATTTTTGGTGTCCCTTTAGTGGTATATAGAATACCTTTTAGTGTTGGCAACATATATAGTGGAAACCAACTCTCCGTGTAAACTATGAAAACTTTCAATCTGATTCACACGATGTTGATCCAAAGGTGCGCTCAATAGAGGTGGGAGGGGTGATTTGCAAAACTCTTATGAGAGGTAGGAGGGATGATTTACAAATACGCTTTTGCAAATCACCCCTTCCATCTCCTTTGAGCACACCCTTGAATCAACATCGTGTGGCTTAGATTGAAGTTTTCATAGTTTACACGGATAGTTTCCACCAGATATATTGCCTTTAGTGTTATAGTGTTATTATAGGTATATATACCATCTGATTTACACGGATAACTATATATCCAGAAACAAAAAGAAAAAAAACAATAACATAAATTTTACTTCAGGATCGATGCATGTATTTTCCTGACAATTTCTAGCTATCAAGGCTAATTGAGTTTCTGGTATATCTCAACTATAAACTATAAAGAGATTTATATCTCACCAATGATGAGACTCACCAAGGATGAGAAAGCCATCCTAACATTTGAGGCAGCGTTGCGCTATAGGTTAATTTCCTATTCACTTTCCTAATATTGTCTTGTTTCTGAAAGAAGTAGATCACCACGCAGCGTGCACTAACACATATGTGTCAATATCGATATCTTAGACGATTTGTACCTGTCATCTCCTAGGGTTCAATTCTATGAACTGATAACGTAGGAGGAGCAAGGTCAGTGACGAAGTGAAGTCATCTCAGTCAGTTCAGCAACTGTTTGTTTGTAAACAACTTTTTTATATGCATGTTTCTTACTGTAGAACCGTTTGTGTACCAAACTTTTAATTTGATCCAGACATGTTTCTTGTCTATATTCATAACTAAAAGTAGCTATATTTTGAGTATAATATTAGGTATTTAGCTTCTCACCTGGTTTGCTAAATTATAATTTGACAATTAATTTCTTTCATAATATACTATCAACAATTATAAAAATGACATCACACGAATATATTTTCAAATACAAATCTAGTGATACATGTATATGACACAAAATGCATATATATATTTGTAGTTCAGTTATACTAATCTAGATTTTCAAATGGTAACTTTATGGAAAATATAGGCACCTTATATTTTCAAACAGAGCGAGTACATATGAGATATATTAGCATAAATGTATCATTGCAAACAATAAAATATTTTAGAGTCTCGTTTTGGAGGTCTCTACTGTCAGTATTATACTACCAGTAAAAATAATATAAACCGTCCATATAAGAATATCCCTCTATATTTTTATTGTCATTAATTAGGGATGAAATCTATTAGATTAAAAAAATATAGAGAGATTAATTTCTACTGACAGCAGAAACCATCAGAACGAAGCTCACTATTTTTACTCTAGTGTCCACACAGATTTTAAAATATATATACATTGGGACAAAAATGCTAACTTCTCGTCCGGAGGAAAATAAATTCCGATGACAACAATTGCTTGCATACAAATCATTTGACTTGTGGAAAATATATTATAGTACTTGATGAATACCTGCAATCATTTAAAGCACTCCAAAAGCCTTCGCTAAACTGTGTGCCAAAAATGTGCACTGTTGCTTCTGCTTTGAAACACCAGCAGTTGTGTGTTGGTTAGTGCAGAAATGTGCTACACCTTTTTTTTATTATTATTTCTTTTGAGGCAAACTAATTGGGAACTTCCATTTCATTACCTCCTACCACGTCTGCGTGGCATGCACCATATAAATGTCCATGCATGCAGAAAATGGATTCTCATTTTTAAGCACATCGCTGTGATATGTACCAGTGAAGGGTGCAGGATTTTTGGGATCGGTATTCAGAGACTTCTAACAGTTTTCAGCTATGACAGCTCAAAGTACTTTACATCAAGTGTTTGGCCTCCAATAGCCGTTGAGCTAATTCTTGTTGTAATGTTCACCTCAACAGGGTTTGTTATCTTAGTTTGAGGTTTAGATATTTTCATCGGCACAGTCAATCAATCACTCAATCTCCACATCAAACTAAAATTGTTTGATTGTCCATCTGCAATAGCAGCGTTCTTAAATTCAGAATAAATGTTATAAGAAACCAAACAAACAGGAATTATAAAGAGAGAAATTGTATGGAATTCTTCAATCATCTCCCAGAATCCAAGGAAATACTAAATAGAGTACTAGTGCAGTGACAGCAGTGTACTAACCTAACCTATTCATAGATTGATTTTAATCATTCCGAGGTCACTAAGACATAAGTAGTAAATAATTATATATTAAATAGCCATATTAACCAGGTATAGTTATTAGAAATCAGATAAAATTAAAAAACCTACCACCATAATACAATAAATACCTTGTCAACCCATATATTCTTTTGCAAGACAAAAATAAGACATGCATGTTTCAGTTGGTGAATCATAAGTCAAATACGCTCAATGAATCTTACTATATACCGGACATTTCAAACAAATTACCAGCCTATCCACACAAATTACTGGTAATTAATACCAGGCAGCAGACAAAGGCAACAAACTAAATCTGTAACAACATCAAGGAAAACTCATGGACATACCTGTTTGACGATACTCTGGATCCCCAATCCAGCCCACACATACTGTATATATGAAAAAGAAACTTTTTTTTAAACCTAGCCAGCATTGCTGGTATTATATTTAGAAGAAGTAGAGTTTATGTATAGATTTGTTACACAAGGCGTAGGCGCCAACCAATAAACTTAAGCCAATAATTTCACAACATTTGATGTACCACAAAGACACCAAAGATTAAACACGTCGATGATCTTACTGACAAGCTGAGGAATGAACATCTCTTCTTGCTTGAAGACCCGCCGGTTACGCTCACACCAAATTTCCCAAGCCACCATTAGGAAAACAAACTTCATCTCTTTTGTTTTTTATTTCTCTCCTTGTTGTACACCGCGCGACCACCAATCAAGTAGTGATGGGGTTGCAGTAGTTGAAATCTATTGTAGGAGATCTTAGGCGCAATGGCCTGCCAGAGTTGTCTAGTGAACGGGCAATCTTTGAAGAGATGTTGTGCCGTTTCTAGATTCTAGAAACACAGTTGACACAAGTAATTGTTTGGCCATTTCCACCGCTATAGATGGTCGGGGGTCCAAATCCTATCTTGTAACAGCAGCCAAGCGAAATCTTTACATTTGGAAGGCCCCCAAACCCACAAAATTAGACCTATTGCGATAGAGCTTGTTCTTCCCACAAAGAAGGCGCTATAGGCTGATCTGGTAGTATACTCGCCATTCAAAGTCCATCGCCAAGTGATGGTGTCCTCGATGTTGACATCTAACATGATCCCTTCATCAATGCATGACCAGACTTTGATGAAGTCCCTAATCAATGTCGTTGTCGTGATATCGTGCCTGACATCTTCTATCCACTGTCTGTTTGTCAAGGCATCTTGTACCGTCCTATTCTTTCTTTTAAAATGTTTGTAGAGGTTTGGCGCAAGTGTCTTTTAGTGGGCATGTGTCGGCTCAATTCGATTCCCAAAAGGATGCCTTGCAACCATTGCCTATTGTAACTTGCGTGGTAGCCGCGAAGCTCTCCCTATCTCTAGCATCACAAGGTGTGGGGGAGCCAACCCAAGGTTTTTTTGGACTAATCCATTCATACCAAAGCCACCTAATCCTTAGTGAAGATGCAAAGTTTTCCAAGTTGAAGATACCAAGCCCCCCCTAGATTTTTGGGTGTGCAAACTTCTGGCCAATTAACCATGCATTTCCCCCACTAAGCTCCCTATCACCGGCCCAGAGAAATTCCTTTCTTACTTTGTCTACATCTGTCAAGAACTGCTTCGAAGGTTTGAGGGCCGTTAGTAGATAAAGTGGTATTGATGTGAGCACCGAGGATACCAAGGTTTTCCTACCACTTTGAGCAAGCAGTCTCCCTATCCAACCTGCTAGTAGTTTCGTTAACTTGTCATATATTAGTTGCAAATGAACTCTTTTGAGCCGGCCAGAAGTGAGAGACCAGCCTAAGTAGGTCAAAGGAAATTGGGTTCTTGGTCCGGTGAAGCTTTGTAACACCACATCTAAGTCTACATCTTTGCAGCTAATTGGTGTGACAAAGCTCTTTGCTAGATTGACTTGTAAACCTGTGGAGGCACCAAAGCTATTGAGGATTGCGATGTGATTGTCAACATCATCTTTGGTTGGGTTGAGAAAAATGGCCGCATCATCTGCATATAGGAAAAGCCTAAATTTTGCTGCCCTATTTCTAATTGGGGATAACCTCCCATGTTCAGTAGCAATCTCTAGGATCTTTAGGATCGGGTCGATCCCAAGATGAATAAGTAGGGGGAAAGCAGGTCACCCTGCCTAAGTCCACGCTGATGTGTTGCCTAGGCAGCATTTCTAAGAGATATTCCCAAGAGACAGAGTCAAAAGCCTTGACGATGTCTAGCTTGAAGAAGAGAGTTGGCTTGCCTTGTGCTTTCAAAATCCTAATTAGATTGGAAGTTGTCCTGAATGCATCTTCTCCTAATGTAATCACTCTATGCATAGGAAACGAGCCGCTCCAAATGACTCGCTAGATGAATGGCTAAAACCTTGAAGATCAATTTTCCAATTGAGTGAATCAAACTTATTGGCCTAAAGTCATTTACCATGGAGGGAGTGACCTTCTTTGGTAGCAACACAATATTTGTCCTGTTCAGACATCCTAGGTTGCATTTGAGCGCTCATAGAACCATTGGAAGACCCGCATGATGTCGTCCTTTACTATACCCCAACATCTTTTGAAGAAATCAGTTGTGAAACCATCTGACCCCGGTGCCTTACCACATGGGGAACGTTTCAGCGCCTTCCAAATGAAAAAGAAACATATATATAATATGCTACATGGCATTTCCTATTTTCCCTGACACTTAGGCATCGTTTTCTAAACAAACCTCAACATATATTAGACCAAAAAAAGGTGTAATGCTATAGGCAAGTTGCAGCAGCAAATCTGATAATGCTAGTCTTATACTGACTGCATCACAGACAAACAAACAAGAGACAGAAAAGTATTGTCCCTATATCCAAAAATAAACTCTATCTTATATTCTTTCCTGACAGAGATCAACCCATCCAAACTTAATCCAATCACAGAAAAGATATAAACCCAATCCAGAGGGTATGAGTACAACACCACTGAAATATTTCACTCAGGCGAGTAATTGTTAGACCAAAATTGATTGAGTGGAATGATCTGCACCATCGCCTAGCTAATGTAACCCTGTCAAATAAAAATAATTACTTTATTTGGTCGCTACATAAAAATGGCTACTTTTTGGTCAAATAGATGTACAACACGACCGTGAACACCAATGTGGGCATCGTAACAAAAGACAATCCTGCAAAAAGAAATTGATGTGGAGGAACACAATATTGTTTTTTAACGGACATGAGACCATACAACATCTTTTCTTTGATTGACATATAGCATGTTTTATATGGCGATGTGTCTTCTTTGCTTTCAAACCCCCCCCCCCCTCGACAAAATGCTAAAAGAATTTTTGGTAGTTGGCTTTGGGGAGTGCCTAGATCCACAAAAAAAAAAGATATTATTCAGAGCTAGTACTTTGTGTTGGTCAATTTGGTGTTACAGTAACAGTGTAGTTTTTAACAATAAAAAATTGTCTAGCCCTCTGCAGGTTATCTTCATGTATTTTGGTTAGCTCCATTCTTGTTCTTTGAAGCTATCACAGAGGAGTAGAATACTATACACAATAGGGTTATACACATGAAATTGGTAGCTAGTGGTCTTTTGTCCCACTTTAGGTGGCATAGTTCGTTTCGACTTTCATTGTAGAAGTCTATATGATTTCTTTGTATTAGTTGATCTGGTTATCATTTGGAAAGAGAGATGGGGGATTTGTCCCTTAACCTCATATTTATTTTATTTTATTTTAGAATCTGAAATTGTTTGATGTGTGCCTAAAGATAGAGGCCGAAATTATAAATCATTTTTACTATCTTAAAAAGTTGGGACCAATCAGTCACCCATACCTCATAATGGAATCAGGGGAGCCCGATTTGAAGGGAGGTCTTTTTGAGTGGGCGACGAGGCTCGACACCGGACTTGGGAAGAGAAATAGGCAGCTTGTGCGCGAAGAGGAAGGATGTGCCGTTGGCGTAACAGGCTGAGAGAAGGGTGGCGAGGAGGATAGAGCTAGCGTTGTTGCCATTGCCACTGCCGAGCGTTAATTGGGACGGGTTAGATGATTTCACTTGTTCTACCCGCCCTAAAATGTAACACGTGAGTATTTTTAGTGGTTTTGAGTTTTGACCCGGAAACCATCAGACCCATGTGCAGGCTGAGCTGTCGCCCTCTCTCACCCAAACAATGGCCTCACGTTATACAGCACACTCAGGCCCAGGTAGCTAGCATAACGTTACCTAGCTTTGTTCTTCCTTGCAGGCCTTTTCTCTTCCTTTTCTTTCTCTTGCAATTGGTTTGGCATGTTAGGAGAGTTGCTGACAAGAATTGTTTGCTCTTTTCCTTAGCGTACTAAGACGCGATAATGGTCCAGTGACATGAATAATCGTACTGTATATGTGGCTTCTATACCTAAATAATGCTCATGACTAATAATCCCCTCTTTTCACCGAAAAGAAAACATGAGATGAAAACCATATCTCTGGTCGATTGATCTCTTGGTTAGTTTATGAGCAATGTATGTTGAGAGAATACACACAATTGATGTGAAGATCAAGGAGCAAGCTTGGCATGTATTTATTGGTAACCAAAGTGCAAAGGAAATTAACATATGCGAGATGTATGTGATGCATGAGCATGCTACGTGCCGCATTTTCATTAGCTCGGTCGAGCCTTTGAGTATTGCCAATTGTGTGGTTCGGCGAAATTCATTGGGCGGTGACGCGGTGTGGTGCGTGTCGGCTTAGTGCGTTCGTCGTTCCGAGCTATAGCTTCTTCTTTTTTTTCTTTTTTGAAACCATTCCGAGCTATAGCAAGCAATATACATAGATGGAATTGAATTTTAGCTTGGCTGTGCCGTGCATGGCCGTGGCGAATTAAGGCAGGGCCCACGGCGCACTGGCGCCGGCCGCCGGCCGTCCGGCATCTCCATCGTGGGGCAGGCAGACGCACTTTAATTTTGGGCCTAATTTGAGCCCACTTGCTGTCTCTGCTCCCCTCTTAGACCAGCAAGTTGGGTTTTTCTCATTAGTTCTCTTAGGAGATCAAGATCATCGAGATCCTCTCTGACGTGTGTTGTCGTCGTAGGATCCGCATTATGCTTTGTCATCATTTTTTTTTTGACAAAATTTTTTTTTATTGATCTCTGATGATTATATCAATGTGATACAACCGTATAAAATCACTTCGGGTCTCTGCATAGCTAGAATGCATGTAACCAAAACACACCAACACAAATAAAGTTTTAACAAATATAAACAGAGCCTAACTAAGAAGAAATCCTCATGTTCCCGGATAAAAAAAACTACATGGTCACTCGTTCCAATTGCTGACATGCCGCTGCAACTTATTATGATCTGCATTATGCTTTGTCATCATTTCGTTAGTGTAGTCTCTGCGTGGAAGCTCGATCATCGTTTTGCATACGGCTGGAATCACAGAATAGAGCAAATGTGTAGCTATAAATAGTTTACCATTAAAACCGTTGTGTACGTGTTATTCACACATTTTAAAAGCCAAGCTTGACATAAACTATATGATGAAAAAAAAACTAAAATGAACTGAAATGAATTTTCAAAAATTATATTTTAGCCGTGGCTTATAAGCTTGGAAAGCATAACGATAAGAAGCACTTCTTCCATCTCCAAATATAAATATTTGTAATTTTTTAGTTTTGAAATATTAAGATGTGGGTAAGTAAGCGTTGTGATTCGTTGAGATGAATTAAACGGGAGAAGATTGTGAATGGTGCAGATTAGTTGGTATCATGGTAGGTAATAGATGGTTGTATTTAGAAAAAATAAATGGTAAAATTAGTCATATTTTGAGACGGATTATATCCTACCTTTCTTATTCAAATTTGTCCCTATCTTATCAACAACCCTTCTCTCCCCCCATCCACTGTACTGTACTGAGCCAGGGAACCAAAAACCTCAACCTTAATCTCTATTTACAAATCTAGAAATGCATATCGGTGCATCATTTACCACTCCAGAGGGGCCACGGTCGTTAATTGAGAACAAAGGAAATTTGGCAACTGGCCCGAGAGAGGATGAATGGGCCATCAACAATACAAGATTTTACCAAGCTTAAGGGCCGATATAGTAATTTCTAGAGATTAATTGGCTTATATGGCATTTGACGACAAGTTTACCGTCCAAAGTCCATGTAAAAATGCATGGCTACGTGATATTTTTTTTACTTTTTCTAAATCAAACTTACATATAGATAAGCCTTGTAATATTTTCAACACAAAACATTAGGTTAAAAATTATATTTAATGTTCAATTTAATGGAGCTAATTTATGTTATGTTATAAATGTTGCTACGTTCTTCAGTAATTAACTAAGGTAAAACTCAGATAAATTTAATTTTAAAAAGTCAAAACGTTCTCATTGTGATTAATCCGACACTAAAAGAGGAGAGTGCTCCCAGATATGTCTCAAAACGTTATGTACTTTGGTTATACATAAGGTAGTGTGATATAATGGGGTTTAAAACCAAAGAGCTATTGATAATGTCAATATGGGCACATTCCTATTTCGCAAGCGTAAGCTCCCATGAGCCTGCTCCCTCCTTCCACGTATATATGATGGTACCTGGCTTAAAATTAAACTAGTCAATGTCATACAAAGAAAACCTGAGAGAGTAATTTGTTTAAACTTATTAGGCGCAAGTAACCTACAAGTTGAACCCGTCAAAAGAAAAGAGAAAAAGCACAAATTGAATTCTCACCAAAATGGAGCACGCATGCACCCTATACTACAGAATGATCCATCATTGCGCCGTGACACTCAGGATCAGAATTGGGCCTACTTAGCCGAAAAGCGCATGCAGTGTGTTTATATTAGTCTCACGAGCTGCACGCTCACGCGGATTTGATTCAACCAGGCAGCAGGTAGCAGGAAACCCACCGATCGATGGCTTCGATCCACGCGGCACGTTTTGATGGCCTGAGCCGCCAAAATTATTGTTAAGCCATTGACCACATCACCATTAGCAGTGCGCCACGTACATAGTGTGCAAACTGCACAGTATTCTCCATCATCTACACTTCCATTAATTTCTCAGTCGATCCCAGCTCATGACTGACCGTTTCTCGCATTTTGCCAGCGATCACACCAACCGATCCTCAACTATAAATACATGCCCTACTTGCTCACATTCCTGCAACTTGCATTCAACATCGATCAACGCAAACTAACATACACAAGCTTGCTCGCTACTCGATATATTATCCTGAGATCATTGGCAGATTGTCTAATACTCTAGCTAATCGCAGAGTGACTTTTGTTCTTGCGACTGTTAATTAACTCTCGACTTGTTGAGATCGCTCATTTCCACATGGCATCCACACTGCACTCAGCTGCTGTGACCATCTTGTTCGTGTTCTTGTTGGCATCGTCGTCGATGTCCGTCCTGCAAGCCAGGATGGTGCCTGCAAGTCATGATCATCATGTCAACAAGGAGAGTACAACAGCTTCAAACCCCACACCTGGTAGCACTGTCGACGTCAGTGCTGATTCGCTAGCAGCGATGGCGCCGCCGATGCCTCCCCCGACGCCGGCCGGCAAGGCGCCGGAGACGACGACGACGACGACTGCACCCGTCGGCAAGCGTTGGGGGAAGGCCCAGCTCCAGGGGTCGGTGCCCAGCCCCGGCATAGGACATTGATCAACTTATACTTAATATTTAGCATTACACTCACACAAATACCAAAGCTATATATGTATATTGTGTATATCTTACTGAATAATTCATTAATTTCCTCCCTTGGTTGGCTCTTTTTACCAACGTAAAAAAACAGAGGGAGTATTACTATTAGATACACATATAGATATGTAAATCAAGAAGAATTGGTATGGACATATATACATGCAATTCTTTCTTCCAATGTAACAATGGACTTAAGAGTAAATTTATTTTGATAGGGAAAGAAATTTTCCGTGTCTCCTGTACGACTATATCACCATTTCATCAACATCTATAATTGTCGACTCCCGTTCATGATGTTGCGCAAAATGTGCACATAAGGAATTTTCTTTTTGACATACAATATAGCTAGAGAGACAAACACTCACATACAAACACATGCACAATTATCCTAATAGACGCACCCTTTCCCTATAAACACTTGCAGCCCTCTATGGACTGGACCGGAATATCTTAAAATTGATGAAGTCTCTATTAATGCCTCATTATTCTGCTAGTGAAACAATACATAGTCATAAATTTAAGCACGCGGGTGGGTATGTTCCACCACTAGGCATCTCATCATTTTTCTTTAAGCTTAACGACCTCTACTAAAATTTGAATCTTAAAACTGATTAATTTGGAGTTGATTTTGGAGTATTTTGATGGTAATTTATTTAGCATTACTGCAAATGACACATGCCTATATATCCGCAAATTGACTTTAGTTGTGCATTTTTAATTTCTGCAATTTCAGGCTATGAGCAAATGATCATATACCAGAAACCTAGCAGTAAAATGAGTTTTTTCTGTAAAGTTAACTGATCAAGTCAACTAACCGCGATGGCAAAAGGGAGGAGAAATTTGTTTCAGAAAATATAAGTGAAGATAAATGCTTGTGTGAAGACATTCCGTAGATATATATCTCACCTCTTCGTCAGTTGCAATTTGTAGGACTGATCATTTGCCAATATAAATACGTGGAATTTATCTATGATAATACATCCATATGTATGTATAATATATAAATAGGGCTTCTTTACTGTACCCAATACTAGTGTATACTAGTCAGTTATACTAGAGAACGAACGGTTGAGATTAAATTATAGCAGTGGATAGTACATGGTAGAATATATCTGTAGTAGGCAATAGTATAGAGCATTTGTATTTATATAGAAAGGACGGTCCTAACTGTATAACCTCATCGTGCAAGAAGCTAAATATCGTGAGTTTAAAATTTAAAGTCGACGGTGTGTGGATAATTTCATAAGTTAATATAGTTCAATTACTATAATAACCATGCAAATTAACGAATATGCTTCGTCCATACTACTCCCACCTAGGATTAGTATTGGGTACCGTAAAATACCCCTATAAATAATGATATAAATAATGATAGTAAATTCTCAAATTCTAAACTGTACATTCTTCAGTTCCTATATATGCTCGAAGAAGCCAAATAAGTGCTGAGCGAGACACTTGGACGGTATTCGCTCTATCACGAGCATTTACAAATATGCATACACTGTTGTGACCAGACACGTCACCAGACAAAAAGTATATGGAGCACACAACTTGTTATACTGAGAACTAGCCATATGGTTAATTATCTTCTGGTAGGTAAAAGCACATTTTCTGGCATCTTTTTATGACTAGCTTGTTGGCACTACTAGCTAGTCTGACTGGACCTGACCGACCACCTGATCGATTCTAACTTCCATAGTCTTGGCACAAAACGTCTAATCTTTTTTTTTTTACACCACAAAACGTCTAATCTGGTTCTCTATGAGTCATAATCAACAAATATAAGTTTGGGCCCGAGTAGCTAGCTTGTATATATGTAAGCCAAAGCTAGCCAAAGACAAACTTACATGTAACGACTGCAATGGAAAAATAATTTTAGGATAAGACTTTTACAATTTTACTATTATTATCCCACAATCTAGGACCGAATGACGAAAACAACAAAATAATACTGAAATTAATTTTAAAATTGTATATAACACGTCATATATCTTAACAAGCAGGCCCAGAACTACTGTTAACATACTGGTTGGATTTTATAAATTCGAGAGAACTTGAATTAAAACACTTTAAATTCTATTAAAATTTATCAAATGCAGAGTTGTAAAACCATGCAAAATTCAAACATTAAACTCTGCATTCCTAAGAGACGAGGAGTTGCTCTACTATTGTAGCCAGACTAGAAGTAGATATTCTTCCAAAGCACTCTAGCTAAGTAGTAGAGCAGATACTCATATGTCTGTGTCAGAGAAAAAAATTAATGCAAAAATATTTTATAACACTACATAAATATTGAAAAAAGAAATGGCATAACAATAATCACTGGGTACATCCATGCTTAATTATGTGGCAACTGCAGAGTTTGCTAAGACGCACCAAGCATCCACGCGGCACGCTCTCGTCGCACAACCCAGCAAAAAATCCCTATCAAAATCTTTGGACCAAAACTAAAGAGACATGAAAAAGCAATTGTGTACTAACACAAGTGCCCCGAATAGTAGAGAGGAACATTGTATATTTGAGAACCAATTCAATATCTCTATGGCCTTTGTGAGCCGATGGAAAATTGAAAATTAATTGTGAGACAACGATGCTTTAATTTGTGCTCCACTACTATATACTTTGACTCAACCATTCAATCGAAGTTGTCATCGCCACGCTTCACGCAAGCACGATCGTTCTTGCTGGCCATCTCCCCTCTCCTCACCCTATAAATACATGCTCAAGCTGCTCACATTCTCATCATCGCTTAGACACTTGCACACTCACACAATTAAGCACATTCAGATATCCTTTTATACAAGCAAACAATCTCCTAGCTAGCTACTGCAAGGCCTGCAAGTTAATTTGCAACCTTAGCTTGATTTCCATGGCTTCCTCACACGCCATTGTTGCTACTATCTTTTGCTTCCTTGTGTTGGCATCATCACAGTCGCTTGTTCAGGCTGCTAGGTTGATGCCAGTTGGTGCTCATCGTCCACAACAATCTCCTGTTGCTATAGCAAGCAGTACTACTGATACAGCAGCATCGTCGTCAACCTCGCAAGATATGCTCCAAGAATTCATGGCGCCACCGAGGCCGTATGCAGCGACGATCGCCGGCAAGCCGGAGATCGCCGTCGTCGCTGCCAAGCACAGGAGGGCCACTATCCAGGTGCAGGGTTCAGTGCCAAGCCCTGGCATTGGCCATCACTAGCTGATCAATATATATCTTCTTCTTGAACAAGTAGAGTTCTTTCATATATATATATATATATATATGCATTAATTACACATACATCTCATATATATAGTCTAGCTAGCTTGCTTGCTAGCTAGCAGGTTTGATATACATATGATCAAGGTAGATATGTATTTGTATGGATGGAGATGGATATGCAGTTCTTTGTTCTGTTTGTATACTGACTTGATTTGTATCTTCTTCTGAAAAACGATTATTATACACAACTATATATTATATCAGACACTTGTATATGATAATGAGTGAATCGATATATAATTAAATGGACTTTCTGCATGTCTTGATTTTGATGTTGTTTGGATGTTTTCCATTGTATTCCCGTCAAGGGGTCCCTTTGAAATTGAGTGTGTGAAGTAACCAACTGATCGATTAGATTGCTGCGTTAATCAACAAAAAAATCCATGTAACGCCAAGAAAGGCAAGAAGCACTCCTTAATTTAGAATTTAGCAGGGTTACTTAACTGAACTTGCATCGAGTTGATGGCCTTGTTGTTACGTCTTGTTGCGTGCATTGCTCATAATTTGTTCTGATCATATATATACCGAGTTCATGAGTTAGCTGGTGATCACACCAACGTGATGACATGACATACGACGTCTTAGCTGCCGGATCGGCAATCTAACGAACTCACTAAAAACAAGCTTGTTTGGCAGTCCAATTTTGGAGGTGATCACTAGGACATATATATTACTGGTTTTTGCAATCATATGTGCTAATTAATTGACTATCACGATTTGATTATTGGCTTTCTCAATCTTGCCCGTTTCACTTTGTTAGTTCATCAAGTCATGTGCAATTGCGTGCAGCATATTGGAAGTGAGGAAGATGCTATAAATTGGTCACCGGCCACAGATATATCATGCATCCCAGCCGTTAGCGGTTGACCTTACATACAGATGATCTAACTCAGAAGATAGATGTGTTTGTACTATATGTATTGGTGGTCAATAAATTTAAAGTGTCAATTTGATCTAAATCGACATGCATGAGACGCCCAGCAAAGTAGTGACCTAATTTATGCACCATCCTCATATATAACCAAAGTCTATAAGTTTACAGGCTCGTTCTAAAATGAAAAACTTTAATTCAATTAGAATTAAAGTTATGGTATCTCTGCGGACTCTAAGAACTGTTTCACTTTTTTTTTTACTTGTTTTGGTCAATTAAATATAGATTACATGATGTAATCGCACTAACTACTTAGCTAAGATTGTGAAACAGTTTCAGGAAAAAGATTAAAAAATGTAATGGTATTTGTATTAGCTCAGAAAAATATGCATATAATAATACATAGAATAATTATTTAATAACAGTTAACACAGCAAATCCAATGGCCGCATAAGAAATGATTTAATTAATTCGATAACATTATTGTATTAGTATTATAATTAAGCCTCTCATAATGTTACTGTGAAAACTCTTGTTACAAGTTTTTTAAAAAATAAAAGAAAACTCTTGGCACAATTAGTATAATCAATCTACCATATAAAAATTTCCTAAAAAGAGTACCACATAGAAAAAACACATTCCAGTTTACATATAATTAATGCAGTAAATACATATGGTAAAGCCCTCTCATAATTAAAGCTAGATATGGAAATACAAATGTATTCATTTCTAAAATATTTTAAATTATTGTTGGTGTATATTGTGTTGAATCGACGATAAACTTATGATATACTTGGCATCATTAAGCCAAATATATATTTTATACATCCTCCTTAGGTATAATTCTCAGTGCTATACGAAACAATAGTTGCATAATCAAATTAACATGCATGTATGTATGTTACTGGTTTTTTTTTTACTGCGGCTGTCTTTATTTGTCGGGTTTTGATGAACCGGCATAAACATACCGGTCAATATGAACACTTCTATAGTAGTGGTACCCTCACCCAAAAAAAAATCACCCTACGTATACGCATACATTAGGCTAATATACACCACTACTCATCTATCTTAGATCGTTATCCCCTAGGCCCTATAGCTAATGAGAAAATTGGGGAAAAAAAAAGGTAAACCGCATGTATATATGCAACGATATTTGCTTGTAGGGTTGTAGCCAATTATGGGTGGTCAAAAGTGGTTATGAGAGTCGTTTGATCGCAAGTTAAAGTGCTACTACGCGCGTATATACGCGCGTTGTACAAGAGTTCAAAATCGCCAACGCGCGTATATATGCACGTACCTGAGATATCACTATCTTTCAATCATAGTAACCCAATTAACTCGAGCCGTCCAAATTGGCATCGAATTGCCAGGTTTCAGCTCCACATGCTCGTCCCATCTATAAAGCGCCTTTTGCATGCATCATCCTCTGCCACATTTAGCTTAGCTAATTAAATTGGCCGACATTACGCATTAAACTCTCTTTTTCTTATTAGATCGATCAGCCATTTAACTAATTAAAGCATCATGAGATTTATTTTATTTATTTGTCAGGACTAGTGGTAGGGATATTGTTGATTTGCTACAGTAGTTACTACTTCCTCAGGTCACAAAACTTGTTAATTAATTACGAATTTAGAGCGCTAGTATCATTGTAAATATTCAGAATATCATATTGAGGACGTTTGAAAAATCAGATGTGTAGATTTGCCTCAAAAAAAAATGTTTTTGCAGTACTGTAATTTTATCAAATTTTAAGTGCTTAATTAGCAACAGAAATGGTGAAAAGTTGCAATTTGACGGTTGCATGATGTCCAGTGTTATCATAACTGGAGGAGCGGGTTCTCTAGATAATTTTATTTCTTCTTTTTGTTTTTGGGACGTTGCTAACCGTCGGAGGTGGAGATTAATTTGTGCAAGCTCTCTCTCGGAGTCGGCGCGTGTGCTTACGTAGCTGATGATTAAAGGTGTCATTTCTAAAACCACGCTTGTACTGTTAAACTTTTAGGTTACATGCTTCTGAACCGTAACATGGTTGACACGTGTGCTTGGCATCCAAAGCAAACCCCCAAGTCACACCACATAAACCCGCTCCACTAGTATTTTTGTTCTAAGATCAAACTCCACTAATTGCTGGATAAAAGTTGTCTAGGAATCATTATTGTTTCAGTTCATATAAATGCACTTGATTTATTTTTCTTGCTAATTTTGTCCTGTAGCTAGGTAGGTCGGTTATGACGACATAACTTTTTGCTTTTCAAATTAATAACTATAAATGCAGATCGAATTAACAATTTAAAGCATCATTGTGTATATAACGGACGATTGTGCATGCTTTCCATACGTTTAAGAAAGAATTAATGAACTATTTCATACTGGCTGCCAACTTGTGCATTGCACGGGTGATAATATTGTAAATTATTTATAATTTAAAATTTATAAACAATATAAATCAAATTGTACATTGTTTTGGAGTCACAATTTCAGATTTTTTGTGATTGAATTATTTCAAAAATCAGTATTAATCCGTACCTAGCAAACTGTTCTCTTGTTTGGCTCCAAATTTGGTGATTTACATTGTTTTATATTTCAATAATTTAAAATTTGAAGTGGTTGTAATTCACCAGATTAAAATTGAAAGCCCATTATGGCCCCACTTGCACATGTGGTACCATGAATTCCTAATATGATCTACCATCATTGTAATATGATCTTCTTACCAAAGGCCAAACCTATTTGATTAATGTAGACAAACAAACACTAAACTGATATTTTAGTATGTTTTTATTCATACCAATTCTCAAAAATATAGTAGCATAGAGTACAAACTATAAATAAGACGCCTTATTTTCTTTTAATTAATTAATTAATATTGCAATTTGACCAAGTTTGTGTGCATAAGAAAATCGAGAATTATATCGGCCCAATAATTTTTGCAGTGTCTGATGAAGCACAGTTTATGGGGTACATTTGTACCCTTGTTTTTCTTTCCACAATTCTAAATATATACCTTTACTACAACAAAAATATACAAAATTTGAGAGTATTTATGGTCCAACGAATAGTACCTAAAAGTACCGGCACCTCAAGATACCAAAACACAATCCAACCGTTCATAGGTGATATGTTAAATGAACGGCTAGATTTTGATTTGGTATACCTCGAGGTACCAAGATACAATCCAACCGTTTATTTCAAACCGTTAATTAAGAAGATGAATCACAAACAGGTCATATACAAGGACAATATTATTCAGAGAACTCAGACTTAGCTTGTCTAATCGCTGACGTACGGGAGACACGGGCACACGGAGAGAGAGAGGCCATCGAGGCATCGACGCAGTCGACTAGCTCTGGCCAGAAGAGGCAAGAGAAGAAGCTAAGTAGCGAGAAGCAAGGGGGAGAGGTCGGCAAAGCTGCCAGCTTCACCTTTCTCTTTCAGTATTTCCCATGCCGAGCCATAGTCGTCGTAGTCTTGTAGGCCACTACCACTATGACATTGTCGACCATCTGCCTTCTTGCCTTCCCCCTGCCAAGCCGTAGACACCATCGCCGTGAGCAGTCTCTCGCTCCCTTTTCGACCCCTCCTCCTTCCTCCTCTCTCCACCCTCTCGCATGGGTGATTAGTTCTAGCGGTTCACGGACTTCCCTTCGTTGGATCTAGTCCATGTCACCTGGTTGTGGTTGGGGTTGGGGAGTGAGTGGGCAGCAACGTTTGGGAAAGGGGATAAGCGGCGGCAACTAGGACACGAAAGGAAGCAGGGGGTGGGGGTGGGGGTGGGGGGAGGCCTTCAAGGGAGAGGACGAGGAGGGTGCAAAGGAAGACTTTATAACTGATATTTTTTTATTTTATGTTGTTGCATTGTTTTTTAAATGGTCGGCTCAGTTATCATGGAACAAACCAACATTGTAAAGATTGTCAGTGTAAAGTAGTTTGGGTGAAAACCACAGTAATCCCTTAGTAATAGAATATCACTGTTGATTTAACCTAGACCGATAGTAGAGGCCTTGACATCATTACATTTCTTCTCATGGTGCTATACATCGTCGCCTAATATCCCCGCTGCCAAGTCTAGCTGCCTCTGTGCCTCGACCTCAAGCCTCTTAGCCGCACTCTGTCATGTCCAATCACTCCACATATGGTCATGCCTAGAAATTTACAAGTAATTTTAGAATAAATTATGTGTTTTCCCTTGTACACAAAATCAGTCTAGACACATAGGTTGACAATTTAATATATAGATAAAATACGAATAAAGTTACATAAGATGTACTTAGTCCTCACGAAAAAAAACTAAAGCGGACCGATGATCTAATTTAATATTTCTTCGGCTCCACCCTATTGGTAGCTCAACTGATCGGGATCCGATTTTTGGGCTTAGATTGGAGAGGGAGATGTTCGAGAGGCCGTATTTGACAGGATCTAGAGGTTGAAGACGAGCACATGAGTGAGCTGCTGGGCTCTCTCGGCAAAGGGAGGCACAACAGACTTGTACTGTAGGCTTGATAGCTGGGCCAAAAGGCAAGGATGATGGGGAACGTTAGATGGACTTTTTTGTGCCGAGATGAAACAACAGGGACCTCAAGGAGGCTGGGTTTAAAGGGATAGATGAGAGGATGGATTGGGCTAAAAACAGCCCAATACATAGGAGAGGAATTTTAATTAGTTCTTCATTTAAATTATTGGCCGAAATGATATTTGTATTATTAAAATTATCTCTGTAGCTCCAAAAATTTGAGAAAATTACAGATAGTTATTTTAGGCATGGAGATAAATCCACTCATGCTTTACTTTAGGAAATTTTACTTACCTCATTAAATTCACTTGTTAATTGATTTGCACTTTAATATAAATTCTAGAAATATATTATCAATAATAATTTTTAATCCATAAAAAATGAGGATTTCTAGTACCGATAAATTTATAGTTCTGCGCTTTGGTCTTTCTGGACATAACCTGTTTAAGTGTGGTATCCATTTTGTAGTGTTGCAGTGATCCATCTTTTTTCTTCAGATGCTACAAATTAATAATACTCAAGAATCTCTCCAATGTTTGAGGTATTCCCTCGTATTTTATGGCGTGAATACAAAATACAGCTATGTACACAATATGTTCTAAGGGTTTTTTCGGCTTTTGGGTGGAATGGGATTCAGGTGTAGATCCAACTTCCAAGAGGCCAGGAACTCGGCCCAACCAGGGGTTTGCAATCTAGCGAGACATTGAAGTTTATTCAAGATTCAACATATAGAGAGCAGTTTGGGGGAGCTCCTCATTTTGGGTAAGAATCTGGATGGAGTATAATTGAATTTGAAAACTGATCCTTTTCGTTGTAGCTCCATGGAAAATAATAAAAACACCCTCAATTCTTTTTGTTAGATAACAAAACGACCTCAATTCTAGCAAATGGGTATTGGACCCAGGTGAACTTTGCGATAATTCATTCATATAGTCAACTTGTTCCCTCCGATCAGCAAAAAGGATGAAGTGCAGCTGTGCAGCAACAACATCTGGGTGGCCCCACTCTAAAAACATATGGCCTATAATGTACATAAAAAAGGAATGATGGAACTCAAAGGAAAAGGAGAGAATGAGGCAGCAAAAAAGAGGTGGAATAAAGGAACTCGGATGGGGTGGTCTGTCTACAAATCTTGTCTCTGTGTTTCCAGCTTTGCTACTAGAGATGATTCCTGTATGCATCCTAAGAATTAAGAAACATATTACTATCTCTTTTCTAAATATAATCATTTCTAGGTAGTTTTGTAAAGATTAAGGAGAAAGGAAAAGATCACCTATCAGTCACCTTATTGATCAAAATGAGTTTTGAATTGTTTGGATTTCCCTCTTAAGCACTTCATCGACTGGAAATGTTTGGATTCTCGTACATTAGAATTAGTGGTCCAGAAATACTTATATTATTAGAAAATGTGAATCATATACATGCTTATATTTGGAAGTGACGAAGTATACGAGAATATATTTTATAATTTTTTTTACATGGATTAGTTCAATTCCTGTAAATTTTTTGAATGAGGCCAGAGGAAAGTGCAAAGTATGTCTTCTTCGCTCCTGTTCACATTTACCACTGGGCGTCGTCCCTAATTTGGCTGTGCTAAATTGCTAATCCAAGTGCTTTGAGAGGTATAAAGGGCAACAGTCATAGTCGGCCATGATGACCGAATGGGAAACGGAGACTAATGGAGGAAAGAGCAATGTATGGACCTATCTCTGCCAGGTTGTTACTTGTTAGTGACATGCATGTATCTACCTCTGCCTGGTTGTAAGTGAATAGGCGTGATTTTGCTGCTAATTAAAGCAGATCGTCAAACTTCAATATTTGGTTCAAGGGAAAACCACAGGGAGAATCACACTGTTCGCCCGTTTTGAACAAAAGGAACACAAGGTAGATGACAAAAAATAAATAAAGAATTGTTGTGATGGATGATGACATGATAGGTAAAAGTAGAAGTGATTATATTTTTTAAAAATAAATTTGAATTTTTAAGGTAATTATATTTTTAATACCGACAAAGTGAGTCTTGTAATCTAATCCAACTGAGAATCTTGGCTGTTTTGGTGAAATCTAAGATTCCAAGAGCAGCCACAATTGCCAACCCAAACAGGGCTCAGTAGTCAGTACTATTTTGTCTAGCATAGCTCTACTGAATTGAAGTCTTTTAGGCCCTTTTGAATTAAAGGAAAAACATATATATGAATTCTAGAAGATTTGAATCCTATGGTAAAGAATCCTATAGAGCTTTTTGAATCAAAGGATTGAATTTTTGGAGGTTTAGATGGTTTTTGTTTGCATATTTCGAATTGAAGAGGGTCAAGCCACTCTAATATAACCTACAAAGCTCCATCTTTTTTTTTTTTGTAAGAGCCAATTAGAACTGCACCAAACAAATACCACATGTCCCAGAAAAGACAACGTACATGAATCAAAAGACAAATTAATCCTAGATGAAAATGACCAAATGTGCCCTTGGCCGCCCTTCAACAACCATCTACTTACGACACTTTTACAATTGTTGTCGTCATTATCACCGCTCCTACAAGTACACGACGCTGTCATTGCCATCTCTAGGGTTGCCGTCTCTGTCACACACATAGGGGATCCGTTGTCACCACTTCTATGGTATTCGAGTCACTGTCGCCCCTAGGTATCTGCCACCGTCGCTGACCGTGATGGCACAGGTATTTGCCCTGGTAGTGGCATGGGGCAGAGGGGAGGTGTGATGTCTTGTGAGAGAGAAGGTGAAGCCGTGATGGTGGGAGAGAAGGGGAGGAGGGAGAACGAGAGATGATGCGTGGGGAAGAGGATTGCGATGTTCTAGTGGAGGAGGAATTGGGAGATGGTGACGCCCGAGACAATGAATATATAGAGATAATAAGGAGGAATCAAGGGAGAAAAAAAAAGTGTTCCCTGCATCATGAAACGTAAGGGGTTTATGTCTTTATAAAACGAATCTAAAGTCTAGACAACTATATATCCAAAATGCAGTAGACTGGCGATGCACACAATAGCCCATTATTGACCATGGTTACTTATCCAAGTGACATATAATCTCTGATAAAGGTTAAGAGCAAAAATGTCATCAAGCAATACATAGATTCTATTATAGTGGTTATCTTGCCTTCCATGTCACTTCTAAATGGTGCGCAACTGCATCCGTTAGTCGACCTTCAATGTTTTATAACAAAATAGCCTTGAGACTAACAATAAAACCAACTGCTTGCCTAATCATTGCCAGTTGTCACCCCCGCAAAACGAAATAAGTATACCTGATTACTGTAGCTAAGCAGGGATGACTTGATCTTGACACACAGATTTGCATCCATATATCCAGTTTGCACGCGCCTAAATAATGTAAAGTTGCCACTGTTCGGGTCCGCATGATAGTGTACAATACAACGCATCTGCCTCCTGCCATCACACAGTGCGGTGTGCCATCTTTTGCTGCATTCACTGTAGCGCATCTGCGCATGTGGCTTGCTACTGTGGATTGCGGGGACACTCCACCGATCAATCCTAGCCGTCCAACACAAGATCGGACAGACCAGATCTCGCGGCGCCGATCTTTCAAGTAGATTAGCTTAGCTCTACGAGGATATGTTAATGTTACCACGAGTCCACGACACGAGTGGGATGTGTGGGCTCACCAACCTTAATGTAAATCTGTGTGTTATGTAGTGCACAGATTTGTTTGTCCTAGCTTTTTGCCCTAGAGATGCCTTCTGCATGCCTTATATCTCAATGGGGTTCATGTGGTTATGTATGTACGTCTTGCATGTTTTCTCCATGTGTATGTTCAGCTTTTGATCACTGGATATGTAGGATCTCAAGTGGAATGTACATGTTTCTGATCTAGATCAGGTCATCAACATGTTGTTTCTGATCGTCAGATCATGAGCGTTATGATGAAAAAAAACATAGAGGAATGCTCCGGTACTCCCTACTGGTAGTATTATACTGCCAATAGAAATTATATAAATCGATCACTTGAAATGACATATTAGTCATTTACTAATAAGTGAATAGGGTTTTCGATCTCCTTCGTGAAACAGTAGAAGGCAACGGATCTGATCGACTTCATTTCATCGAAATGAATGGTGGGGATCGTTCGGCCGCGATTCAGCGTTGGTGGAGACGATGGAGACACATTGGCCACGATTCCGTGATCGAATGGAGATGCAAAATTATAGTTTTACTCCTCCACGGTATTTCTTTCTTAGATGATCGAACCCTCTAAATTTAGTTCCATATTGTTTTATACTGCCAGCAGAGAGCACCTAACCCAAACTCAAAAAATAAACCTAGTGAAAGTGAAATTAGGATGGTCCATTGGTCCACCTCATTGTTGCAAATGCAATCCACAAAACCAATGTACAATTATTTTACGCGAGACATTCAGACATTCCATTTCAAGGCAAAATATATATAGGACTTATATCATATTATTATGCTCATATTACTTACTAGTACATCAGTACACGATTCCTTGTTGGATACTAAGTACAGAGTACACAGATACATAAACGTGACGTGACAGGCATCCCGGCACACAGAACGCGGCGTCGCCGGCGGCGAGCTCCGTCCGCCGTCCATGTCACGGCTGTCGCGGCGCCGGTCGTGTCAGGTACACGCGACATTGCACCACCGTCCGCCCAACGTTGAACCCCGGCACGACGGTGAACCCGACGACGCCGCCGCCGCCGTCGTCGTCGGCGACGCTCTCCATGTAAACCTCCGAGAACCGCGCGCCGGCGTGCACTTGGAAGACGGAGGCTTCGCCGTCCTCGAACGAGAAGAATAGGCAGTGCAGCCGCCACACGCGCCGCGCCATCTCCGCGAACTCGGCGAGCCACGGCGTCCCCGGCTCGCCGCCGCTCGCCACGGCGTCGCGCTGCGCCGCGCTCCCGAAGAACGCGGACTCTATCCTCTCGTGCACCACCGACATGTACCTCTCCCTCAAGAACTCCCCGAACGCCGGCGACGCGGCCGCGTTGAACTCGTCGAAGAAGCGGCGCCGGTCGTAGGAGCGCCTGTCGCGGAGGGAGCTGATGCCGAAGTCCTTACGGTGGAATCCGTCGAACACCTTGAGCGCGACGAACGACTCGACCGCGAACGCCGCGTCGCCGTGGCGAAGCGCGACGCCTGGGTGCACGGCGGCGGCGGCGGCGGATGGGTCCCACCCGGTGCGCCGCATCTCGCGGACCATCGTCCTCGCGAACGCGCGGACTGCCCTCGCCGCGCGGCGCGACGCGGCGAGGAAGTGCGTGGCGTCGAGGCCGGAGAGGTGGACGCGGAGCTCTTCGGCGAGCGCGGCACGGGCGCGTTCCGCCTCGGCGTCGCGGGCGCGGAGCTCGGTGGCGAGCTTCCCGGCCGTGATCTCGTATGTCCGGACGAGATGCCGCTGCTCGTCGGCGTGCGCGGCGAGTTCGGCGGCGGCGGAGACGCAGTTCGCAACGGCGGCGAGGGGATCCCTCGCGTAGAGACGCTTCTGTTCCGAGAGCTTGGTGAGCTCGGCGACCATGGCGGCATCAGCCGACTGGATCCCCTCGGCATCGTACGGACGCTGCGCTTGCTGCAGCTGCGCGTACGCCGCCTTCACCGCCGACACGCCGGCGAACAGGCTCGCCACGAACGCGTGCGCGCCGGTGGAGTCAGTCTTGTCCTTCTCCTTCTCCGGATTCGTCTTCTCCGTCGCCGGCGAATTCGTCTTCTCCGCCGCCGCGTTCCGGAACAGCATGTCGAGCGTCGCCGCCGACAGCTTGAGCTTACTCACCGAATTGATGGAGCTATCAATCGAAGATTCATCATACTCGCCGCCGCCGCCGGCGACGGAGCGTTTCCGGCGGAGCAGCCTCGACAGCCTCCGTGCAAGGCCGCCGCCGGACTTCTGCTGCGGCAGCTCGGCCGCCATTAGCGTCTCCATTGCTGGCACCACCAAGCTCTCACTCACTCACTGAGCAAGCTGCTTCCACTAGCTCAGCTTGCTTAGCTTGTTGCTTGCTTGGTTTCTTGGCTGGGAATGGAGAGGAGAAGAGAGGAAGAAATGGAAAGGTGGATGGTTGGAAATGGAATACGGAGTAGATTAATTAAAGTGAGGGGAATAATTAGAGGCGGTGGTGTGCATCAGTAGTACTGTAAAACAGGTTCATTAAATTAAATAGAATATTTAAGCATGCTGTCATGTACTGTATCTGAGTATTTAAATGGCACGAGGTACAGATGGGGAAGCGTTTTTTTTTTTAATTTGACAGATTTTGTTTACGAGGGGATGTTTTCTTTTTAAAATTCCTGATGTTTTGTTAATTTGGTAGGAGGCACACCGGCAAAGATTATTCCCTCTAGTGCTTTTCTTGGGGAGTTTAGGGTTTATTTTCATTTTACAGAACATTGGATCCGGATTCCTGCTGTGATGTATGGGCAAAACATTTCTTTTTTGGCATTTTTGGGGTTGCAGGTGATAGTTTTAATGTTTTATATATCAAGTAGGAAATGTAAGGGGTATATTGCTCACTTGTGGGAAAAGTTGAATAACCTGACTGCAGATCTCCTGACTAGATCTCCTGAGCAAGTTTTTTAAGTTGCAGCCGTTTGTTGGGTAGAATGGTTTGGAAAAAGTTAAAAATAAAATTAATACAGTTTGAATTGTGTAATGTGTGAATTCATAAGCCTAATGGTTTGATGTAAACATTAGACTTTCAAGTAATGACCTACATGAACTATAATTAGTTAGTTTACTATCTGAAATATAAACGTTTGGATCGATTAGGCTTTCTTTATTTCGTGCTTTTCCCTCTAATCATTGAAATTTAATTATTTTTGAATCTTTTTCAAATAAAACTTGACATTCTTACAGATTAATTCCCTTATGTCAAGGACGATATTTACCCTTCTTGCTTAACCAGGCTCGTATATTTGACTCGGCTGTGCATCTTCTATCCACAGTGAACAACATAGCTCCTCACCATCTTGAAGTATTCTACCTTTGTTCTTGACGTTTTTGTACATAGACATATTCTTCAATATCCAGGTTTCATTGTTACTACTTTACTATAGTAAACTATGTGTTTATAAAAGTTATTTTAACATTAACTGTGAATGTTTATATATTAAATTATTGTTATCAATGGTTTGAAATTCGGAGGTTTGATAAGCATCTATTCCACACCACGGTGTCATCTATTTGAGGACGACAAACAAAACAATAACATATACAGGTTCTAAATATGGATCGAAGATTAAATTGGCTTATATTTGCCCAAATAAACTTAAGAGAGTACTTCCAAGAAGAACCATAAGTACTAAAATAAAATACTAAAAATTTTCTAGAGCAAGCAGTAAATAAGTGCACATTACATTTCAAATAGAGTTTAAAGAAGCAAATCAATCAACATAACCAAAATATGCTATGCGTTACCCACATCCACATGGACAACATCACTGTTTCTGTTTCAGACTTTCATCGATGGCACTCTCTGTTACTAAAGGACATTTTCCCTGCAGAAAGTCAAGCAGTACAGACAGTACTACCCTCGCAACGTCCAACAGGTAAACGGATAAATCATAAGTGGCAAAAGCTAATGGACCGGACACATTTATTGAAATGATTTGAACTCAATGTGATGGGCCCATATGTCATAGCCGTTGGAGCAACAAACAAACAGCGCCCGTGCGCCCGTGCGTGCCTTCCTCACTCCTCTCCTCACCATCGCCCGCTGATCCCCTGCCATCATTCATTAGGTCATGTCTCTCGCAAAGCGATGTATTATACCAGTATTGTACTTTTAGATAAAAAAATATAAGACGTACTCCTTCAGTAAAAAAAACTTCTAATTCCCATAAATGATCGAAATATCCCTTATCAGAACTTATAGTAGAGTGATATTAGAGGATACGGCGGTTTTGTGGGTCCAAGAAATATATTGAACCAAAAGATAAATTTTAGGGAATTATTTGGACAATTTGAAACGTCAGAAACTAAATTGACTCCAAAATAAAACTTGAAAGAACATATTGACTATTCTTCCTTGATATAACATACCCTTAAGGCAATCAACATTACTATTTGTTGGTAATATCGTATGGTGACAAACTAGAACGAACATAATGTTTACGTAAGATTAAAATACTATGGATCTGTTTGGTTTGCTGTCAAAATCAATGTTACTATTTGTTGGTAACGTCGTATGTCGATAAACTAGATAAAACCTTACCATAAAACCAAACGCTATCTTCCCATCAATTCTTATTAAAATTTGGGTGTACCTAGAAATCTGGCGACATATTTTTGGGTTAAAATCTATTAAATGTAAATGTAATACAAATATGTTGTAATTATATTGTAATTCTTATGTAACTCATATGTAAATAGCATATAAAACCACAAAACTTGTGCTAGCATGTGCGTTTTAGCTTTGGGATCGAAGTGCATGTTTCAAATTTTTTCGGTTTTACGTGCATCGCCACGCATGCAGACTCACCGATATTTTAACACACACATGCAGGATCATCTAACGGCACACACGTGCATGTAAAGTTAATCCAACGACCAAGAATTCGACAGAAATCAGTCCCAAAATCTCGCGACAGATTTCTAGTAATATCGTAAAATTTTGTCATTGCCAAATGTTAACATTCCTAACAAATGATAAGGTTTATTTTAGCAACAAACTGAACATGCTCACAATGTAGATATAGAGGTAACTCAAAAAGCAAGAGGGACAAATTGGAAAAACGTTGCACTAGCTGTTATTATTCCTCACTGTACGAGGTAGCTAGAGGAACAAGGAGAATATCTAGCCATTGTAGGTGGGAGACATGCATAGGTTTTGCTTTCAAGTGGATCATACATGATGCATCACCTTTTTTTCTCTTTGTTGCATGTGAGCTAGTACTTACTACCATATTAGCCCCTATGGGACAAATTTGTTTTATTTTGAACATTTTATTAATGTTACAATTAAATCACCAAAAAACATGAACTTAACCTGTCTGTGTATTATACCTCTAAAGTATGAAAATTGATTCAAATAAAAAGCAAAGTGGTTTCCTAAGTGATTTGTATGGCGCAACTACGTAGAGAACCTAACTTGTCCCAGACTCTTAGTTGGGAACATCATCTGTGCCAATTCATCGACCGGGAATAAAACTTGTGAAATTGATGAGGGATCATTAGTCCTAGTTTCTAGCTAGACCGGGATTGATGACCTCTTCATTAATTCTAGGGGCAATTCCTTACATGCCTATGAGTTTTTTCTCCATCCCTTATGCGCTTCTTGAAATTTGTTCAATCCCTTCTATGCCCTTGAGTTTTTATCTCTATCCTCTCTATACGCATTTTGTTAGTTGACCGCTGGTTAACCGTTAGATTTTTATCAAAATAACTAAATTGCCTTTGTCTAGTATGTATGCTAATTGCTGTATAAACATAACTCTCAATGTGAAAAGGTTGAATTCATAATAAAATCAAACAAGACATAATTATTTGACTTAAATTTTAAAAAATAAATTTAATTTTTAAATTAATTTAAAAATATTGTGAAATGCACATAATATACCCGAGAAATTGAAAAAAAACTAAATTCTTTATTTATGTTTAAATTTCAATATAAATATTTGTCCATATTTCACCAAATACAATTTAAAATTTATTGTAAAAAATAAATTAAAATTTTTAAATATGTGGATCAAATAATTATGTGTTGTTTGTTTTCCAATAAATTAATTGAATCTTTTTTCATGTTTTAGAATTATATTTTTCTAAATAAGCAAGCACACAACTAGGTGATAGATGGGAATGGTAATATTGTCATTTTAAAGAATATTTAACGGTCAACTCACAGTCAACTAAGGGAATGGGTATAGAGGGGATGAAAATGAAAACTCAGGGTACAGAAGGGATTGAGCAAATTTGAGGGGTATAGAAGGGATTGAGAGAGAATTGGTGGGTATGTAGGGAATTTTATCTTAATTCTAATTGAAGCCACAAATGAACACGGTATGAAAAAATTAAACAAATATTTTTAAAACTATTATAGCACCTTTACTCGTATACATACGGATTCCATCTAGTAATATTTATTTTTAAATTTACTTATATGTTGATGGCGATTCGAAATTAAGATTTCTCCTTCGCATGCACCCCTTAGCTAACTCACCTGCACACTAAATCCGATAGAAAAGTTATTTTTCTTTAAAACCTTTTTAAACAAGATTTGAATCATGAATTTTAGCATTTAAAAGACTCCAAATGAAAAGGTTGCCAATTACAAAATTATAGATCTGACGGAGATATATGATTGATATAAACTTTCTTCAACTGAGTTTGTATAAAAAAACTTATGTCATATTCAGAGCATGTACAAATATGGTCAACATCATTGATGGCTCATGCCCCCAACAGAGACTGACAATGAGTTCATCAGTCCTGATTTGTAGCAAAAGCCGAGACTAATAAGGTGGTATTACTGGTCTTCGTGGATACGATGGACGATGATGGTTTCTTTTTCCTTTTTTTAAGGGAAGGGTTTTTTTTCAACGAAACAACGGAAGTTTTGAATTTTATAGAAGAAGAGAGTTGACCCTATTTATAAGAAAAACTAGACCCAAAAACCATACAAAACATGGTTAATTAAGAAAAACCGGCAAAACCTGAATTGCACAGTTAAAAGAAAACCGGCAACACCTAAGACAAAAAGACGAGAAAACAAAGACGACAGCACAACTAGACAGAAATCACCAAGCCTAAATCATCGTTGCCGAGCTTTATAACAAGCAGCTCCGACTTCTTAGGAAGAGAACAGAAGACGAACACGGACTAGTCGTGGGGTAAGACCTTCAAAGCGAAAGCCTCCAACAAGGGAACAACGTCAATGACGTCGACATCGCTCGTTCAGAAACACCAGACAGGGTTTTTACCCGAAGGGTCAAAGGGAACCTAAAATACAACGCCTCCAAGAAGAAAAACAGCACCCACAGGTGTCATTGTTGTAAGCACCAGGTTAACCGGGCAAAGCTTTCGCCATAGGTTCCCTCCAACTACCACAAACAAAAGTCACCAAGGTGCAAAGCGAAATGAAAGGGTGTTATCGTTGCCCAGCTAAACCAACTAGGTAGCAGCTCTGACTCCACCCCAATCAAAACGTTGTCGCAACAAAAGGACACTAGCCCAACTTCGTCTCTGCCAAGTACCTAGCTGCCGCAACGCGACGAAAGCACAACCCAGACCGGCAGCCACCCAACCCACAGCCAACAATCACGTTCGTGCCACACCTTTGTCCCAACCCTTGAAGCACCCACGGTCTGGGAGGACCGACCAAAAGAAGGGAAGGGATGCAAGGAATGGAAAACAAAAAGGGCGGCCCTCGGTAGAAATGTCATCGTCAGAAAGGCAACCACTAGCAGGGGGAGTCTCTGAGTCATCGCCGCTAGAACCACCACACAACAGGGGGTCACACAACGTCCGACGAGCCTCCACCAAAGTTGACCCCTCCGACAAAGCCCCGCAAAACACAAACACGCCACCAGCACCTGCCAGAGACGCGTCGGCAAGGACAAAACCCCACGCACTGCAGAAGCGGCTGTCGTGCACGAGGGTGACACCCCACGCCCTGCCGGAGCCGTCGCAGCCGCGAGGGTGAAGGCCCGGCGCCCTACCGAAACCACCGCCACCGGGGGAGACGCCTGGGAGCCAAGCCGATTCTCGGCACCCTGCCGAAGCCTCCACCACTGGGCGCAACTCCCCGGCACCCTGCCAAGGCAGCCACCACCGAGGACGACGCCATCGCGCCCTCTGCAGCTGCCGACGCCGCGTGAGCACTGCCACCATGCACACCCACGTAGCCTCCCCACGCCCATTGTGCTGCACGGCGCCGGTCTTGCTAGATCTGGCCGCCGAGGCCACGCCGCCACAGGCTATGCCAACCGGCACCCTCGCTAGCCGCCGCGATTGACGCCCCAATTGCCACGACCTGAGAGAGGAAGCCCCGCCGCTACCGTCCTTGGGTTCGCCGGACTTTGTCGGCGAGCCCTTGAGCGGCGGTGAGGCAGAGAAGATGGGGGGAGGGGCTGGCGGCGGCGTATGGTCCCGTCGCCCCCCGTGTCGCCTGGGATGGGACGACACGGGAGCCCTCAGATCGTTTTTATTTTGTGTCGAAATGCTTGGTTTTTTCTAAGGGAAGGGGTCACTCCATCAGTATTGTGGTTGCCAATAACTAACGCTGATGGGGTGGTCCATTTATGCTATTTTCTTGCAGTGACGGTAGACCGTAGACACATAAGGACTCCTTTGGAATGCACAAACAAGGGAAAACATAGTAACTAGTGTCGTCATATTGTATTGTATTGTTGTACTAGATACGCATGGGATTAAAAAACACAAGAACAACTCTTGACATACATGATAAATGAAATAAAACGTGGATTTTCGTGGCAATGACTTTTAAAATAAGATTATAGAGACAAAGGCAATGGGTCCGTTGTTGGATCTCTAACAACTTAGCTATGAGCATATTTTTGTTTTCCTACTACACAATGGTGTTGTGCGTTAGTCCCCTTTTGCATCTCAGAACAATATTTTTTTCATCGTTTCTCGAGAGCACGTTTCCCAAATTGCTAAATGGTGAATTTTTTTTGAAAGATTTTCTATGCTAAAGTTGTTTAATAAATCAAATCAATCTATTTTCTAAATTTAAAATAGTTAATACTTAATTAATCATGTGTTAATAATATTTATCGTTTTACGTGTAACACTGTTTTTAGCTCAACAGCGAACATGCTCAAAAGAAGGCCACGCCATGCCATATGATTATGGCAAATTCCTTTTCGTTTGGCACAAAACCTCACAGGAAGGATTGAATGGAATTCTTAAAAGAAAACGTTGCAGTTTAATTCAGTGACTTTGTTATTATCTAAAGCATAACCATAATTTTGATTGTGTCATGCCCTTAAACAAAAGTATGGAAAACATTCTAGAAACGAGTGTAGAAAAATCCTTGTTGTTTTAGCTAAAGCATAACCATAATTTTGAGTGTGTCTAACCTTAGTCCTTAGATAAGCTAGTCTGCAGAAAGCTATGTGGTTAAATGTTAGCTGGCTTTCCTTTTCTTCACGTGGATTTTCATATATAGTCAAATACAAAAAGATAAAATGAGCAAAATTATACGACTACACATACACGCTTCTATATATCCATCAACCAATTCGAGGACCAACATATGAGAATGATAGTACGGTAAAGGTCCATAAAGAGAAGATAGAGATTCTTTGTCCTTTGTCCATGAACAGCTTCTAAAAGGGAACGTTGTTGATAGGAATTGTTAGCTTTGCAAATTAATTTGCTAAAACCTGTGTTAATTAGGTCTACCACACTCAGGCCCCTATAGAAGATTAAAGTACAATAGTGCCCCATTCCCGGGGAGCCCTTTCGGTTAATTTAGTTCCCCCTATTCTTCCCTGCTTCTAAACTCGCAAAGTACCCCTAACATCAGGGTCATCTATAGTCATGGAATCCTAATTAAGCATGCTAGCTAGTGTTCTCGTTGGCCCATCGTATTTAATGGAAAAAAATATGCTCTCACTTTACTTGAGAAGTTCATTATTATATTATTGATCAGCTTATGTCGGTCATATTTGGATCTTAAAGTCGATATTCATGTGTGAACTAACGACGACGTTGCCTTTAAATAAAGGAGTTTTTGTGTATAGGATCTGCAAGAACAGAACAGAAGCTCGGATTAAATAAGAGTAAATATCCCCGCAAAAAAAAAGAGTAAATATCGCTTGTTCGGTGACACCGGCTGCCTTGATATTCTGTCGTAGCAAAGAATATGGTGAAATTGGTGATTAATTATACTGGTTCGTATGCTTCCTTTCATATTGTAGTTGGTCAGCATTATGGTCGTCTGCTTATCTTTTACATATCCAAGATGTGCTTATTGTCGTCTGTTTATCTTTTACATATCCAAGATTTGATTATTTTTGTTTTCACAGATATTTAATTTCTCTATTTACAGGTTCTATTATATATTGATTATTTAATATGATTTGTTTCACAAAAAATGCATTGACGGATTGTACGAGTAGGGACTGACGTGAGTTTCCATTACCAACTCTCTAATTTTTTTTAATATTTTCTCTAAACCTTGTACACGTCTACAAAATATATTAGCAATATATGGCTTATCAATTATCATATAACGTTAATTACATGAAAAAAATAAGCCCTAACCAAATTTCAACTTCAAAGCTTAATTTTTATAATTAATTTAAGGGTTTTAATCTATTTTTCTTTTTTCTCCATTGGTTTTTGAACTGCTAATGGTAAGTATCAGTGTCCAATTACAAAATTAACCTTTTGCTTTTATATTCGCACGTCTCTGGCTTATAATCTACGTAGTACTCCTCAATTTCTTCAACTTAAACGTATGATTTCCTAGATTTATTAGTAGCTTTTTATAGTATACCGTCCTACAAGGTATTTATTTATACAATCAACAATCTGTATGGACACACTAACAATTAGTACTATACTTGGAATACTCTCTTGTATTGACACATATACGAAAAATTTGCTACATGACGCTCACTTTGCGGTATGGTATTAGTTGTAGGACAGGTAAAAAGTCAAGTTTTGGGAGAAGACATCTCTGAAATGTGGATATTGCCAGGGGACACCGCATCCATTATTTTATTTATTTCCGGTTAAATAGGAGAGAAAAATTATGCCAAATGACAAAAATACACCTGGACCCACCCATCAGCTCTCTCTCTCACTTCTTCTTTCACACATATCCTGCCCCCTCTCTCTTATACAAACTGTCGGCAGCGGGACGACAGCACCGATGTTGGAGGCTGGGGGAGGAGTGGGACGCCGTGCGGCACCAGCGCTCAAGGCCGGAAAAGGAGACGACGCTGGTGATAGATGCGGTGGTGGTGGAAAGGGACGACATCGCCGGCCCCATGGCGCATGATGCCGTCGACGCCGCCTGCGCTTGCCGGAGCCCCACCGTGACGCCAACCCTCGTCACCATGGCCTCCCTGCCCCGTCATACCACCCGCCGTCGGCCAGAGCCGCCGAGCTCAAAGTCAACAAAGCTCGGGGAGATGGGGCCATCGGGCTCCTCAATGGCTCTGGCCTTCGGGGAGCCAGATCCAGCTAGCGGCACCATCGTCATCGTCGTCACCGCCCTATTGCCATCACCGCCGATGTCGTCAGCCTGCCACCGCCGCCATCGCTCCAACACCGAGGGCTTGGAGTGGGAGGGGATGTGTGTGAGAGAGCGCTAACGGGTGGGTCTCCAGAGGCATTTTTGTCATTTGGCACAATTTCTCTCTCCTATTTAACCGGAAATAAATAAAACAATGGGTGTGGTGTTCGCCGGCAAATATCCATATTTTAGGAACGTTTTCCTCCAAAACTTACCTACAGCTAATACTGCAAAGAGAGAGTATCCTATAGCAAAATTTGCATAGAATAAATATTAGAAGTATTTGACATGATACAGCCGCATTCTAAAGGTGTGTTTAGTTCCCAAGTTTTTTTCAAACTTTCAACTTTTCCATCACATCAGCCTATCATAAACAGACAACCTTTCAATCACATCATTCCAATTTTACAACCAAACTTTCAAAAATAACCAAACTAAACAAGTCCTAAAATACAACCATTTTTTATGGATGGAACATTTACTATTCCCAGAATCTGGAGAGTATACGTGAAAATTTGTAACGCAAGTTTATATCAATTGCACCTAGGATGCTTTATTTTGCTAGAGTAAAATGGGCACACAGAAAATTGGCAGGCCGTACGCGCAGAAGAAAAGATGCCCTACACTATCTCAGACTCGTCGTCGTCGGGAGTGAGTGTTATTCCCCAGAGCGGGACCCACACGCCACGCCCCTCCTCTCTCTTCCTTTCTTGGCGCCTCTCCTCTCTGCACTTCTGATCAGATATCACGTGCAATGGCAGCCAGGGATCAGTACGTCCGGAACTCGTTTTTTATTTCACATCATCGTCAGATTATGTTTTCTGGATCCTGTCATGTGTGAATTCTGATCAACAAAGTGTGATACGGAGGACAAATATACCTCGGTTATCCGGATTAAGAATAGTATAGGAGTAGGTTAGTTCAAAGTAGTTTGATTAAGTTAGGCCTGGTTTAGTTCCCGAAAGTTTCCGTGGGGGGTCAAAAATTTTCGGCCTTTTCAACTTTTCGGTTTTGTTGGAACTAAACGGGTGGGGCAAAAAACGTAAGGTTAGGTAACTGTATGGGAATAAGATTTTTTGCTTTCCACTCACTACCCCCAGCCGCACCGACACCTCTTCTCTCGCAGCCGCCGACGCGCCCGTTCGACGCCTCTTCTCCCGCACGCTCCCTTCCTCCACTTCCCTTTCTTCCCCCACCTAGCGCCGCCGATTGACCAGCCGTAGGGACCGCCGGCGAGCAGATCTGCCCGCTCCCAGGCCGGATCCGTAGCGTAGGCGTGCGGATCCGCCTCGTCGGCGCCGGGATGGCGAGCTATGATGGCGGGGTTGGCCTCTCCGTCGCCCGTCTTTGCGGCGGCGACTCGCGACCGGCGGCGGCGGGCACGAGCAGCGGCTTGGGCGGCCTGGAGCGACGGCGGGGTTGGCCTCGGTCGGCGGTGGCGACAGACGACGGTGGGGGAGGCATTTTCGGGTGGAGGCGATGGGTGACGGTGGAGGCGACAGGCGGCGAGGCGATCGGCAACAATGTCTAATTTTTGGATAATTTTTGTGATGATTTTTGAATGATTTGTGACCCTGATGCTGTTGTTCCATGAGACTGGAAGTGAAGAAAGTGCGTTTTTAGGGGTAACATTGGAATTTTATCCTCTGCATGCAGCTATTTTGGGGGCAAATTCTGTTGGGCGTTTAGTTCCGAAAAGAGCAAAAGGTGCGGACTACAAAAATTTTTGGGTCAGCTCAAAATTTTTGGGAAACTAAACGCGTCCTTACTTAGATGCTGAACATGTACACTCACCAATGCAGTATACAGTACTAGCTCGTTCTGTTCATCTACGGAACTTATCTACTGCTAAGCACGATCCATGTGTGCTGAAAAAGGCTGGGGTGAAATGTTTTGGGCTTTTCTGCTGATTCGTGCACCTTTGGCAGATGGGCTAAATATTGGGCCAGAATCCCAGGCAGCTACGAACGACGTTTATGTATCCGGCTTCTTTTCCGTCGCACATGTTATCATCGCACGGGTAAGCAAAGCACTGAGAAGGAGAGGACCACGGAGACGACGGCGCATGCGGCGGCGAGGACGGCGTGGCCGCGGGCCGGGTCGTCAGCAGGCAGGCCCACAACA
>CM002483.1:4822518-4940316 GCA_000325765.3 Leersia perrieri
GCTGCTATATCATTGAGGAGAGATATTTGCGAAGCAGCGCTTTATCCATCGGTCTACGGCCCACCGCCCCCAACTTTGCTCTCGATCGCTCCGGACTGACCGGCGGTCGACGAGGAGGGCGCACACAGTGCCGACGGCGGCTGTAGAAGGGTGTCGTCGTCCCCCTTGTCGTCAGTGGCGTGCGGCAGGCATTCATCGTTCACACCTTGATGCCTGCTGCCTGCTGCTTGCCGCACAGCTCCGTCGGCGTGAGATGCTAATGCCAACATCCGTTAGCACAGACGAATGGAAAGCAATGGCAGGCATCCAATTTATTCCACACCTGCAAATCTGCTACCAACCGGATTGCTACAGTTCTTGTCCGGCTGAAATAAGGGTCAGCAAACTTTTTCACTGCTATCGAACGTCAGCCGTAGAATGCCTGCACCAACAACTTTAAGAGAGGAGATCACATGATCATATCATTTGTATGATCGTGCAGTCTGCAGATGGTATTGTTGCTCTAGTTTGCCCCGTCTAAGGCTTCGTTCGATTCAGGGTGTAGGCGAAAAAAATTCTCGTTATTCGTAAGCACGTCTTTTAAACTGCTAAAACGGTTTGTTTTATAAAAAAGAATTACATATAAAAGTTGATAAAAAATCAGATAAATCCATTTTTTAAGTTTTTAATAGTTAATATTCAATTAAACATACACTAATGACTTATCTCGTTTTGCGTGCACGGAAAATCAAAACTGCCCATGCAGTTTCAAACACGGCCTAAGGCCTTGTTTTCAAAATTTTTTTAAAAAAACATCACATTAAATCTTTAGACACATGCATGAAGTATTAAATATAGATAAAAATAAAAACTAATTATATAGTTTGAATGGAAATCACGAGACGAATCTTTTGAGCCTAATTAGTTCGTGATTAGCCGTAAGTGTTACAGTAAACTATATGTGCTAATAACGGCTTAATTAGGTTTAATGGATTCGTCTAGTTGTTTCCAGGTGAGTTATGACATTAGTTTTTCCATTCGTATCCGAAAACCCCTTCTGACATTCGGTCAAACGTCTGATATGACATTAATTTTTTTTTCGCGAACTAAACAGTGCCGAAACCGCTGGATTTACTCTAAATTGAAGGGCAATGTGTAACTTACGGTGGCTATAAAACCAAATTTCTATCCCATCAACTACAAAAGATTAAAAGTAAAAGATCATACCAACCGTTGCACAGTACAGCAGAATTACTTGGGGTAACCAATCTCGACGTAGAGTGTTGATGTAGAGAATCTGATTGTCTACTACTCGCACAAATTTTTCCTCGTGATCCCATGCTGATCAACACCACAGCGCAACAGATATTCATATGTGGAGGCCTCCGGGGGTGTAACGCCAAGCCTGGCTGTGCCAGCACCCACACGGCTAGAGTTTTGCTCGTCGAGGAGGTGTGTGTAGGGTTTGGGTGTTGTGTCTTTCATAGCTCCCTTGCCTCTCAAATATATAAAATTCCTTCTAGACCTCATAGACCATCAGGAAGGAGTCCTATTCAGATGCTTATCCGAACCGATAACTGATTAGTCAGATCTATCCAACAATTTGTTCCATCGTGTTTAGTGTGCGACTCGAAATATTCATGTATATACCGTTGTAACCCAAAAACACATTTTTAGCCCAAATGTCGATAGCGGTCTCTAACAAGCATATTGACACACAACTTATGTTACTTCTGTCTGATCTTTCTAGAGGCTCTAAGTATGCATAAAATCACATAGGTTGAACCTACAGTGTATGTATGTCCGGGTTCTCCTTTGCGTCACAACATCGATTAAGCACGAGACTTGTACTTAAAGACAAGGCATGCGGCATCATTTCAATAGATTAACCATTCAGTTGACTCTGTACTAAATCGCATATGTCATGATTGACTCCTTAATCACTCGATATGGCTATGCACTTCCTTAATCTATTATATCGAGAAGCCTATGAGATATCTCTATGAACTAGGAGGAACAAATCCCATCTTGATCATTCACATCTTTCTACATATTTCATAGCAAACCCAAAAACTATATCACTACCTAGTTATAGTGCAGTGTTTGATAGTCTATAAGTAAGCTATTATCCATGTTGAGAGCCATGATAATCTTAGGTCTAAATAATCGATATCATCGTTACTTCAGTCCTACTTAACACATATTAATCAACATGGTTCCCATATTATTTATTTGGTATCTCCATACCATGACACATAAGACAAAATCATCGATCAATACAGATGTTAATCTTACAATCATAGCCATCCTACATATGGCATGATTAGGGACCATTTATAAGTTATAATGTAACACATAAAGAACCTCATGAATGAATCCATTATTCATTTATCAACAGTAAGTTACCTATTTAAAACACGGTGTTGGATGATGAAATCCTTGAGCGGGGACAGAGGAAACCCCCTTGTGGTTTGGACTCTATAAAGAGAGAGAGGAGGTGTTAAAGAGGCCTCAGGGTGGCTACAGTAACCAATGAAGAAAATTGTTTATACAGTTTCAGGATATTGGGTCGTGTAATACCTACTCATGTGTGCGTGTTTACTTGATGTTTTGAGTGTACAAGCAAGGCTTTTCTTTAGCTATCTGTTGATATCTCAATTGTCCAATATTGACGGTCCTTAAATCATAATATCAGACCGTCAATGCCTGCATATAATGGAATAAAATATTGTATCCACCTAGTGGTACGGTTTATTACTAATCATTTCCACTAGTGTTGGTAAAATATGTGCATGCAGGTATTTAAGGAGAAAACACACTTTCGGCTAATTAGGTTAAAACACACGGATTGATGGGCCCAAAAGTCAGGAAATAGGCCATTGCAACCACAACCGACATAAGGACCCACCAGTCAGTCAACTAGCCAAAGGAGAGGTCAGGAGGTGGAGCCCATAGTTTGGCCAAACTGTTGGGTCTGGTCGAACCGACATAGCCACCTCTGATCCTAGCCTTCCATGTGTCGCTTCCTCATCACATCAAGGACAGTTCAGCTTGCTTCCACCCGAAGAAACCATGGACACTTGACATGAGGAGAAAAAAGATGCTCATAGGATGCTTTTAGCATCTCCACCTCCCCAAGGCACCACTTGGCTATAAATAGCCTTCTCATTCCTCACATGCAACACACCATGCACAACACACTTGAGCTGAATTACAAGAGACTCTCATGTAGCTTAGAATAGGTAGAGAGTGAGGGGAAGCTCTGGAGGAGTGCCTAGAAGTTTGGCGCTCCCTCCGACTTCTATCTCGTCGGATGCAGTTCTCTAGGAGTAGTTCTGGAGGAGTACCGGAGCTGCTGGTACAATCTGCTCCGGGTTCGGAGATTGTTGACGGTCGTTATAGCAACATTTTGACCGTCAATTTAACTAAAACAATGGAGAGTAGGATATGCTTGCAGTGCATATTTATTTCAGAATAATGTAGTTCCACTTGTACTTGGAGAATATTTGCTTGTAGGGAAATTACACAAAATGGAGAAGATAAATGGGAGAAAACCTCACTCCCAAGCAAGCTTGTGCATGAGAGGGCCACCTGACAAGCTTACAACCGAAGTAACCATCATTGCAACTGCCAACCGCCATAAGGGCCCACATGTCAGCCACCGGAGAAGATAGAAGCCGGTTGGAGGCCAGAGTGGTTCGGCCGAACCAGGCTCGGCGCCAAACCCACCGATCTTCCACGTGTTGGCTCCAGATGCTCTCCTGATGGCAGTTGTGAGGGGCAAGATGGACATTTCCTATGGGAAGTTGCCGCCATCGTTAACCTATAAATAGACTTCACTCTCTTCACTCCAAAACACACCAAAGCAAGGAATAGCTTCTCTACTTCTAGTATTAGTCCAAGCATTAATAGAATTAGTATAGTTTTAGTTCAAGGAAGCCTTTGGAGGAATTTCGGTAAAGTTCTACTTTGCTCTTTAGTTCCTTTTGTAAGACTTTCATTATATCAATATAATTATTCTTCCTTTATATACTTGTGGTACTTTAGTCTAATTCATTAGATTATGGATGCCATGCTTAGTTTATACATGACTAGAGTACTTAGTATAGTTACATTATCTGGGATTTGCATTGGTGTGGGTATAATGTCTAGAAACTGGGTTAATAATCTGCTTAGGTTGAACTAAGAGTTATTAATCTGAAACTTAGGTACTCTACTTCAATCGCGAGGCTGTAGAGTAGGGAGTGATAGCATAGACATGGTGTCTAGGCAGGATCTTACAATTATTTGGGCGTATATACTCGGACCGCTGATGGTGACAGCTCAGTACGGGTGTCGCCCCCGCAGTATATATTCCTACAATAATTTCCTGGGGTTAGATGCACCTCCGCATTTAACTCTGGTTGGGTGGTTAGGATGGACTGTCGTAAGTAACTCGATAGTCTGGAGTAACTTCGCAAAGCACAAGGAGGGCTTGGCTAGGTTAAGGCTTAGTTAAAGTTGTATTGCAAGGAGAGTACACTATACTGTTGTATACTAGTTAGTATATGCTAGGTTGTTATACAATGGAAGTACAGAAATAGGACTTAACTATGACTGCTCTTGCTAGGAGTAGATTAGGATTAATGATAGAGTTAGCATAATCCTTTGCTTGTGTCACTCTACCCAAGATTATTTATCTTACCCCTGCTTAGAACTATAACGTATGCAGGTGTATAATATAATGTTAGAAAGTTTAGTTCTTTACCAATCTTCCCTTGGGATTAAATAAATACGATACCTTGGAATACTTTCGGGTGAAATGCTACAATGGTACATGTGTGCGCTTGTGGATTTATTCTGTGAACCATAGATTACCTATTGATATTTCGAGTCGGCGTCGTTGGAATTCTATTTCTAGGGATGACGATCAGAAATACCAACAGAGATAACTTCTTCTATAATGTAAGCATTTGTGATCCTTTCTTATGTTATTTAATTACTTAGTCTAAGTGACATATATTTTCATCTTTTCAGGTTCAATGTTTAGTATTCGTACTAAGTGATCTAGTACTAGGACTCTGGACAAAGAAGGAAGTTCCTCTGGGAGTACTAGAGTAGTAATTAATAGCTTAGACGTGGTGTCTAGGTTAGAGATTACCTTTGTTTGTTGTGTATCCCACGGATTTCTCAGAGGTAGACGGCAGGTGGTGACAGCCCTGAATTCCGTCCTACTACCTCCACGTTCGGGTACATCATAGAGCTATAGCCGGAACCATGCTGGCAGACCAGCAGGGGTCGGTGCCCGAAGCAACAGATAGGATATTACCTTTTACTTAGCTAGATAACTAAAATACATAGAAAGTCCTCTTCAGCCTAGCTTATCCTACTAGTGGTTGTTGTCCTTGGATAGTCTTAGCCTTAGGTAGATTACACACGATCCCTGAGTTCGATAACCTTTTGGGGTCACCCGAAGGTGAAGTGCTATAGTGGTATTCCATGCGCTTGTAGATGAATTCTGTGATAATAAGAAATACCAACATCCAACCCCCTTATCGATAGGCCTGACCCTCCTTTTATAGAACATAAGGGGTTACCATAGAGCCCACTACTAGCTAAGAGGTATAAATGTTATAGTCTCGCACTCAATGTGTTGCGTAGTATTTTGGTAGTTTGTGATCCACGACATGGAAAAAAGAAGCTGCTTGACTTCATTCTTCACTCCCCCTAAACAGGGTTAACAGCGGCATGGTGATGTTGTCATGGGGTTCCATAACTCCCCCTTTGGTGGTCCCATTTGTCGATGGGGCGAGGGGGGGAGGAGGTGTTTGTTTGTTAGGCGCTCTCCCACCGACTTGATACAACGGTGTGTGACCGTAAGGTTGGGAGTCGGGCAACAAGCGCATGCCCCTGTTAGGGGCGTGTGGTCATGCCGTGTTGCCCCACGATGGCATGGCTCTCATCCCATCATCATTAATGCCTGGACTTGGCTTAAAATGTTGCCTTGCACTGCCTGCATGCCGGGCGATAAATGCAGGTAGTTGGAAGTTAGCCCATTTCCAAATATTGCTCCAATACTAATCATGCAGGGGTGTCGTGTTTTCCTGACACTTGTGGCCTTGCTACCAGGGAGGGGGGACTGCATTTCCCAACCCTCCTTCCAGCGCGGTTGATGGGCCCAATGTCTGATTGAGCTTCTTGTAGCCTCGCTCCCTAAGAGGGGGTAACCGCTCCCGTCGGATATACAATGGTCTCGGTCCACAGTGAGCCGGTACGACACCGACGCTAGAGTGTGGGACCCACCTATCGGCGTTGGTCTTACGCACCTGACGCCAACGTTTGCTTTTTATTGCGTCATAAATTTTAGGAAAATCACTAAAAAATCATAAAAGCTAATTAAAACTTGTAAAATTCATAAGTAATTCATATGAATTCTAATTGAATGATTCAAATTGAAAAATTCATATAAAATCAAGATCTACTTGTTTATCAGCTTTTCTTCTACTTTTATTGCGGTTTTTATTAGTGTTTTGCTCTTTTTGTGTGCTGTGTAGTTTCTGTCGTTTCAGAATACCATGACTTTGAGGAAAAGGGTTTGGAAGATTTTAGGGAAATAGCAAGGCAAGTCAAAGTCCCTCTTTAGATGCATTTTGGTCCTATTTATAAATTATTTTCTATTTCAAATATGCATTTTATTTTGCAAATGTTAAGTGGATGCCTATTATCTGTGTTATTAAGCTCCTTCATGTTGGTGACCCTACTTTGATGTAACATGGGTAATAACAACATTATAATTCTAATTGATGGTCTAGTTTGAAGTAGATTTCACTGATTTGCCATGCTTAGCCAATGTTATATCACTAATAGGATAGATTGTACACTACTTCATTAATGTTGATGAATGATTATACATTAGGATTTGTCATTCATGTTTATTTAACAATGAGCTAAAATATGACTTAATGGTCGGTCATGGATGTATGGTTTTGCAAGTTGTACTCATGACGATTAAGGACCATTTCGCGGTAACCCTTTGTTAAGATTTTCGTACAAACCACAAGCCAGCGTGGGCAAATGCTTGGCTCGTAGTGTATCTCACCCCATTCCTAGGCAATGAGAAATGGGTTGGTGCGACGGGGTAATGTCGGTCTGGGTGTATAGAGCTGAATGGCTTCTGGATCTGCCAAGACGCAAGAGGGGGCTTGTGAGGAGACAAGGTCCTGATACGAGAGGCAAAACCTAAAGCATGGTGTGAATGGTTTGTAATGGATTATGCAAAGGGTCTTGTCATAGTCTCTTGCTGTGTTATCGTGATGATATCTCGGACCCATGGCAACATGTGAGAGACTGTGTCTTGTAGATACTGTTGTACAACTCTGGCCAGAGTAGAATTTGAACCACTAGAAGTAGGTGGTTGGCTGGCTGATCAACATGGTGTAGCGTCGGTCAGTGGGACTTGATTATAATTAGTTAATGATCCGTCTTTACTATACTATCTCATTATACTCTTTTATGCTAATATAATTAGTATTATGCTTCCTTTGTATCCTTGTTGTATTACCATGTATTTTTGCGTGGCTTGTTTCCCCTCGTAGAGACAGAGCTCTTCTACAAGGAGGATGACGAAGAAGAGTAGGCTTGTACCAACGTCAAGTTGGATAGTTTGGTTGCTCCCTTAGTTTGATCACTTTGCTTAGTGGTAGTTTGCTTAGGTTTCGCTGTTGATCTCTGTATAGCCAGTAGGGCCAAGGGTCTGCATGCCTCTGCTTAATTCATACAACTATGTATTTCATTTTGAACCTGAGCTGTTACTGGACAGGCATTTAATACACTAAGCATTCGGAGTTCGGGTTTATGAATTTACGGGCGTGATAATAAGTGCTCTCTGCTTTGAGGCTTATTCGTTGTCATTTTATTTTCATTCTGCTTAATAAATTTTGCAAGCCTCTTCATGGTCTAGTGAAAAATCGTATGTATTACAACATGTGATGTGGATTACTCGATCTTGTCATAAATTTACAAATGCTCTGGTATTTGTCTTGTCTCGAACATCAAATTTTCAATATCAATTTATTTAAATTTGAATGTCAATTACGGAATTAACATAGCATGAAAACTGCTTTCAAATATGATTGCAGCTGTGCAACATGTTCACCACTGGATTTTCATGTAATTAAGCTAATTATTAGATAGAATTAAATACTTTGAATCTTTCAAATATGTGTTCATCTTATATTATTTGAAAATAAATAGAGATATACTTCCCCTGTCGGTCTATCGCAAAAACATAGCATTCATAGCTTTCCATTGCAAAATTAGTGGAGTGCAAAATACCAAAATGCCCTTCATCAATGAAAAACTTAGTAATGTGAATGGATATGTGAGAAGCATTGGAGAAATAAAATTTCTTGATTTGCAGGATGAAGATATAAGAGTGTATAAGTCGATTTATTTTGAGACAAAATTGGATTTTCTTTTTTTGGGCCGGGGAGTAGCGGTCGGGCGGGCTTTTTGTTGATCTAGGCCTCTAGGGCTGAAGGGCCTCTGCTACGATAGTTGGCATTGATGTGTCAAATCTAAAACTCACCGGAATAGAGGTTCTTTGAGATGGACATGGAGCGGCTGAACAGGACATGTTTTCGATTGTGTTTACTAATATAGTTGTACCCCTTTTTTTGCTGGGGTTGTACCGCCCTTGAAAAGAATAATAAATTTGATAAGTCTTCACGCGGGGAACAACCTTCAAACACAAAAGCTCTCTTCTACTCTCATCTGTATTTTGTGCAAAACTGTTAACTTATAATTGAACGTGTTCGTACCATTAGGCTTGTATGTTGTAATTATTGGTTAAGCAATATTGGATTAACCTCGCACTTATGTTCTCCTGCCCTTGTAGCCTCTAGGTGCCTCAATGACCTCATTTCTAAAATAGGTCGTATGTGCAATCACCCATATGTGCATAGCTATTTCTCTTTTTACAGCAAAACTGACTTGATACTCTATATTATTATTCTTATTCTATAACAAGCTACGGCAGTTTCAAAGGTAAGTGATATAATGCTTCTAAAGATACAACATACATAATTATCTTCTAAGTTTTACATAGAAACCGATTTTTATTGTTAACACGTATCAGAATATTCTTTGGAGATTATAGTTTGCACTCTGTGATCTTTTACAAACTGACTACTCGATATACCCGTTATTACATATTCACATTATGATTATTCAAGAATTAGTAACCTAGATGGTTGTAAATACGGTATATGACATGCATTAACTTCCTCAAATGTTTTGACGTGAATATACCGTATTTATTGTAGCTGTTCATTTCAAGAGTCAATAATTTCCATGGACCCAAATATTTGTGACCATTGTTCATTGTAAGCCTATTGTTCACGAGAACATGACATACACGATTGTCTTCCTCTGATGTTACAAACGGGTAGAAAGTATTATAGGCTAAAACAACAATCAAAAGCTGGTTGTGGCTTAGGCATTTTTGGATAGCATCCACACTTTGCCACAAAATTTTTTTTTTCACAAAGTGGGCCACACACTTGTGGCAACAAAAAATATGACAAGTTTTATTGCTTACAAATGTGTCTGAGACACATGAGAAAAGCTCCAAAAATCACGCTTCCTTAAAAGATTAGAATATTTCAGTTTTTTAAAGCCAATCACGCCTCCTTAATGAAGTACTAATATTGGACCGGCATGACGCCCAACAAAAATCATGCGCTATATTGATTCCTAAGGGCAAGTGCAATAATTGGCTAATAGCGCTCCGGTGGTATGGTTGTTCCTCCTCTAGGTGTTTCATTCGCCATGCAGATCGAGGTGGTGAGGCGATGGCATGCGATAGAGAAGGTGACCATGCGGCTCGTGAACCACCTGGTCACGTGCACATTCGCGATCCAGGACGGTGACTACATTGCGGTGGCGGGGAGCCTGTCCGACGCGCGAGAGATCCTTACCAAGATCCCCACCCACGTCGGGATCGGACGTGTCCTCACCATCTTCGCTGATGCACTCTCCGAGCAGCTGTTCCTGACGTTCCCAAACTTGGCATTGCCACCGCCGTTGCCACACACCAAGCAACATGACCTCTTCCATGGGTTCTACGAGGTTGGGCCCCACCTCAAGTTCCCCCACTTCATAGCGAATCGGGCCATCCTCAAAGCGTTCGAGAGTTGTGGCATCGTCCATGTCATCGACTTCGCTCTGATGGACGACGTCCAATGGCAGCCGATCATCAAGGTCATGGCCGTCTGACCCGGTGGCCCGCCGATCCTCCGCCTCTTCGGAATCAGGCCCCTCGCCGTCGGAGACCACGATGAGCTTTGTGACGTGGGGATTCCCCTCGCCGAGTTTGCAAGGTCTTGCAGTGCTCCACACTATTCCCAGTGAGGCCATCGCCATCAACGTTGTGATCCAGCTCCACCGCCTCCTTGTCAACCAGGGCACCACCATGGCGGTGTCATCCTCGGTGCCGATTGTCGATGTGCTTGATTTGATCACATCCCTAAACCCCAAGGTTTTCACGGTGGTCAAGTAGGAGGCAGACCACAACAAGTTGTCGCTGCTGGAGAGGTTCAATAACTCCCTCTTCTACTATGCTGCGATGTTTGACTCCCTCGAGGCCGCTAGCCGCACGTCAGAGGCAATGTCCCCGGCAACCCGCTCGTCGAGGCATTACTGTAGGGGGAGATCGGCCAATACTGTTAGCCACGAGGGGAGTAGTTGTGTGCAGCGTCACAAGCTAATGACTCGCTGGATGGAGAGGATACAACGCGCTGGGCTGACACAGGTCCCGCACGACTAGAATGAGTTCTGGCAAACAGCCATATGCATGTCCGCGACCTCTTCAATGCTGGCTTCAGGGTTTATGAATATGATTTGGATCGATGTATATTTTTAGATGGTATCTTAAAATTTATTATACATATTTGTAAAGTTTGCAGTGTATATATATTTATATGAGTACAAATGTATTTAGTAATATATTTTTTTTGTCTGCTTAAAAAAGTGCATGGGTCGGGTGTATATGGTATGGATTATCTTCCTCATATGTTTTGACGTGTTAATCTGTTCCAGTCCATGTGCATTTCAAGAGTCAATAACTTCCATAGACCCAAAGATAAAACATTGCACAGTTACATTTTCCTCTTTAGACGTCAGAATTGGCACGGTATCTATTGTAGGCTTATTTTTCGCAAGGACATAACATGCACATTGATCTTCCTCCGATGTTACAAATGGGTGGAAAATATTATTGGCTAAAACAACAATCAGAAGTTAGTGACGTCAGGCCAGCTTGAAATGCTGGTTGTGCATGGCTTGGACATTTTTGAATGGCATCCACACTTTCCCACACAATTTCTTGACAAAGCGGGCCACACACATGACAAAAAACATCAAAAGTGGATTTATTGCTTAAAAATGTCTCTAAGACACATGACCGATGCATTGAAAAACAATATTTAGAAACTTAATTTTACACTTCCCCTGAGCTAAGGCCAAGTGACAAAAACAATTCAAATAAGACCAAAACAAATCCTACTATTAAGTTAAAAAATTAAGTTTTGCTATAACTTACAACTCGTGGCTCAAACAAGTAGGTCGTCGCTGCTGATATCTGAAGATGTGATATACATGGACATCTTCCTCACATACATAATACAAATGTACAATGCAGTACTTCTAAACGGGTGTAGACTGCATACTTATCATTGGAAAAATAAGGCCAAGATAGCCAAAAAGGAAAAAAGGAAATCCATCACCAAAAGGCCCTTGCTCAAATAGCAAATTAATGTAATGTCTATCCCGAAGTGAGACTCTGGCTTGAGTGCGTGACCCTTCCCTGGTGCGATCACTGACATATAGACCCCACTGCTAATGGCCCAATATACCAATCATCATATCCATGTGACATCCCTGTGACCCTCTTGCCTATCCCGTCCTCCACCACCTTTTGTACATGTGTCACCAGCACCTGTCTATCCCACCCAACATCACCTTCTGTACACATGTCACCATTCATGGTCTAACGTCACACTCCGAAAATTCAAAATTTTTAAGCAAACTGTAGGAAATTGTCAATTCCAAAAATTTGAACTCAAAATAAAAATTTCAATAGATTATTGGAACTTTCAACCAAAATTATTCAAAACATTCAACTGACATTTAATACTTTTAACTCAGCTTATTTATTTTTCTAAATTTTTATAATGATTCAGTAAAAGGAAAATTACCCCACCTTTAGGGCATCCTTACCCCAAAGGGTGTTGGAGTGCGTTGAATCTAGCTTGCTATTTGTTTATGTCTGATTGAATCCAACTTCATGCGGGCGGTCTTCAGCCGCATCCTTCAGGGGCCCTCCCTCCTCTGGGGCTTCCTTTCCCCATAGGGCGTCGACAGGCACTGATTCTTTAGCATAATATATTCAGGTGGGTATTTCGCCCCCCGTTGAACTGTTGGAAAAAAAGGAAAATTATGGGTGACAAGAATGGGGCGTACGAGACAAAGTGGAGCGCTGCCGCAATTCTCAGCATTAAGTAGCAGATTTTAGTTTTTAAATCTAATCACGCTTTTCTCAATGATTTTTTAATATGGGACCGGAATGGAGCCTAACAAAAGCACACACTCGTATGTGTGAAGTAGCCATATCTAGCACTAAATCCAGGCATTATTCCACCACGTTTCTGTACATGTGTCCCTGACCAGATAGTCCAACGTCATATGCTTCCAAAATTTGAAACTTTCCACTGATTTGAAATCTAAAATCAATTCCAAAAGTTCAATTCAAAATAAAAAAATCAACATATTATTGGAACTTTCAACATATTATTTAAAACTTTCAACCCAGCTTATTTATTTGTTCTTGAAATCTTCTAACATAAAAGCAGTCAAGTATGACTATTAAAAGGAAACTTATGGGTGAGAGGAATGAGGCGTTGAGAGAAAGCGGAGTGGCGGCACGGTTCTCAGCGTGGAGTAGCAGATTTCTAGTGTTTAAAGCTAATAACACCTTTTTCCTTAATATAATACTAATATTGGGCCGGAACCAATTCCATCGAAAGCATGCACTGGTTCCTGACCCGTATGTGCAAACTAGCCATACCCAGCACTAAACCTAGGAATCAATGTAATGTCTACCTTGCCCTCCACCACCTTCCTGTACACGTGTCCCCATCCAAGTAGTCCAATGCGCTTTCCATTAAATTGAAACTTCAACTGAAATTATTTAAAAATTTAAGCTTAAGTCCAAAAGTTTGAACTCGGATTTAAAAAATCCAATAGATTTTTGGAACTTTAACTAAAATTACTCAGAACTTTCAACTGAAATTTAACACTTTCAGTTCAACTTATTTATTTGAGAGAATCAGTTCTACACCTGAGTTTGTCCTGGTTTAACAATCTACCATCTCATAATATACCGGCCCACTTTAGCATTCTTCTACTATATGTCATTGGGTCGAGCACATTTTTAGAAATACCCAAAATACCCTTATAAACATATTATTAAAAAATAAACACACAAACACAAACTTCCATATTGTGTAAGGAGGCTACAATAGAATTTTCATAATATTTTGATGCTTCTAAAGGGAGAAATCAAAGATTGAACTTGTATGTTTGTAAGGGTATTATGAGTATTTTTTTTTAAAAAAAATTGCTCAGCACAATTGTATATCTTAGAAAAAATAGATAAAGTGACCGATATATCATGGAAAGTGACAAAGTCAATGATAAATTGTAGAACCGGGACAAACTCAGTGGCATAGGATAAATTTTTTCTATTTATTTTTGTTTGTATTTTTCTAAAACTCTTAAGTACTACCATAAAAGGAAAAGTTATGGGTGAGAGCAATGAGAAAGCGGAGTGCCGCCGTGGTCCTCAGCATGGAGTAGCAGATTTTAAGTTTTTAAATCTAATTATATCTTTCTTAATGAAGTACTAATATTGGACCGAACCTTTAGGCGGATGGGCAAGTGAAAAGAGACGAACATCGACAAGGGAGGAAGATGGAACGACCGAGCCCAACAAAAATCACGCGTTAGAAACGTGTATGCATGGATTAGCCATACCTGACACTATCTCACCCTCCACCACCATCCCGTACACCTGTCTCCAGCCACGTTAATCCAATGTCATGATTCCCCGCTCCTCTTGTCCTCCATCTCCACCAAGCCAAGCAAACGTGACCGTTCTTGTTGCTAGCGCCTACCCTCATACTCTCTCGCGTCCTCTTCCTCTCTCATGGCACATTTAGGTGGCTTTGGTGGTTGGTCGCCCATGGACGTCACCGCAGCACTTGCCAAGGCAATCAACGTCAACAACAATAGATTTAAAGTTTTTAAATCTAATCATGTCTTCCTTAGTGAAGTACTAACATTCGACCGGACCTTCAGGGGCAGGAGCAAGTGAAAGAGATGGACATCGACTAGGGAGGAACATGGAACGACCGAGCCCAACAAAAGTCACGTGTTAGAAACGTGTATGCATGATTAGCCATACCCGACACTAAATGCAAGTATTAATGCAATATTTATCTCACCCTCCACCACCTTCCTGTACACCTGTCTCCAGCCATGTTAGTCCAACGTCATGCTCCCCCCTCCTCCGGTCCTCCCCTCCCCTATAAAAGGCACCCCTGACTAACTACCAATTCTGCCAAGCCAAGTAAACATGACAGCTCTTGTTGATAGTGCCTACCCTCATACCCTCTCGCGTCCTGTTCCTTTCTCATGGCTCACTTTGGTAGCTGGTCACCCATGGACGTCACCACGGCGCTTGCCAAGGCAATCAACAACAGCAACAACGGACAAGCAGTGTATGCTCCTCTCACTCCTGGTATGGTTGTTCCTCCTCCTGGTGTTTCGTCCGCCTTGCAGATCGAAGCAGCGAGGAGGTGGCAGGAGATGGAGAAGTTGGCCTTGCAGTTAGTGAGCCACCAAGTCACATGTGCCGGCGCAATCCAGGCCGGCGACTACGCAGCAGCGTCGGGGAGCCTCTCCAACACACGGGAGATCCTCATCAAGATCCCCACTGGTGTCGGGATAGGACGGGTCCTTACCCACTTCGCCGATGCGCTCTATGAGCGGTTGTTCCTGGTGTTCCCGAACTCGATGTCGCCGCTGCAGCCACCCCGTGCCGAGCGGCGAGAGCTATTCCGTGGGTTCTATGAGGCCAGGCCCCACCTCAAGTTCTCCCACTTCACGGCAAATCAGGCCATCCTCGAGGCATTTAAGGGTTGTGGGGTTGTCCATGTCATCGACTTCGCCCTCATGGATGGCATCCAATGGCTGTCGTTCATCCAGGCCATGGCCATTCGCCCCGGTGGCCCGCCAATCCTCCGCCTCAGCAGAGTTGGTCCCCTCGCCACCGACGACCATGACGAGCTCCGTGAAGTGGGGATCCGCCTTGCCGAGTTCTCAAGGTCTTGCAACGTCCCATTCGCCTTCCACGGAATCGCCGTGGAAAAGATTGACGAACTCCGCACGTGGATGTTCCAGACCGTCCCTAGCGAGACCATCGCTGTCAACGCTGTGCTCCAACTCCACCGCCTCCTCGTCGACCAAGACGCTGTCGTGGCGGCATCCTCCCCAGCGCCAATCAACATCGTGCTCGATCTGATCATGTCCCTAAACCCCAAGGTCTTCACGATGGTCGAGCACAAAGCAGACCACAACAAGTCGTCGCTACTGGAGAGGTTCACTAACTCCCTCTTCTTCTATGGTGCGATGTTCGACTCTCTTGAAGCTGCTAGCCGCCATGATGGCGGCGACGGCACGGGCAACCCGCTCGCCGAGGCGTTCTTGCAGGGGGAGATTGCTGACATTGTTAGCCATGAGGGGAGCAGCCGTGTGGAGCGCCATGAGCCGATGACTCGCTGGATAGAGAGGATGCAACGGGCAGGGATGACACAGATCCCGCAGAGCCAAAATGAGCTCTGGCAGGCGGCCATGCATGTTCGCTCCAGCACCGACTTCAGGGTCTAGGAGCACGACGGCTTCCTCACGCTCACTTGGCACAACCAAAAGTTGTACACAGCATCAGCGTGGCATTGTGCGGATGTGGGACCGAGGGTGGTGGCTGGTGGCGCTGCCACTATGGATCCAGGGGAGAGCAAGAATGGCAGCAAAAAAAAAAATAGCGGAGGAACATGCAGTGAAACCCTAAACCCTATTGATAACCCTTCCTCAAGCTTGCAGAGAAAGCCATGGTTGAAGTTTAAAACAACAAATTTAGCCACACCAAACAAAGACATGATTGGAATCGTTGCCCCTAAACACAGCATCATATGCTTTCCCTTTACTTCCGTTACTACTTATATCGAAGCGATAAGGATGCTTATAGTTCCATTTAGATGACCAGCGTGAAGTGATCATTTTGTGAGCATGATGATGTTGTCGCTAAGGCATGCAACTTAATTTGACACTGGAAGTACACAAAGCATTGCATCACACATTCTAAAAGGCTATGAAAAACATAGTATGTGATGATAGGAAGAAGGACAATAGTTAATTATTTGTTCACACTGATCCCTACTTTTCTTACAGATTACTCCTTCCTGTTTACGGTTTAATCTGCACCTGATGCCTGATGGTTGACATTTGCCTTTATAGGTTAACTGCAATGATAACACAGTTTTTTTTTTTTGAGTTTGATAACACAGTATTCATTATGAATATAAAACAATGTTAAGAAAGAACGCATCCAAAACAATCAATCAATCATAGGAATTCTGGACAGTTAGAGATCTTGACAGTAAAACGAGGTCCGTATGCTAGCTAAGATGGCTCTTGATGGGCAATTAGTTTCCTTTGGGAGGAGAAGGTAGAGAAGAAATACATCTACGTACATGCCTCGAAAAAACTATCCTGTCTGTCTTTAACACACTTCATGGTATTGAAAAAGGTTCGCTCACAAGGTGCTTTTTGGAACATAAGAATTTCACGTGTATTTACGTTATAGCTTTTTCAAAGCTGTACACTTTTTCCTAAAAAAGATAAAGTTAAATATGATCTTTAAAATCCAGTGTTCAGACAGAGTTCTTGGACCTAAAAATTTCTACATGCACATCATTTAGACTTTGGCCACTTTTAAACATATGAATTTTACTGGGAATCCACGGGATTAGGTTCAATTCAGCCAAAAGTACCCCTCCATTCCAAAGACATTAAGAGATTATGTTCCCTTATTTATGACTTATGTATTGTGGATTATCACGCGCGAGCTTCCCTATCTTATAAGAATTTTATTTCAAAAAAAAAAATCATCAATATTTCCTATATATGATGCTCTTTTAAAATAAATTTTCAAAATTTTAACATATATGTGGACTAGTTACTTATTCATTTTGTTCTGTGCACCTGAATAATATTATCATAAAACCTTGAATAAGAATCATCGATCATTAACGGGCTTATTTATGCTCTTTTACTTGGTTTCCCCACCTTTGTTTCTCTCAAGCAGTGGCCTTTGTCTACAATGGGCTACTCACCTAAAAAAAGCCCAAATAGAGTCACTCACGGGCTTCAGCTTTAACCTCGCCGAGGCCTAAACCCACCGCCATGGCCGGCGCCAAGCTCTCCTCCTCCTACCACCTCGCCGCCGCGCTCCGCCGCGAGCCCGACGCGGCGGCGGCGCTGCGACTCTTCCTCAACCCCACCTCCGCCGCCCCTTCCTCCGCGCCGCCGCCGTTCCGCTACTCCCTCCGCTGCTACGACATCATCGTCTGCAAGCTCGCCGCGGCGCGCCTCTTCCCGGAGATGGAGTCCGTCCTCGCCGGCCTCCCGCCGTCGCTCCGCCCTCGCGAGCCCCTCCTGTGCCGCGTCATCTCCGCCTACGGCCGCGCCCGCCTCCCCTTCGCCGCCCGCCGCGCCTTCGCGCACCCGGCGTTCCCGGACCCGCGCACCTCCCGCGCCCTCAACACGCTCCTCCACGCGCTCCTCGCCTGCCGCGCGCCGCTGTCGGAGATCCTCGGCGAGTGCCGCGCCTCCGGCATCGCCCCCGACGCCTGCACCTACAACATCCTCATGCGTGCCGCCGCGGTTGATGATTCTGGCTCCGTCGAGGACGCCCGTAATCTGTTTGACGAAATGCTTCAGCGGGGGATTGCCCCGACGATTGTTACGTTTGGCACCCTCGTCACTGCTTACTGCGGGGCTGGCCGTATAGAGGAGGCGTTCAAGGTTAAGGAGGTGATGTCTTCGCAGTACAAAATCAGGCCAAATGCTTATGTGTATGCGAGCCTGATGAAGGCGCTCTGTCAGAAGGGGAAGGTGGATGATGCGGTGAGGCTCAAGGAGGAGATGGTGAGGGATAAGGAACTTGTGCTGGATTCAGGAGCTTATGCGACGCTCGCAAGGGCATTGTTCCGTGTAGGGCGGAAAGAGGAGGTGGTTGGTTTGTTGGAGGAGATGAAGGGAAAGGGAATCACAGTTGGTAGGGAAGTGTACAATGCGATGATTGCAGGGTTTTGTGAGGACGAGGGGGATCTGGATGCTGCATTTGCAGCCCTTGATGACATGCAGAAGGATGGGTGCAAGCCGGATGCTATGAGCTACAACACACTGGTTGCGAAGCTATGCAAGATGGGGCGGTGGCGGGATGCGAGTGAGTTGGTTGAGGATATGCCACGAAGGGGATGTCGTCCTGATGTTGTGACCTATAGGATGCTCTTTGATGGGATTTGTGATGCTGGGGAGTTCAGCGAGGCGCGGAAGGTTTTCGATGAGATGGTTTTCAAGGGGTTTGCACCAAGCAAGGATGGCGCGAGGAAATTCATTGGTTGGATTGAGAGGGAAGGTGATGATGAGGTGTTTCTTGAGTCAGTGTTGTGCCAATTGGCTAGGATAAACGCTTTGGATTCAAGTGGGTGGGAGAAGGCAGTTGGTGGTATGCTGCATGAACCTCCAGAGCAGATGGCAGTGAAGCTGCTGGATGATCTGAAATTGACCTGATTGTATATCTCCATGGATTTCACTTGTGTACTGGTTGTTTTGCTGATCAGCAACAGCAGTTTGCCACTTCAAATTCAGCAATTCTCCAGTAATTCTGATGAGAAGGAAGAAGATGCAGCTTCATCAACGGGAGGGGTTTGTCATTGAGCACACTGCTATTGAACATTAATAGGGCATTCTGGAGGCAACTGAGTTTGGCTGATTAGAAATAATGATATATACCAATTCGTGTTTCATACTGGTTCTGTCTTCAGTACTGTTTGGAGGCAGGCAAAGCAGAGCACTGAGCATGCAATATGATCTGAGCTTGGCAAGGATTTGGATCAACTGCCTGATTATTGCTTATTGAGTAGAGATTCTCAGACAGCACGTGGAGTCCGTTACTTCTTTTTCACTGGAGAAAGCACCCTATAGATTAGCACATGAAATGCTCAGATTCCTAAATTAACCAGGACTGACCAAGCTGTTGGGCAGTTTTAAGCTGATTTATGATAATGTCACCAAGACTCCTAAACCTGAGAGATTTGCTCCCTACGATTTCGAAAAAAACATGATCTCAAAAAAACTTTCTTCTATTGTTACTTGTACCACTGTTTTGTACTACTCCCTCCAGTTGTTTTTAAGTTAACATTGGTTAGCTCAAAATTAAGCTAACCAACCTCAAATATAAAAATCTGGTGGTAGTATTTGTTAAGTAAAATACATGTAATATTTAATTTTTCACTATAATCAAGTTGATAATCCACGACATTAATCTCTTGAATAATCTAAATAAAATTGAGCCAAAAATTTGAAAATGAACAAAACAACGCACTCCTTTTGTCTTAAAATATAACAACATTTGCAAGATATGTTCATATATTCACAAACATTGCTACATTTTACGACAGATGTAGTACAAAGCCTACAAACCTAAAAGAGATTGTGCGGGATTGATGAATGCATGCATGTGTACTAAGGGCTTGTTAGAGCTCAAGTTCTAGCCCTACCTCTTTCAAAGTTGAAGCACAACTAAACTGTTTCAGCTCAAAAAAAAAGAGTGGATGGAGAGATCTGGAAGAAAAAAAAATTAAAAAGTGAAGTAGGGCTCCACAACTTCCACAACTTAACCTCCTCACTCCACTCCTAAAGTTATAAGGTCTGTCAAACAGGCCTTAATCTTGCTTGTGCCAGGGAGAGGTTAGGCCTAGTAATGCTTTCATGAGAGCCAACAAGTAATTCGATCGGTGTAGTAGTGGTGAGCAAATTTATCCTAGCCGTCCATTCCGTGATCAGAGCGTCCCGTCAGCTTCCCGTGGACCTCAACAGTCACCGCGCTATATATAAAGCCTTGTTTAGTTCCTAAAATTTATCCCAAAAACATCACATCGAATCTTTGGACTCGAGTATGAAATATAGATCAAAAATAAAACTAATTACACCCATGGGCTATAAACGACGAGACGAATCTTTTGAGCCTAATTTGACCATGATTAGCCATAAGTGCTACAGTAACCCACATTTGCTAATGATGGATTAATTAGGTTTAAAAAATTCGTCTCGTGGTTTACAGGCTAGCCATGAAATTAGTTTTTTCATTTATGTCCAAAAACCCCTCCCGACATCCAGTTAAACCTTTGATGTGATATTTTTGCAAAATATTTTCACAAACTAAACGGGCCTAAGTATCCGCCGCCGCATCGATCAACACCCAAACCCTTCCTCCCTCACCGCCATCGCCGGCCTCAGCTCTCTCGGCTCGATCGCCATTAATGTCAGTAACCACCTCCCACGCCGCCGCCGCCGCCGCCGCTGCCGCGCGTGGGTTGATTGATTCCTAAGGCCTTGTTCGGTTGGCCTTGTTTCCAAACCAAACAGGAACTATTCCATGCCTTTTTTAAATAGATCCAGACGATTCACTAAAAATCTAAAACCACCTATGGATTTGATCCAGGTTCTGTTCTTAATCCACCTCTTAAAAAAAAATGCATTCAGTTTGAGCTGGAATGAAAACAGCTAGCACCAATCCTAGCGAAGAGATCACTGGGACTCACTATGAACACTTGAACAGAATCCACTAACAACTGAAAACAAGCTGCAGTCAGCAGCATGTGCAAGAACAGAAGACTCATAGCATATAGCATCATGCAGTAGACATAATTTTTAGAACAAAAATAGTTGCTCAACTTGACAAGTTATATGACTCTTGCATCATCACAGGTCTCACATGCACTGATGCACATCACATTATCGAACAAACTAGCAAGCATCACCAAGAACAGGGGCTACTAAATATGGAGAGACTACTGGTAACAAAGCTACAAGCAAAAAACATTTTTCTTTTCTGAAACTCAGCAAAGATGACTCTTTCTCAAGCAGCTCAAAGAGAGGAGCAGGAATTTGTGACTCATCGGGCAGATCTTGGAGCTGCATATTAGAAGAGGAAAAGAAGAATTAGATTCTTGCAGATAATACTGAGTCGAACCATACAGAAAGTCACATCTGCAACTTTGAGAAACAACACGAAAGACCAAGAAGACTATGTACCTAAGTTGACTGCTTCACAGCTTTTCATGAGACGGCAGGTCTCCACAAACATTCCGCAGGCAAAAATTAGAACATCAGAATTTTTATATACTACACTTTTTTGGAGAAAATATCATCCCTCTAAGCAATTTCAATTTATGTAAAGCTCCTTTTTTCTAATCTTATTTATGTAATGCTCGGTTAGCTGTGATCTGACATATAAAAGAAAAAGGGAAAGTATCATCCCATCATGGCTATCAGTTATCAGGATTTCTTTATGTAGAATGTAAAATGGGTAGCATCACAGCAGAGGCACTCATATCTCAAGCTAGACATTTTAACCTACTTATGACACATTATTGATTGAAAAGTACAAAAACATCTACACTGACATGCCAGATTTCAATTTCAATAATCTGAGTTTAAAATGACCATCACCTGACTTTTACTACATTGCAGTCTAAATTTATTAATCAGCTATATCACTGTATGAGGTGGATTATCCTGCATCATTCAATCATTTGAGAAATGCAGAGATCAAATTTTCTCACAGTCTAATGTTAAAATGATAAACTAGCACAGCAGAGGCATCAGGCATCAAATCAGTCTGCACAAAAAGGGCATGAAGCAAATGAACAAAGCAAAATAAAAACACATACCAGTACCTACATGACAGTCAAACTAGTTAGAATCTGACATCATAGTTAACTTTCAGAACTCGATTCATGACTAAATTAAAAAATGAACTAGAGCTTCAGTTTTCAGAACTCAAGGCCATTCCGGGCCATGGCCTAACGCCGCTTGTTTGTTTTGTTCATGGGGTGGTTTCGCAGGCGTCGGAGAAGAAGCAATCATGCGCTGTTCTCCTTAGTCCTCGTTCGGTAAGGCCCGGAACGGCCCAGAACGGCCTTTGTTCCGGCCGGAACGAAGTGGCCCGTTTCCAAATCTGGTCTGGCACGAAAGCATCGTTCGTTTCGGTCGGTATTCCCGCTTAGCAATGGCTCACATTATCTGCAAACACCATAAAAGGTCGGAAGGCATCATCGTCAAGGCCAACCGCTGCGTCGGGTAGAGTTGGCGTTGGTGTCATGACCTGGAAGAATTAAGAGAAGAAATTCAGAACTATGCCCAATCTTAAGTGCAGCAGAAGTTCAGAGTTATGAGAACAGGGGAAAAGACGAGACATCGACCTTTTACGGTGTTTGCGGATAATGTGAGCCATTCATTAGTCAAGATCAAATGGTCCACAATGAAAGGGACCATCTAAAAAGTACTCTGGTTGACCTGATTGTTTATCTCCATGGATTTCATTGTTGTTTCGCTGATCAGCAACATCAGTTTGCCACTTCAAGTTAGGCAATTCTCCAGTAATTCTGATGAGAAGGAGGAAGATGCAACTTCATCAACGGGAGGGGTTTGTCATTAAACACATTGCTATTGAACATTAAATGTGCATCTGGGAGGCAACTGAGTTTGGGTGATCAGAAATAATGATATATGCCAATTCGTATTTCCATACAGGTTCTTCCGTACTGTTTGGAGGCAGAGAATGCAGAACATTAAGCATACAACATGATCTGAGCTTGGCAAAGGATTTGGATCAATTTCCTGATCATTGTTCATTTAGTCAGATTCTTAGACAGTACTTGGAGTCCATCCCTTCTTTTTCGCCGGAGAAAATACCCTATTGATTAGCACATGAAATGCTCTGATTCCTAAATTAAGCCGGTTTATAAAACAGTTTTGCATGTTTGGCGCCAGATTTTCTACCAAAAAAATGATAAATGTAAATAGAGTATAATCGTAGTGTAAATTTTGGAAATTACATGTAATTTGATGTAACCACAGTGTAACTTTCACATAATTGTAAACTTTTAGATTCCTCCCGGAGCATAGCGAGGAATAAAAAAATAATATTGTGCACACGGTTAAGAGGATCTAATTATATGAAATGAAAGTAGTGTGGTAACATGGTGTTTTGAAGTTTTATACTGCGAGTTACTCCCTCCGTTTCAGAATGTAAGTCGTTTTGACTTTTTGCTTATAAAGTTTGACCATTCGTCTTATTTAAAAACAATGAAATTTTTTTTGTGATTTGCTTTATTATTAAAAGTATTTTAAGCATGGATTATTAGTTTTTATATTGGCACAAAATTTTTGAATAAGACGAATGATAAAAAGTCAAAACGCCTTACAATCTGAAACGGAGATAGTATATTGTAGTTACATATAATTTGCATTTTATTTTTAAAAAATTTCACTATGATTATATTATATTTACATATGTCAAAGAAATTTTAGAAAATTTGCTGTCAAATATATAGCCAGTCCCAAAAAATATTTTCTTAAAAAACTTTCTTCTATTGTTACTTATACCACCATTTTGAATGCTAAAAATATTTTATTTATCACTATTAATCAAGTCGATTATCCACGACAATAATCCGCTCAATAATCTGAATAAAATTGACACAGAAAATGAACCGAACAACCTACAAGACTACAAAGGGACTGGATAAGAGAGAGATTGTGCCGATTGATGAGCGCATGCATGTCTAGTTAGGGTTTGTTTGATTTGGTGCCAAAATTTGCCCTACCAATATACCAGTTATATTAATATAGACATAAATCGGTAGCAAACCAAACATGTATATGGCTATCCAGATTGCTAAGATTTTGATAGGGCAAAAACTGATACTAAACCAAACAAGCCCATAGTCTTAGCCCAGGTAAGGTTTGGCCCAATAACGCTTCAATCAGAGCCCAACAAATAATCTGGTCCATACGTAGTCGTGAGCAAAATTCATCCTAGCCGTCCATTCCGTGATGAGAGCGCACCTCACCAGTCACCACACTATATAAGTACCCGAGGGGCATTTCTAGGGTTTCCTCCGCCGCCGCATCAACACACCTAAACCCTTTGCTCCCCTCCCCCGCCGCCGCCGCCGCCTCTGCTCTCCCGGCTCGCAATGGTGAGTCACCAATTCCGCCGCCGCCGCGAATTCCTCGGCGTTGTTGGTTGATTTCTAACGCCCGCGCGTTGTTTTTTGGGGTGTGGTTTTCGCAGGCGTCGGAGAAGAAGCAGTCGAACCCGATGCGGGAGATCAAGGTGCAGAAGCTCGTGCTGAACATCTCCGTCGGCGAGAGCGGTGACAGGCTCACCCGCGCCTCCAAGGTAATCAATCCCATCCGCCATTCATCTCTTGCAGATCTGCTAGGTCGCAATTTTCGGTTCGTTTCCGTAGTTTTCTCGATGTATGGATGGATGCAAGCTTTGATTTTTGTGGCTTTTCCGTTATGCTTACTAGGTGTTGGAGCAGCTGAGCGGGCAGTCCCCTGTTTTCTCCAAGGGTAAGCTAGTAATAAGCTCTTCACATGATCAAAATTTATAAGATTACATCCTCAGAGAAGTGCTTAAAGATGTTTCTGATTGTTGTGTGAATTGTCTCATTGTGTGGTTTTTTCTTATATTGAGAGTGATGTGATTTTTGCAGCGAGGTACACTGTGAGATCTTTCGGTATCCGTCGTAACGAGAAGATCGCGTGCTACGTCACCGTCAGGGGCGAGAAGGCCATGCAGCTTCTGGAGAGTGGCCTCAAGGTCAAGGAGTACGAGCTGCTGAGGAGGAACTTCAGTGAGACCGGCTGCTTTGGGTTCGGTATCCAGGAGCACATTGATCTTGGCATCAAGTAAGACCACACATCTGTATCTGCCTTGCACTCACACATGCCATGCGTAGAGTTTCTGTGCGGATTGTTCTGTTATACTGTTGCTTGTTCAATAAATGTGGCAGAATCCAATTTACTCCCTCCGGTCATCAATATATGACGTTTTTAACACTAAAATTGGTGTAAAAAAGTCATATATTAAAATACGGGGGGAGTACTTTGTTGTGATTTGGTTTTGGCTGCCCTGCCTCTGGTCGTTGACTTAATTGATGTGGCTACAATCAGTTTTGGTGCATAGGCTTGATCCAATTGTTAGATACTCATGTTTAGTGTAAACATAAATGTGCAATTTCGAAGCTCTGCTCGTTCTCTACATTTGCTAATAATGTAGCAACATTAATCTGGATGGTGCAATGGGTTGTTGAATTAGATCGTAAAGTATGATTGGTTAGTACTAGTATAATAGTTATGTTACCTAGTAAATGTATGCATTCAATTCCTGCTGTGTATGCCATTGTTTATTTCTCTCACACATAGTGAACATCAACTGTGATGCCTGAACAAAATCTGTGCTCCCATATTGATTACTCCTAGTTCAAACAATTTGCCGCAAGTTATTTGATTTGACTTGATATGAACTCAAGTGCTAAATAATGTTCCATGTAAAATATAGTTAATTCAACAGAGGAGCCAAGGTCAAAACTCTGTTTTCATCTTGATAACGAGTGCTTTGCTTGTCAATTCCATTGTCAAATCTGCTTCCATGCCAAAAAAAAAAAAACATTCTGAATAGTTTCAGATTCTTCGTAGTTTTAATTTGCACTTCTTGTATTTGAGCCACTTATGACTGAAAGTCATTCTGAATTAACATTGTAGTGGCAGATTGATGCATGCTAGATTGTCATGCTGTTCTGATAGTAATCGTGTACAGTGAATTAACCCATTTGATTCATTTGCAGGTATGACCCATCAACTGGTATTTATGGCATGGACTTCTATGTTGTTCTTGAGCGTGCTGGATACCGTGTTGCTCGCCGCCGCAGGTGCAAGTCCCGTGTTGGAATCCAGCACAGGGTGACTAAGGAAGATGCCATGAAGTGGTTCCAGGTCAAGTATGAGGGTGTCATCCTCAACAAGGCCCAAGCGAACACGTCGTAATTGTCAAGGGTTAACTAGTTATCCTGTAGAATTAAGAGAGGTTTCATCTTAATCATGGAACTGAGTTTTTCTTGGATACCGAGTGCACTGTCAATTTTGCCTCTACTGGAGTTGACCTGCGTCTATATTTTCCATTGCTTAATGATATCCATGTTTTAAATCTTAATATTAAGACTTGAATCAAATCACCCTCTTTTTCTTGCCTGTATTTTTTTGTCTCGCGAATGTCATATTTTGTCTCACGAATGTCAGCAAATGCCAAATGGTTATCTTTATGAGGTATTTGTGCCTTTTCGGATTATAACATCTTCATGAGTAGCTTACACGAAACATGCTGGGCCATTGATATGGTACACATGCGTATGTTTTATGATGATTTATTACAAAAAAATTCTTGGGCAATGATTTATGGATACAACACAAGCCTTTGTTTTACTGTGTGGTGATTAACTAGTAGCGGTGAAAGATGCTTAATTCGAATAAAAAACAATATGTTTCTGCCATAAAACCAAACATCTTTTTTATCCATAATACATCTATTTAATTGATACTATCCACATGACAACCCTTGAGCTGAAATGGATGTATTGCTACAAAATCATGATTTGAGAGTATCAAATCACATGAATATGGAAAAACCATGGCAACAGGAATACAATGATCAAGCATGCAATCAAGAGATTACAGAATGACTGGCTCTTGCAGAACGCCTTGGATGAGCCTTCGCCATCCATGTCCCCAGCTGTATCGTGCCACCGCTGCATGAACTCCTTACCGCCACCACCCCAACTGGTGATGTTCTCCGCAATTTGGCCACAGATCTCGCAGAGCCTGCGTTTCATGAATTTCATCCAAAATGTCGTTAATTTTACTGGGTACGTATATGTTGTGAATTGCTTACAAATGTGAACAAACTTATGTTGAACTAAGGCCCCTTTTGGAAGAATGTAGAAAGCAAATCCAACACAGATATGGGCTTCTACAATGTTTGAACTAAGGCCCCTTTTGGAAGAAAAATGTAGAAACACAAACGATATTGAAATTTTGTAAGAAAAATATATCACGAGTTTTTTTTGTTTTCCCTATTTGTCATTTAAACAACAATCTTGGGACTTTATTTTTGTTTCTTGTCCTCAAAAGTTTAGCGGGCATTTGACATCCTATTTCACGCATTTTTCATATTTTTGACGTTTTTTTTTATTTTGCACTCCAAAAGGAGGCGAAAGGAGTTCAGATTTTTCTTATTTCTGAAATAAAAAGAGTGCAATTTTGCTACTGGAGTAGAGATATGGAATCAATGCTATTCGGTAAGCAATGCATCGCCATCAGGTCAAGTTCTTGGACAGTGTGAGTGTTATCTGGGTCCATATTATGTGAGTGTTTGCAATAATTCAGGTGTAATTTTCTTTAGTTTCTCTTTTTCTAAGGACAGTTTTCTGCCTATATATTTGTCGCCAACATTTTGAAAGATTATTTCAAAAACTGACAAGTGTAAATTCAGTACAATTATAGTAGTGTAATTACACCGTAGATTGCATTACCTATTTTATAACATATATAGTCACTTTAAAACTACTTTAGCGTGCTACTTATTTCACAGGATCCAATCCTCTCGCGCATGCACACAATATATTTTTTTCCTTCCTAACTTGCTTGGATCTTGGAGGGAATCGAACAATCAAAGATTATGTGAATACACCATTATTCTAGTATTTCAATTTTTTCGATCAAATGTATAGAAACAGTTTTTCTATCAAGTCAAATTTTTCGATCAAGTGTTCTCACAAGGACTATATCACCTTGATGTAATTGTCTGAGTTCAATAAAGCTTTTATTATCTAATTAATAATATTAGTAGTAGCATTTTTAGACTAATTAGCATCACAACTTGGTGCATATAAAATTGATTATTAGGCCAATAATAGGCATCTATAACTGATTTCAGGTCAACGATCCCAACTAGGTAATGCCACCGATTATTCCAGCATTATTTGGCGGCTTTATTCTTTCTTTTTCACTACAGCGAAGATTCCATGATTCCATCCCATCATTTTCATAATTTATGGCCATGTAAATAAACAAATAATTAGATACTGACATATTGCTAATTAATTAAGTTGTTCTCGCTTAAGAACCTCTGTTAGAACACAAATCACACCAACACATGCTAATTTAATCTCTTTGGAATAATTAAAAAAAGAATTCAGAACACATGTCCGTCTCCATTTCTCTCCAAAAATCTATAAAACACGATTAATTTTTTTATATATAATTCAGAACAGATCTTACGAGGAATTCAATCCAGTTAATTCATGGAATCAACTGTCACAATTAGATTGTATAGAAGTAAATGCAAGAACACTCAAAAAAAAAGAAGTAAATGCAAGCCAAGAGATCAAGTCATCAACTTCTGTTTTTTCTTCAAATCATCAGAAAACTAATCAACTTAATAGTAAGAACAACTACTGGACACTATATGCAGAGAAATCAGAAATGGATGGATGGGATCGGAGTACGTCACCTGTTGCCCCTGACGGAGAACCACGCCTCGGCGCCGCCGCCAGCTCGCCGCGGCAGCCGCACCCCAGCATCACCAGCCGCCCGCTCCTGCTCTCCGCCGCCACCTCGTCGCCGCCGAGGTGGCAGATCCTGCACCCCGTGATCGGCCGGTGCCGATCAGCCATCGCCGCGGCACAGCCGTCGACGTCGACCACCACATGTGCGTCGTTCTCCTCCTCTTCCTTCTTCACTACCACCACCGACGACGAAGACGGCTCCCCTCCACCGGCGGCGGCGGCGATCACCATGGCGCGAGCCACGACGTCGTCGTCGTCGACATCGATCGATCTCACGCCAGCCGATGCGCCATGCCTGATGGTCGGACGCACTAGGGAATCTTGGTTTGGGGGAGTAATAAAATAATAATAGGAAATTTAAATGGGAGAAAATGATGAGATATATGATTGTTATCGTCTCGGTGATGCGAACTGAAGGCGCCGGACAAGAAACAAGTTGACCTACGACATGGAGGCGATGTCGGCTCGATGCAGAAGAGATGTCGAGCAGAGTGGGTCCGGGAAAGGAGCATGTTTTGGTTTATAATAAACATACTATTCAGATTTTAGCAAAATTTGGAAATTTTCAAATGTTAGTTTTGAATTAAAAACTTCAAAAAGTGAATTGAATGTTTTGAAGTTTAAGTTGAAAGTGCTAAAATCTAAATTTAAATTTACCCATTTTAGCAATTGTTCGCTACTTTCTAAAGTAGGAAGTGTTCGACAAATAGCCACCCACCTTTTCCATTACGGATATTTCAAAGTTTTCAAAATTAAATCAAAATCTTGTCCTAAACATTAAGTATTTATTATTGGACCAAGTAATGTGGTTTATTAATTTATTCCAAGAATTTGAAATTCATCTATTTGGATGTGTCATGAAATTTGCATGAAAACTATATTGAAAGCCAACCATCAAATTGCTCAAAAGATGTCTGAAACAAATAGATGAAATTAAGAAATAAAATTACAAACAAATAAAGACACCAACAGCTCTCGCTAGACCGGCCGACCACTCTCTCCACTATGTTGCAATTATCATTATCTAGTTACTCTCGACTAGAGGGTCTGTTGATTCCTAAATTTGGCTATAGTTTGAATTTAGAAAGAAAAGCCAAACTCAAAAGAATTGGAGAAATCTCGTGAAAGCCGATCGGACCGTAGGTATATGGGAGGTCAGACCGACAGCCTCCCAAGTCCGATCCAATTTAGACTATTTTGAGTTTCCTTACTTAGAGGTCATGGTTTCTCGAGTTTTAACACTTTCTTAAGCTTGATTGGACGTGGAGAAAACCTTCTAGATCCCTAGGATTGCAAGACACCCCTCCTATAAATATTTAGAAGTCCAAGGCTGATTAATTACTCGTCAAAATCAAATCATATAACCCTCTAGTTCACATCTCCCTCTTCTTGCTACCTATCCAAAGTCTATTCTCCTCAACTCCCAATTGCTTGTCGTTTCTCGCTTCTACGGCATTAGAGGATGTCCTAGCTGTCCTGCCGAGTCTAGGACAAATTGACGCACGCTCACTCTAACGGGGTCCCTCCCAGGTGATTATTTGGCGGCATCTACCTCCACGGTGGCACGTCTTCGGGTGCCACTGTGGGTTCCACAAGAACGTGCACACGTGTGTGGTGACCGCGATTTGCCGCCAACAGACTCCACAATATTGCATATGAAAAATGTATCACATGATTTTAAATTTGATCCTCTCTGAATCCAATCAGTATATGGATATATTATTATTTAATTACAAGAAAAATGCATAAAATCTGCCATAACATGAGGCTCCGCATCTTTGAAACGCCACAAGAGATGTGAGAACGCAAGCAAAGTCACAACGCCGACCAACTCCGGCACATGCAAAAGTCTCTGAACGATACGAGTGTCACCATCTTCATTACTCCAACTGACCAGTTCACCAGCATCACCAAAAAAATCCAATAAACTAGACCGTAAAACCGCTATTGCCAATTGGATCATCCCAGTAAGCAAGCCCGTACCTAGATCTTTGTCGAAGGCTTCACAAACAAAGAAGCCTACAAAGAAAATAGAAAAAGCAATTTACTCTAAGCCAATCAAACTTCATACACCCCTAATCGGTTTGAACCCTACATATTTTATATGTACAACAAACCCTATAATTGACTGGAACCAAAGATGTGACCCTTTCCCCCTCACCACGAAAACACCAAATACGAAGGAAAAAGGTGCTGGATGAGCAATGGAGCAGAACCCTCGCGTAGTGGATAGGTGCCGCGACCCAATTCCATGTGGTTTGAAGTTGTGAACATGAATAAAATAAATGATGTTGAAATGACACCTGTATAATTGTATCGATGTCAACTATTATAATGGGTTTTTTGTAAATCCTAATTGTATCAATCTCATTCTATTATATGATCTATATCAGATACTCCTATATGATATGTAAAGGGTAAAAAAAAATTAGAAGCGACAACTACAATGTATTTGAGAAGGGGAGTTAAAGATAGCCAATATTACAAGCATAAATGTTTTAGCTGAATTATGTGATTTTCAAATGGTTCCAAATAATCCCATGACCATGACACAAGTGAATGCATATGTACAGACGGCTGCATGGAAACTTCGCTGCCAGTGCCAGATATGTACTATGGGGAAAATTATGTGCTTTTGTAATACTCCCTCTATCCTAAATTATAAGGATTATTACATTTTGTTAGGACAAGACTTTGACCCATAATTTATAGTAAGATATAATTTGTACACCGAGAAAAATAATCATAAGATATTACTTTTTAATATGAATCTAACAATATGGATTTTGTATCATAAAATAAATAGAGAAATTCTTGATCAAACCTTTATCCTAACGAGTCAAATTACGTCTTATAATTTAGGATGGAGGGAGCAGTAGACAAGACAATCGTCGAACATACATTCGTTCTCTAGGTATGTAACCAGTAACCCAATTAGGCTGCGTTCCAATGTGCTTGTTAGCAAAAGGGGAGGAAAAGAATAGTAGCACACCCAAAACGAGAAACATAATACGTCATTAATTGACTATTAGCTATTTTAAACATGAAAAAGGATTAATTTGGTTTTTTAAAAAAACAACTTTCACCGTTTAATAGTTCGGGAAGCGTGTACACGGAAAAAAAAGATAAAAACATTGTTTTTTTCTACTGTACTGTTTTTTCTTGGTCCTTTCGAACACAGCCTTAGTATATGTAGTGATCAGAATTCTCTCCATGAAATGTTGGAGAGTATTTGCATGATATGTTTGAGATCATAAGCAAGTTGTCCATCTTTTGGGTTGAACTAGTCGATGCAACTAAACATGGTATAAGGTAGAGACCTTAAGTTTGAATCCAAGCTAACATACAGTTAAAAAAAAATGCATCTTCCGACAGCCTCACTTGAGGCCCCAGAGATGGAGCACCGCTACTGCCTGTCGCAGCCACAACCATCTAGCTGCTTACGCCCGCCGCCGAATTCGATGCTCCGGTCACTGAAACCCGACGCTGCCACACACGGTGGCACGCACGCCACCGCTTCCCCCTCTCGCCTCGCTCGGCCCCATCATCGTTTACTCAAAGCTCACCAGCCAGTGTGGTCAACGACAAAGATAAGGAGGAGAAGAAGATAAAAGAGAAAACAGAATACATTAGAGTTGGACGAAAAAGGCGATGATAATAGCATGGTTCTAACTTCTATAAAAAATAAAAATTATAGTCATATCCAGCCGATATCACGAATAGTAACTTTTTCAACTTGATAAATTTGCAATGGCATGGATCCAATTAACCATTTCTAATTAGCTTAGGCTTTTGGGTCGGCAAACCAGTATCTCCAAAACCGTGAACTAAAAGATTAGAAGAACGAAGAGAGTTTTTATCAGAGGCATGGTTGCATTTACATCATGGAATGGGAACAAAACAGGGGTAGTTTACAGGTTACAGCTAAGCCTACATTAGGAAACTATACTCTTGTTACAGTTGGGCAAACAAAAAATGAAAGAAAACTCAGTCATGGATCTAACATTACGGTGTTCTTCATCTCCATCATACCAGCTGATTCCTTTTACTACCGAACTCGCGAAGCAAAAACTTCTTCCCCTTGTCAGGTGATTTGCCCTGTTGTTCTTCTGCTATGCTCGAATGGAACTTATGATGCATTTTGCACATCTGAGGAATCATCTGGCACGGCCTTCATGCAAACTTCGCGTTTTCCACAAAAACAAATGCGACAAAAGGTTGAGCATGGTGGTTTATAATTAGCTCCCAATATTGAAAAAGTTGTGGCCAGCTTGCCGTCGAACATGTTCTGGTATGAGCCTGCTGATGAGCTCTGGTGAAGAATTTGCTAGCTGTAGACCAAAATGCAGCACCAATCAGCACAACAGCTTGGAGTATACATTTTAATCATGGATACCAAAATCTGAAATTGTATAGTTATAATTGTTGCTTAATGCAGAATATGTATTTTCTGATCCTCTTACTTCGTGTTTGAAGTTGAATAGTGGTGGAAATGGACGTCCATTTGGTAAGCGTGCATTTGGCTCTCGCAGTTCATCAAAGAAAGGATGCGCACATGCATCAAGCTACGTAAATAAATTCAAATGAATAGGCACATCAGAAATAAAACAATATTAAGTTGTCATATAGCTATTTCAATAATGCTAAATAACGACTAGACATGAGACAACCATCCCTAATCATCCACCCAACACTGATGAGTGGTAATGGACCACTGAAGATCATAACTATAATTGTCATGTCCCACTAAAACCAAAGTTAGTGAAGACTAGCATTCATCAATCTACTTTAGACAAAAAAAAGCATATAGTATGTTTTTTTCCAAAAAAGAAAGAAACAAGGTGTGCTTTTATACTCCACCCCACTTCACCAGGACTAGCACAAATTGAAGATCACATGGAGGGGTAAGTGGTTACAAAAATTCCTTGATTTATGATTTAAATCCTGTGCAACTCCCAAAGGGTGAAATATAACAGCTCATATGACCAGCTACAGTAGAAAAACTTATGCATTGCGAACTCATATATGTGCAATAGCAACCATAAGAAAATATGGATATCTAAATCTGCCTATCTCTACAAGACATTATCTGTTTACTACTGTTCTGATATTAATATTGCTTTAAGAATATACTCACAGCAGTGCAGCGGAGACTTGGTGAATATTGAAGAAGGCGTGAAGCAAGGTCAATTGCTTCAGGAGGCATCCTCTTGTGAAAAACCTGCAAAATGGTTAGAAAAATCAGTACCTCCATGCACCTCCTTATTTACAAATTGCAGGGATCGAATATCCAGCTTAAAGTAGTATTGCGATATATCCTATACGCACTTTACATCGAGAAACTAATATTGGAAGTGAGCCAGATACATTTCATAATTGTCCAGAAAACTACAACAAAAATGCATGATGTATGACTGAACACCTGCATAAGATTGTATGCTTACCTTGTGCCAAGGGTGAGCTTTTATCTGCGGAAACCTAAACTCCGTATAGTTCGGGTTCATGCAACGTATTTCCTCACGGGTTGGCGTACCAAGAACCTGCAGGAACATCATACAAAGGGTAAAGAACAATTTTGATACTTGATAGTAGGAGAGAAATGAGAATTGCATGGCATGTATTGCAGTACCTTGATAATCTCTACAAGCTGATCGACTGCGCTCTCCCCTGGAAATAATGGCTGGCAAAAACAGATGCAATATAATCAAAAATACATCAAAACAGTGGCACCATGCCTAAACAAAGAAAAAAAAAGTTTGCAGATATGTCAACTATAGGAAAAAAGAGAAGGGACCAACCTGGCCAAGGAGAAGCTCCGCAAGAACACACCCTGCTGACCATATATCAATTGATGTAGTATACTCAGTTGCACCAAATATGAGCTCCGGAGCACGGTAGTAGCGTGAGCATATGTATGATATATTGGGTTCACCCGGAACCTGGTATAAAAGTAAAAGTAAAGAATATTAGGGTTGTAGGATCAAACTCATATTTATCAAAATATTACAGAAGCAGGATAAAAATGGAGCAAAGATCTAGAATATTAAATTCACTAATCAATTGTGTGAGGTGAAAAGGTGCAAAACTGAATTTATGAAAGAATTTCCATGCCCCTTCCATGTTCCATCAGGCAGAAGTTATTAACATCTATAAATAATAGCATCTAGTCAAATGCACTTCATGAAGTTCAACATTTATTAGCTTAACCTGGAAATCAAATTCCACAAAAGGAACCAAAAAGTTTACAAAATGGTAGGAAAGATTCAAGACAGCACAGGCCACCATGCTAACTCAAGCTCAACAGTACGGACTAGTCTACAGCAAGAATGGTCTAAAGTAATGTGTATGTATTACAAAACTTTAGGGTGAAAAAGCCAACATACCAATGCTTTTGCGCTCCCAAAGTCACAGAGCTTGACTTGATGAGTTAAAGGATCCACCTGTATTGAAAACAGGAGAGACCAATTCAGATCCAGCAACCTAAGGACATTTCATAATAGCAATCTCATCACGAATACATACCAAAACATTTTGCGGCTTCACATCCCTATGACAGACTCCAGGAACAGTATGAATGTATGCCAGCCCCCTAAATAACTGCACCAATGTAGAACAGGACTTAGAAGGGCTACACAGGCAGTGCGGCAGGCAGCAGGCATTTCAAAATTACTAATTGATTAACAACCCACAAACCTGATACATGTAAAGCTTGACGTAGATAAGTGGCATTCGGTGGTTGGCATTGCTGTAGTGCTTAAGCACGCGGTAGAGCGTTTCTGGGACATATTCCATGACAAGATTGAGGAACAGCTCATCCCTACTTGTGGTTGAGAAGAAGCAATGCTTCAGGGAGATGACATTGGGATGGTTCATGGCGCGCATAAGCTGAAGCTCACGGTTCTTGTACCGTCTGTCTTGCAACACCTTCTTAATGGCCACCGTCTCTCCCGTCTCCAAGCATTTAGCCTACATATGAAACCAGCATACTAAACATCTGACCAACAAGCCACGACACGAGAAGAAGAAACAGTAACTTTCTGAGAGATGAATCACCTGAAAGACGATACCAAAAGAACCAGTGCCCACAACGCGCTCCGCCATGTAGCTAATTGTCTGAAAATCAAGTACACAATCACCAATTTAAGACCAAAATGTCATACAACGTAGTTATACATAAAAATTGACCACAAGTGTTCACAACAATATAATCCAAGACACCCAACTTTCCCCTACAATACACCAAAACGGAGCACCAAACAGGACATATTTGCAACAGATCTTACAGTGATACAAGAACATAAACAAGGAATACTAAAACAAATTGGCTGGTATCTAACAGTTTGCTTCTTTAGACAAATCTGACCACTAATCCATCCACATGCCTCTCTCAAAATCAATAACTTCCCCATCACCAAAAAATCACTACACCGAGCTAGTAAGAAACTAGCTCCAAAACTCACAAAAACAGCTTCCTAAAGACCTAAACAACCAAGAAACCAGGACCACGAAGGCAGCATTTCACTTAAGCTCAAGAAACGCGTCTCACCCGCTTGGGCTCGCCGTTCTTGCCGCCGATGGTGGTGGAGATGATGTGCCCGGTCACCGCATCATTCCCCTCCGCGTACGGCGCCTCCCCCTCCTGCTTATGTCAAGAACACTAATTCAGCACACACACACACACATAGCACATCACAGCAAAGAATCACACACACACATAGCACATCACAGCAAAGAATCACACACACCAAAGCTCGGATCCACCAAGATCCGGCGGGTAGTCACCATACCTTCTCGCAGGCAACCGCGGCGGGCGGCTGAGCGTCGAGCATCATCGGCTCCGGCTGCTCCATAGCTGCACAAAGCACAAGCTTAGGTGTGCCTGGGTGTACACACACACCTACACCTGGTCCTCCTCTTCTCTGGCTTGGCTTGGCTTATACTGGGATGGGGTGGTGGGAGTGCTTTGACCAGATTGGGAGGGGAGAGAGATGGTGGTGGTGACCAAGAAGAGAGAAGGTGGGTGATGCTGCTACTGCTACTGCTGCAGCTGCTATAGTTTTTAGTGAGAGTGGTTAGCTGCTGCAGTGTAAACAGCTGGTGGATTAGTGGGGAGGTGGATTAGATTAGAGGAGAAAGACAGGGGGAGCAATTGCTAAGGTCCACCACATATATGTGATTGCTGTGTCGTGTAGCGGAAATGATCATCTCTATTATCTTTCTGGGTGTGTTTTTGAATTGTCGTAGAAAATAGGTTGTGGTTTGAGTTTCACGCCGACATTGTAATTTTTGCATTAGATGTTGAACGGCACAGCTGAACGATTCTCTTTTTTTAGCCAATGGTTCTTTGTCAATGTAGTAAAAGCTGTAAATTGGTAGAATGTAAAAATGGGTAGCTCATGCATTTAAAAATGGGTAGCTCATGCATTTTTCTTAATGAGATAGCAGTACATTTTCGTCAAAAAGTGACGATAAGAACTAATGAAGAAAAGTTTTATTGTGTTATATTTGTGAAATAGGAGAATAACATTTGGGAGATAAATAAGTTTGAAGTTTATCAAATTTTATTTATAATAACTAAAAGTAACGTCTCCGTGGGGCTCAAGACTTGCTAGCTAATCAAGATTGTAAAGCCTATTCCTGTCTCCAAAGATGGCAACTTGTGTGTGATTTGTTTTGTACACGTAGCTTAGCAAAAAGTTCCACAGCTTAATTGTTCCATGTTACTCCTACTCATCAGTCATCAGTGTTATTGGGGGGAGAGAGAGAGGAGGATCAGATGTGGTTCTACCAGTTTGTGCTGGCGTGGCGTGGCAAATGGGCCAATTGCAGGCAGGCTGGGCGGTCAAACAAGAATTCCAAAAGCAGCCCTTGAAGCCCGGGCGACATGGCGGCAATTGTTTATCACCTGCCAAATCAGTACGGAGAAAAGAAGGAAAAAAAGACGAGAAATTGTTGGCTGCTGTCTGTCTCTCACATGCATCCTGCCTGTGCCTGCATGTACAGTATAGCAAGCACTGACCGTTAGGAGTACTACATGGGCCCCACCTGTCGGGCGCTTTGACCAAAACGCCCCTTCCTCTTCTCCTCTTCCCTGCACTGCACCAGCTGAGCTGGTCCTGCTGTCCAGCTAGGGATGACAATGTGCTCGGTGGAATGGAGTGTGGTCAATGTGTGCAAGTTTTTCTTTTGTTTTGTTTTGAGTGAGGCCTGGTTTAGTTGCCGCAATTTTTCATGGGGGGCCAAAAATTTTCGGCCTTTTCAGGTTTTTGGGCTTTTCGGAACTAAACGGGTGGGCCAAAAAACTAGGGTATCGGTACTGTGCAGGAGGGGGATTTTTTCTTTTGCCACCGGCTACCCCCAGGTGCATCGAAGACAAAAAAAATCCCCTCGCAGCCGCACGCTCCCATCCCCCTCTCCCGTACGATCCCATCGCCGCCTTCCCTTTCTTCCTCCCCCTAGCGCCGCCTCTTCACCGGCCGGACGGCACGCCGACGAGCAGATCCACCCCTGCTAGGGCCGCATCCTTAGCCTAGACGGGCGGATCCGCCTCGTCGGCCGTGAGATGTCAAGGCACGACGGCAGAGAAGGTTGGTCTGGCGGGTACGGCGGCGGAGACGGCTCCAACGCCAGGGGCCGGTCCAGTCACCGTCTGGCTGGGCAGCACGGCGGCGAAGGTTGGTCCGACGGGGAGTACGGTGCAGGAGAAGGGTCCGACGCCGAGGGCCGGTACAGCCGCGGGCCCACAGGACAGTACGGCGGAGAGGGTTTCCATGGCTGGGTCTACGGCGGAGGAGAAGGGTCCAACACAGGTGGTCGGTACAGCCGCCGGCCTATTGGTGACGGCGACCGAGACGTCAGCCAAGATGCGAACTATGTCGACGAATCGTTCATGCGGGACTTCCTCGCCTCCCAGCAGTGGTCGGCCGGAGTAGGAGGCGCACCCTTCGCCCATTCCACGCAGCACCAGGGAGGTTCGAGCAGCTCGAACCCGACCCATCGTCTGGCATTCGACTCCCTCGACCTCAACAACGGCGAAGGATGGGCCGAACTTGATGAGTACGCGCGCATTCTTAGTCAGGCGCTAGAGGACTTGGAGATGGCGCCGGAGGACTTGGAGATGGCGCCCCCCGGTGTTCGCGTTCCAGGGCGCCGCTCCATTAGAAACGACGGGGCCCTCCCGCCGCGTACTGCCGGCAGTGGAGGCGGTGAACGCGCCGGCGGCCGAGGTCGGTCATCTTCAGGCGCAAGTCGCCAGGCTAGGGGCCGAATCCCACTGGGACACGGTCACTTGGCGGCAAATGATTGGGACGATACCGACGATACGGTATTTTCTTCGCACTTCTCGACAGCGCTACATTCTTGTGTCTTCCCGAAATATATTCCCTGTCAATTGCCTCTGCTTGTATCTGTTTAGATCTGAACATGATTAAAAATTTAAGATTGTCATAAACATGATATCTCAATTTTTGTGCTGTAATTTCTTTTGTTATACAGTAGTAGTGTACAGTCAGCACTAAAGGAACACTGCTATAATAAATTTACAAACAGTAATAAATTTACAACCGTACAGCATAGTACTATCATCTTATTCTGGTAATTTTGTTACAAGTATTGTGCATCGTTTAGGTCGCGAAAGACAAGGCAAACTGGTCAGATTTTAATACAAAGGCGTTTTGTGAGATTTGGTGTCATGAAATGGATATCAAGAACTGTGTTAGGGGTGTCATGAACAAGACTGGGTGGAAGAACGTCATACGCAAGTACCGTGCAGTCACAGGCTTGTTGCATGATAAGGAACAGTTTAATACTAAACACCGACTGCTTAGGAAGCTATGGACTTTTTTGAACAAGCTGCGCACTGACACTGGCTTAGGGCGCCTACCTGATGGAACTATAGTTGCCCTGACGAATGGTGGGATAAGAACACAAAGGTCAGTTGCCAATCTCTACATGTCTATTTTCATCTCTTTGAATGCTGCCCCATCTATTGACATATGTTGTACATTGCTGCAGAAGAATCTGGAGTACAAGAAGTACAAGAAGGGAATGCCAACCTTTTTGCCCGAGATGGACAAAATGTTTCAAGGCGTTGCCGTGGATGGGTCGACATCATTTGTTGCCACTTCAGCTGATCCTATTACTTGCAAAAGCTCTGATGAAGTGGCAAGTGATGAGAACGAGGATCAGGCGACCCCTCTAAGCGTCGGCAACAAGAGGGCAAGCAGCACGAGCACGACAGCTTCGAGTCCTAGCAAAAGGTCAAAGAGTACAGCAATGAGGTTGATGGCAAGGACCATGAAGCAACAGTATGACTTTAATGAAAAAAAGTTGGAAATATTTAAGTCCTACGTGGAAGAAAAAGCTCAGGCCGCTGCGGCAGAACATAAGGCTATTGAGGACAAGATTAGTCAGGTCAACATGTTGGCTGAGAAGTGTGGTGTGACTGCTGAGGCGACCCCTGATTTGTACCTCGGTGTAATGAACATCATTGAAAATGATAGAGCCATGTACTTATTCATTCACAATACGGATGCAGGAAGGCTGCTCATGATCAAGAAACATGCCGGGGTCGAGAACTAGACATCCTCGTGTACTTTTGTTATTTAGTTTAGTGGTCAATTGTGTTGTATGTATGTTGTATGTCCATGAGTCCGAACTATATGCTATTTCAATATCATAATTGTAGTATATTTGATGTGCGCTATGGGCTGGTTGATTCCTATTAATTCAGGGCATGTTTTAAAGTCGTTTCTCTTTGATAATTGTTTATTTACACAGTTTGTTTGCTATTTTTTTTGCAGGCCCATGCATCATCTCTGCATTCAACCAACATACATCTCCCGGATGATGATGATGACATTGATGAGTTCATAGCTGAGTTTATGGACAATGATGACGACGGTTTCCTGTTAGGAATGTGTCAATATGCCATACACATTGACAAGCATTTGAGTAGAGCTGAGTATAGGCAACCTAAAATGACTGGGTTGGAATGGGTTGACCTAAGGCTGTCTGATAGGAAGGCTTGTTATAATATGTTTAGAATGAGTCCAAGTATGTTCCATAGCCTACATGACCTGTTGGTACAATCCTATGGCCTGAAATCTAGTAGCAAGTCAACCTCGATTGAGGCACTTGGGATGTTTCTCTGGATGGTGGGCGCCCCACAATCTGTTAGGCAAGTCGAGGATAGATTTGAGAGGTCAATGGGGACTGTGAGTACCTTGTTTGGTAAAGTTTTAAACTGTGTGCTCAAGCTTGCGGATTAAACCTATGGACAACCAATTCACAACAATCCATCCTAGGTTGAGGAACCGTAGGTTCTATCCATACTTCAAGGATTGCATAGGAGCCATAGATGGGACTCATGTACCTTGTCTGGTACCAACAAATAAGCTTGTGCAGTACATGGCTCGCAAGCACAAGACTACACAAAATGTCCTGGCAGTCTGTGACTTCGACATGAGATTCACATTTGTGCTAGCTGGATGGCCTGGTTCGGTGCATGACATGAGAGTATTTGATGATGCTCACACAACATACGGACATGTGTTTCCACATCCACCAACAGGTAAATGAATCGATGGTAGTAAGTTTGATATGTTTATTTGTTGTGTAGTAATCTAACTGATGTTTCATGTTGTAGGCAAATATTACCTAGTGGATTCTGGGTACCCTAACCGGCCGGGCTACCTTGCTCCTTACAAGGGAACGAAGTACCATCACCAGGAGTGGGAGGACGCCCCTCCACCAGAAGGTATGGAAGAGACCTTCGACTACGCACACTCATCAATTAGGAATGTCATTGAAAGGTCATTTGGGGTTTTGAAAATGAAGTGGCGTATTTTGAAGGAGATCCCTACTTATTCAACACATAAAGCCAAATCATAGTTGCATGTTGTGCTCTACATAACTTCATTAGAAAAAGTGGCATAGGCACTTTGCTAGATGTGATAGGGATGAGGACTATGTGCTGCCAGAAGTGAGTGCCGATCAGCCAGAGACAGAAGAAGTGGATGACGACAGTGAGTTGATGAACGCATTTCGTGATTCCATTGCATTGGCTATGGTCCAAGGTACATGAAAAGTTTCTCCTCAACCCCTGCCCTCGCTTTTTTCATGTATTGGTTGCGGCTGCTGAGAATGTGTGAGAAATTGGTCATGATTATTGCATGTTTGAGAATGATTGAAGTACATGTATTATTTGTGGCCGCTGTGTATGAATTGAGAACGATACAAGAGTTGTATTTGTACTTTCATTCTTTCAATGAGACTTTAACATTTGGGGACTGTTATATTGCAGCTTATGTATTATTTGAGGCTGTTCTGCTAGAGCATGCCTGGATTTACATGTTTGTTCTTATGCATGCAAGCATGGAGTTTTTGCTATAATTGTTGTCAATTTTGCTACTTTCTATGATTTATTTGACTGTATACTGCTGTATGTTCATGCTGCCATTAGCCACCTAGGGGTATGCTGTTTGTATTGCTTGCATGCACGTGTGTATGGAGCTGTGCAGTGTGATGTGTATCGACTGATGTGGCTGCAAATTTGGTCAAACTAGCTGTTGAGAAGGATGAGATTGTAAGTTTGAATATGCATTTACTAGGGGCAATATTGGAATTTTGTTCATTGCATGGTGCTGCTTCATGTCATCACTTTGATGGGTGTTTAGTTCCAAAAAGCCAAAAAGCTGAAATCCCCAAAAATTTTTGCTTCCCCCCAACATTTTCTAGGAACTAAACGGGCCCTGGATGTTGGGCCATGATCTGGCCATCTAATTGGTTTTCGGAAAATATGGTTTGGTTTGATTCTACCACTCTACTAATGGTGATGGTAGGATAGAGATGAAGTGGATGTTATTGCACCGTTTGATGTTAAGGTAGCAAAGATATGACATAAACACATGACTGCTCATAAATTTTAAAAAGAGTTTATAGTGTTATTTTATAGTAGTATCATCCTATGTTACACAACACAAGATGTCCTGTCAAGGATGTAGAACAATATGTATATGTAACGGAGGTAGTAATACTAAATTTTGTATGAATTCTTGTAAAATAAACCCTAGGTGGAGTCAAGATTCTTTAGACTTCTCTCATTGATTGCAATTGAGATTTGAGAGTAGCATACACGGATTATTCATTTCAAATATTACTGCTCACTTCGTCCCAAAATATAACCAGCTTATATAAGATGATAAGATACTTTATATTATCATGTATGTAGACATGCAACTGTCCAGGATACTTAGAAATGGGACGGAGATAGTGCCTAATAATTTTAGAGAGAATATAGAGCCGGTGAAAAACATGGCAGCCGGTGAAAAACACGAGTAATATGGTGGAATTGAACTAATCTTCATGAAACGTCGAGAATCTCTCCCACCTGGACCATGTGACCATGCCATGTGCTTGCTGGCCAGCGACGAGATTTGGAATCTGGATAGCTTTCCCTGCACAAAAATAAATATAAACAAATAAAATTGTCGTGAGAAGCAACAAGAGGATGCAACATGCTTTGCTTTCTGAAAGGGAGCTCTCAATGTGTCTGGCTCTAGAGAATATTCAGAAATCCGGCACTTGTGCTTTTGTGTGTTTTTATGTGTACTGAATCAATCGTGGCTGAAGTTAACAGAAGTTCAGGACAGGCAATATGTTTCTTCAGTGCAAACCCAAAAAAAAAAAAGAATTAGATAAAATCATGCAAATCACTTTGGCCTAAAGACGATGTCTTAGAAAATACGATAGGATCCCTCCATCCAATAATATAAGTATTTTTTAACAATAAAAAGTCAAACATTTTAAACTTTAACTCTTAATAGAAAAAAAAATCAATCATGTGAAAATGATATGACTAGATTTATTGTTAAGCAAACTATTTTAATATACAACTATTTTTATTCAGAACAACATATTTATACAGATATTGGTCAAAGTAACATCTTAAAGACCGTGTATTGATTAACAAATACGAGTATTCTTGGACAGAGAGAATATTTTTTTTTAATTTAGAAGCTTTTATTAAGAATTTTGTGTTCAAATTTGAGTAAAAACAGGGCAAAGACTTGCTGTACTGATCCAGGTTTTGAATTTTATAAATCTTTGAAACTACCTGGTGAGGAAAATGAGTAGGAATGTAAATAAAATTGACCCCTTGATAAAAAAAAAGGATTGTTTCCATTAATGGCCCTGTTTAAGGAACTAACCTAAGGTTATTTTGAGAGCTATTTTTGAAGAACTAGCTCAAGGTTATTTTGACAGTTATTTTTTAGCCTAAGTAAATAGCCCTTGAGCTGTTTAGATCCAAGGGCTATTTGGCCTCAATTAGCACCTTTTGAGAGGATAGATTTTTGGGTGGGCTATTTGCAAAAGAGAGCTGCTATACATACGATCATTTTGTTACGATTCTTGTACAACAAAACGGACGTTTATTAATCAACAGTGAAGTGTTTGGTCTCAAACAGCATGTGTTGTTATATATCTATACTTAACAGCTAAGACGCAGTTTGATCGTACCAAAATCGTATGAACTCCACAAGTTCCAAACGAGGACATAATGCACCTTTTGTTTTGGAAGACTGCAAATAATTCCATCCAGAATCTATCCAATCTGGTAAGTCCACCGCCTTTTCTGGACAGCAATGCATATGCAACTTCATCGCCAACTTTAGTTCAGATTTGGGCAATCATAATTCATAATTCACAACTAACTGATCAACCGTCCGTTGCAGCTTCTGATGCATGTAGCTAAACTACAAAAGCATGATATATACCTTCAAACAATCTTCCTTCGGTCATCAACGACATTAATCATGTGCAATTCCCCCCTCCATTTATGACAGAGAACATAAAGAATGCCTCAAGTAACAGCTTGCAACAATAGTTTGCTGCTGGAAACTTGACATACACCTGAACATTATTACCTCATTGTTCTTTTCTTAGAACTTTTAGTCACATTCTACAGAAATAACAAATTGTCCGCTCTTATGCGCTGGAAGCTTAAAAGAAACCAAGATAGGAAATGCATGCAAATGATCAACTAGCAAAGGCTTGTTTTATAAGTTTCAGAATCCTACTATATACATATAAAAGATACAGCAGTAGACCCATGATGATGATTGATGAGACCAACGTATTAGCACAAGAGTTAAGACCAAGAACATGGATCTTCCAAGACACCTAACATAATTCACAAGCCAAAAGAAAATTCAGCAGTACATTGCAATTCTGCCAGCTGGAAACAACACTGATCATTCCCACAGGGCACAACCATTCATACTAAGCCGAACCACCTAACATGATCACTAATTGCACATGACTAGAAAACTTCCCTTCAAACTGAAACTAGCTTTCTGGTCCATAGGACTAAACTAATGCTTGATTTCTAAATCTAACTGCTTACGATTTACCTTGCAAAATCAGGAATTCACTGGCAGATGAAGATAATTAAAGTCAAGTGGCATGTTGGTGTCATAGCGAAAACAGTCGTTAGATGTAGATGCAAATTTCCAGAAATTTCAGGCACCAACCTGCAGACTAAGCATTCAGCTTCCCCTTTGTCAGGTGGCTTCTATGCTTGGACACCAGGGTTGCACGCCTTTGGAGTAGAACGATTCTTGACAAGCGGAACCAGCGATTGGACTACATCAGCCATTAATGGCCTATAGTCAGCCTCTTGCTGAACACACATGGCAGCAATAGCAGCCACTTGGACAGCATCTTTCAATGAATATTGACCCTCCAGTGCTGGATCCAAGATCTGCACAACTTTCTCTCGGTCTGTGAGCATAGGTAATGCCTGCATCAATGCAACTAGCGACAGGTCAGATATATGTCATGTTCGAATATTGTTTTGAAGATATATCATAAAATAGGACCCTTTCCTACCTAGTACTACAAGAGAGGCAGATGGATCCTAACTAAACTGTAACATGATTCGCTAGCAGAAGGAAATGATAGGCATAATGAGGCAGAGACAATTGAAGTACTTGGTATATTTTGGGGGAGTTGAAGTACATGTACCAATGTAGCTAAAGTTACAATTGAAGGATCTCAAACTTTTACAGTTGAAGGACTAAACTAATGCTTGAGTTGTAATGCTTGAATACATGTACATATTGGTTCTTCACTTGGAAAGCATCCTGGGCTTTTACAATTGAAGGACTAAGCATTCCATTACCTCATTTACACTAAATAACTAAACAGTACTTCCTCTGTTTGATATTGTAACTTTGCAAGTGTTTTAGCTTTTATGTGCTTCATATATGTGTCTAAAGTCATATGGATGTAAGTGGATCTAGGCGAGAGATGAAGATGCTAAAACCTCTTACAATCTGGAACAGAGGGTAGTCAATAGCTAATGTTATACAAACAGCTGAAAAATACAGTTGAAAGTAAAGATACATAAAGAAGCAACTCCGTGATGATCAGCAAATGTATTTCTTACCCAGTTAACTAAAACACCTTCTCCTGGAGGCCTCTTCATATCAACTGGCACCCTGCCAGTAAGCAACTCCAGAAGTACAACACCGTAACTATAAACATCTGATTTGGTTGTCAAATGCCCAGTCAAAGCATATCTACAGAGTTTGCACAGCATAAACCACATTGTCAAATCAGTTCAAAGCTTGATTCAGTTTGTCAAACAATAAAATGCAAAAAGAATTGAACATATCAGTATCAAACTCAAGTTCCTGCACAATGGGTTCATAAGTCCTCGTGAAAAAGTTTTCAAATGATTGTAAACCAAAGGAATTTGAACTTACTCTGGAGCAACATAACCTTGTGTGCCTAGAACTCGAGTTGACACATGACCGCCAGCTCTATCAGATCCAAGCTTGGCCAAACCAAAATCTGATACTCTTGCACGGAAGTCCTTGTCCAGTAGAATATTGCTGCTCTTGAAGTCTCTGTGTATAACAGGTGGGTTAACACGCTCGTGAAGATATTCCAGACCTTTTGCTGCTTCGAGAGCTATTCTCAGTCTAGTAGGCCAATCCAATTTTGAGATACCACCACAAGAACCTACAATAACAGCTTTGTAGGTTCTCAGCTTGCAAGAAAAGCTGGCTCAATGGACAGCATCACTAAAAAAGATACTCCCTTCATTTCATAACATAAGACATTTTGACTTTTCGCTTGCAATGTTTGACAATTCGTCTTATTCAAAAAATTATGGAAGTATCATTTATTTTGTTTGTGACTTACTTTATTATCAAAATTAGCATGACTTATCCTTTTTTATATTTGCACTAAACTTTTAAATAAGACGAATGATCAAACGTTGTAAGCAAAAAGTCAAACGGAGGAATATATGCTACAGGTCGTACATGGTAAGAAAACAATTGAAACAACTTTACATGCTCCGTATCAACCGAAAGAATTGAACTGTGATTTCACAATATGACAACCACCACCACACTAATGACTTGCAGCAATATCAATGTGTACCAACAAGCAAGAAAACATTGTATATGTGATGATGGTAATTTGGTACTCCCACCATCCCAAAATATTAGCAACCTAGTACACGATTAGACACCACCTAGTACTACGAATAGTACTAGGTGGTGTCTAATCAAGTATTAGGTTGCTATATTTAGGGGCGGATGGAGTAGTGAATTTCACTTCAGTTGTTTTTCAAACCGTAACATTAGAAGTATCCTAAGTTCCCAACTTGGTACCAGGCCCTATATACAAAATGCTCAAAGGATTAATAACTCAGTTGCAAGGATGCAAAATAATGGTGTACTCTCTCAAATGTCTTTACAATATTATATGGCTTACTTTCTTTTTGTGGAACAAAGTGCAAATTTAAAAATTGAAGATACACCATGGGACAAGTTACAAGTTCTTGTCTGGAAGAAAGAAGCATATCCTAAAACCTGGCCTGTTTCAGCACTAGTTTCCTCTTTCTTCTAAACAGACTAAATTCAGTAAATTCACACTAATAGAAGACCATCATGATTTCTTTAGCAAATAAACCATGAGAATAGCATATACAGTATATAAAATACTATATCTCGGCGCCATTAGATTAGCTAAATCTTTAGGTGAGTTCATATATTCTCTTTCATGAACTGGAAATTCTTTTGATTCTTTTCAGGCTGAAATTTTGAGATAGATGACTTGATAGTTCCTACCAGTTAGGTGAATGTTTCCCCAACTGTGTCATTCCAAAAGAATAGTTGATCTTCAAGAGCATATGTAAACATTAAATAATATATCCTATATCAGCATTACAGAGGAGAGAAAGAAATTATTTTCATTGCAGATAGAGTATTCACACCAAGCAGTGTGAATGATGAATTTATAATGAATGAGCATACCACCATGAGTCATAAAAAAAAACATTGTGCTATTCAAGTGCCCAATTTGTTTGTCTTCTGATATACAATAAGCAGCGTTGAATGTTTACCCCTCCGTTTTCTGTTTGAATCTCACCTCCCTCCTTAGTCAGATATAAGCTTGCTTCCTCAGCTAGACAGCTGCTGTGACTACTCCTTTCCATCCTTCCAAGTAACTCATGGGGTTTTGGACAAGTATCAGGACATAATAAAGTTCTCACCCTAATACTTCTAGTGTGTGTCCTAAAGCATTAATTCTGTTAGGTACCCCGTCTGCTGTTCTAGTCGAGGACATCACTAGTGTTCTGCAGCTTTGCCATCCAACGGCAACAGTCAACTAAGTTCAGCGAAAGTTGCCAGTCAATTTTCTCCCATAATTTGATGTTCAGATGTTGAAGAACTTCACTAACATGAAACCAGCCTAATGATAATATTAAAATAACATATTCAACTATAGTATAATTGGATGCTAAAAGGTGTGCACACCTCCATTCGGGTAGAGATGCTCCTGGAGACCCCCATTGGCCATGAACTCGTACACCAGCAAACGGTGGCCACCCTCTGAACAATGTCCAATCAAGCCCAACAAATAAGGCGATCGAAGCCTACTCAGCAGCTCCACCTACCAAAAGATCAAATGTTTGTAATAAAGATAACCAATGTCCCGTTTTAACCACTCAAACTACTTATCAGTTAATTTGGACAGCTTAGAATTTCATCTCAGTGTTAGGATCATAACGCATCTACTCAATAAAACTACAAAACAAATTTATTATGGTAATTACTAATAGAGCTCTGTGTGTGCGGTTAGAAACAACTACAGGTTTCATAAACACCAAAAATAACTGAAGTCCTCCAGGAAAATCACATCTGAAATCCCCAAAAGTCCAGGTGAACTATTGAAAAAAAAAAACACTATGTTTGTTGTTTGACATGAGAGTGTTGCAAAGGTCAGGTTTTAACAACATGACGAGTCACATTTAGAACGAAGAAATAGGCTGGACCGCTTTATTTTTGGAAACATCTTTGACAACCGGCCAAACCAAAACTAACCCCGACACAGCACTAAGACGAGAGTGACCCCATTTCTCCCAGCGGAAACTCCACATTGTCTAATTGTTCCATTGTACCCAAATTTTTCATCAAGATATATGTACAACGGGGACCTAAATCTCATCACATAAAAGACCCGCATTTCAACTGCCGCTGATTATTCGAAACAATAAAAATGATTTTGCAGTTCAACCACTCACCTCCATCTCGAACTCCTCCTCCCCCTGCTTTCCGGGCCGATCCATGAGCTTGACGGCGACCTTCCTCCCATCAGGGAGCACCCCTCGGTAGACCGCCCCGAAGCTCCCCTGCCCGACCACGTGTGCCCTCCCAAACCCGCCCGTGGCGGCGTGCAGCTGCCGGTAGCTGAACACCTGCACGACTCCCCCCCTCTCCCCGCCGACCGCCACAACCGCCGCCGCCGCGGCCCCGTCGCTGGCGGAGTTGCTCGACGGGCTCTCCTTCCCCTGCGCCGCCGCGGGCGGGGGCCGGGGCATGGGAGGAGGAGGAGGAGGCGAGGAGGCGCGCTTGGGGAGGTGGAGGGATTGGAGGCGGCGGGAGACCTTGCGGGTGATGTAGCAGTAGTAGGCGAAGGCGGCGACGAGGGAGAGGAGGGAGAGCGCCGCCAGGGAGACGATGACCATGAGCGCCACCGACTCCTCCCGCTTGTAGTCGTCGCCTCCGCCGCCGCCGCCGCTCGACATTGGTCGCCGGAACCCTAGCTAGGCGGCGAGGAGGGGAATGGAGAGCAGAGGAAATGCGAATAGTGATCTCGACAAGACGACGAGGGTTTTGGGGGGTTTGGGGCGAGGCTGAGGTGTCGTCTTGTTTATGCGCGGATACCGAGGTTGGAGACAGTGAGGAGTGGGGTGGGCCCGACGCGTCAGTGAGAGGGCGGCCGGATCGGGAAGAGGTTGGTTACGTGCAAGTGCTGCCGTACCACCGTGCACAAAGCGAGGCGGGACCGCAGGTGGAGTGACTGCGACAGTGCCGCTTTCTCACAAGTCAACAGTCGGTTTTGGGTCGTCTGTTTAATACCTTGTACGTAGCTTCAATTAACCAGAAATGTATTTGTACGTATTATTGTGTGGCTACTGTACCGCTATATGCATCGTAACACTCCGGTGTTATTCAGAATTTCAGAAAGGTGTCATTTGCTTGATCAGCCAGTCGTCTCTTCAGAATGTGGCATTTGCTTCATCTGATCAAAGTTGAGGGGTAGTCAGAAGGCATAAAGGTCAGTATAATAGAAATGAAATGAAGCATCTTAATTTGACCAAGGACAATATAACAGTATAATAGAATTGCCATTTTGTACAGCCATATATGTCGACAATAAAAAACAGTGTCTCATATAGATCTTGTAAGGAATTGGCATAGATAAGATGTGAAGTATCATGGAAAAAATCTGTATAGCAGTCAATAAATAAGCTTCTTAGTTTTCAAATGCATCTTAATAGTTAATAGATGGAACAATGTCAGAATTGAATCTGCCTTGCAACTAGCTGAATCAGTTGAGGTAAATTAGTTCAGTATTTATCTTGACATACACATAACTGAATCAGTTTAGTATAAGTTCAGAAATTGCACTCATCTGTTCACATTCAGAAATTGCACTCATCTGTTCACATTCACATAGCACAAAAATAGGCAGAAACTGAAACTGAAACTGAAACTCACTGAAGCTAAAACTAAAATTCAGAAATAGAGACATAAACTAAAACTGAAAAACAGCTTTCAGAAATAGAGACATACAAACATGAATCCAGTTTTCAAACATAAAGACATAGACAGAGATATGAATCCAGTTTTCAGACGTAGAGACATAGACACAGAGATAGGAATCTAGTTTTCAGAAAAATAATAGAGACATAGAGACATATATAATCCGTCTTCAGGAAAAGCTTCAAGTCCTCATAGCCCAAGTCTTCATACAGAGCAGTGCTCTGTTCTCTGTTCACATGCAAATAATAGTATTGAAAAGTAAAGCGCATGTTCACAACTATTCAGCAAACACATGTTCACAACTATTCAGCAAAGAAGAGGTGAGCTGCCGTGAAAGTAACTGAAAGTAGCTCATAGAGAATTTGAAACAGCAATACACATTCATATAGCAGGTTACTGGAGGTTCATATAGGTAGAAGTTCATATAGCANTTCATATAGCAGGTTACTGGAGGTTCATATAGGTAGAAGTTCATATAGCAAGTTCCTAGAGAAACTGAAACAACAATACACATTCAGACAACAGGTTCACTTTCCAGGAAACTGAAATAAGGAATAGAAACAAAACAGATTTAGTTTCCAGGATACATACAGTTTTCAGGAAATAAATTAGCACTTCCAATAGCTATAAAAAAATAATAATAGTGCTCTATTCACAATAGTTCATATAACAGTTCATAGTTCAGGAAACAAAAATGAGGATGCTTGAACCACAAAACTGGAAGAACTTAACTAAAGTTCAGAACTTAACTAAATTTCAGATGTTAACTAAATTTCAGAAGTGTTCTAAATACATAAGTGCATAACTAAAGTTCAGAGCTTAATTAAAGTTGAGAATAACTAAATAATGTCATTGGTATACAGAACCTAGTAGATTTAAGAACTAAATTATCAAGCACCTACTAGATTTCAGAACTTAACATAATGTAATTGGTATACAGATTAGAGCATATACCTTCTCAAGCAGATTCAGGGAAAAGGGCCTTCATAAGACACTTCATCATCGCAACTCGCTGCGCCTTTTCCAAATCGAACATTGAACTTGTATCTTGTGAAATGAGGTTGTTATAAGTCTCCATCATCTTTGACTCTTTATCGAGCTTCTTTCCTTCTTTGTACTCTTGTAATGTAAGGTGGGCAATTTTTGTGGCCTCTAGCTTCTCAGAAGCTATCTTTTCATGCCTGTCCAATAGCTTCATGCGCTTTTCATTGTTTGCTCCTGAAATTTGTTGTATCTATCAAATTTGTCTAGCTCAATAAGAGAATCCTTTGAGTGACCGTCATCACTACTGCTGGAATCATTTAACTTCCTTTTTGAGCTGCTAGAGCTGCCTTCTGACCAATTGGTCGCGGTGGCATCTCATCACAAGTGTCCTTATTTTTCTCAGAATCTCCTTCCAAATGAAATGCTTTCCTTTTACATGCATTCTTCAGGTTTTCATTATATGTTTTCCACTTTGGCACATCTCGGCAAATTTTCCAAACCCCCGTCAGCATATAGGGTCCAACCACATCTTTGCATTCTTTGTTGTCTTCCACATAGAACTTGTGTGCTGCATCAGTCCACATTTCACCCGAATATCCACTTGTAAATAGTCTATGAGCCTTAGCATAAGCACATTCAAAGAGGTATGTCCACTTGTTAATCTAGTACCAACTATCCTTGCATTGCTTCGCATTTTTTCTTTGAAGTGGAGGGGTAGTCTTGTTGTACGTTTCGACAACCTCACCCCAATATTGGACACCACCCTTATCCGCTCCACAGGTAGAGTCGGTTGAATATTCTAACCAAGCGCTCATCACTCTAACATCCTCGTCCGGAGTCCACATGATCATCTTCTTAGTTCTAATATTGTCATTGCCATGTAAGATTTCCACTTCGGGCGATGAACTACCTGTGTGCCTGATTCAGACTACTGTCAATATCTGCACCAACCAAATGAGAGTTTTGTGCTTCATTTCCAAAATAGCTCATGAAACCACTAGGTGGACGCACATCGTTGTCCCTGCGGGAAATTGCAAGATTAAAATTTATGGGTGGAGTAACAATTATGAATTAAATTTCACTGATACAAAATAACAAAAAATGATCATGTAAACTGAATGCCCATGTATAAAGCATTCTCCTATTTTGTTTGAACTGCTATTAGAAATACTGTTTATTGATATCAATCATTCGACTTGTAACTTTGGATTGCCACAATTTTGTACTCAACTGCGCACACAATTTCTAACAGTAGTTCAGAGTAACTAGTAAACATGGATGAGTACTTAATTAGTTCCATGACTATCATTTCATTCGGCTATATCACATTTACTTCATATAAGAGATAAATTGAGGGGTGTGCCCTCACATGGTGACATGAATGGGAGGGCAGAAATAATGTAATGCTATCCATCGTGGTTTTAATAAGATGGCACATATATAATTTATTTCCTCTCTAGTTCAGATAAATTTAGGGCTTGTTCACTTTGCCGCCAAAAAAATATTTCCAAATTTTGGCAATGCTAAAATTTAGTAAGGTAGTGATGGTGGTGTTAGTTTGTTGGTAATACTAGTTTTTGATAAAAGTTATGACAGAAGAAACTTTTAGAATTTATAAATATTTGGTAACTTGCCAAAATTTCGGTAACTCTAAATGTTGGTATGGTTGAAAATGGTAGTAATCTGAATAGCCCCTCACATATATTCAGATACTACAATGGCACAGATAAATACTTAAAAATTCATATACTTAAATAAAATACCATGACAAGCAAAATTACCATGGCACAGATAAATTCAGATATTACATCTAGTTCAGAAAAGCAAAGCATATTTAAATTTGGAGCACAAATGGCATAACATCAAATTGCAACACATCCACATACCAAATTATCTAGATTCACAGTGCTTAATATCAACTACAAAATTAGCGATGAATCAAGGATTACCATGATCCAGGAGAAGATGGATCACTGCCGGCGGCATCAAACCAATGTTGAGACGCTGACGATCTGGGAAGTAACCTCCAATAGATCCATCAATGGAGAAACATGTGAGGGTCGTCGCTGCCGCTATTGACCCGCCACCGCGTCCGCTAAAACGGGGCGGCGGTGGTAGCCCAACACCGCAACCGAGAGAACCACGACCGAACGAGTGAACCGCCGCCACCGCCCCGACACCTAGGGTTTGTCCTGGGGCCGTCGCCGCCACATCCAATTTCTTCGATCCATTCTTCCTCCAAGCTGTGCCGGGCGTGGACTTCCCGCCGAACCAACTTCGGCGAGAAGACTAGATGGCGGGCGAAGAAATTTTGGGCGAGAAGAGCACAACGCGGGCGAGCAGAGCAGAGCGTGGGAGAAGAGCGCGGGATTTGGGCGAGCGCGACATGCGGGATCCGTCGCCCCGTCGCCTGGTGACGACGGCGCCCTTTAGCGCACGGCCGGGCGTCGACTCCGCCTAGGAGACCGGGAACAAGTCATCACGTGGGGAGGCGACGGGCAGCTCGTCTCTGGGTGTCGGCGGGGGTTACAAAATAACCAACACACAGACAGAGTAATAGACGGGTTATAGATGCCCTAAAGCGTGTATTAATTACAATACAGTGAACTAAAAAAAATTTATGGCATGCTGCATGCATTGGCTATTTACATCATGAACTTAGATTTTGGAGTGGAGAGAGTATTTCATTGCCAATTAACCAAACATTATTGACCCAAATATTTATAATCTTGTTCTCCTGGTTTTGCTTTATTTAAAAGCTCCGTACCCAGATCAAAAACCCGCTGAGTTCCCGTCGCTCCGGTGGGTAAAGGTCCCACCAGTAAGTGACTGAGGGATAATAATTGCGCCGCGGGCATACCACAAAACTAAAAAGAAAACGGGAAATCAAGAATTCTCTTGGTTGAAGCGAAGCGACCCTACGACTCCTTTGCCGTGTGCCCCCTTCTTCCCCGGAACGGAAGAAGCCGCCGCCTCTCCACCCCACACCGCCGGCCGCTCGTTCCGCTCCGCCGCTTCGGAGGCGGCGGCCGTCGTTCCCTCGCCGCCGCCTCGTCGGGGGCCCACGCAAGGGTCACAGCTGCCTCCTCCCTCCTCTCCCCTCGCGTTTTCCTCGGCGCATAACCCTAGCGCGCGCCAAGGAGGGGAGGAGCAGGCTGCGGCGGCGACGGCGTCAGGTGCTCCTTCTCCCCTCCTCCCCTCTTCGCCTCCCGCCATCTGCGCCCCCTCCTCCCGCACCTCCATCTCTTCTCTATCTCTCTCGCTCTCTCTCTTCCTCAATCTTGCTCCTAATGATGATGCAGGTGAGGAGGAAGGAAGGGAAGAAGGCCGGCGACTGCAACCTCTATTCTCGATTCCTCCACTGTCAAGGTAATTTTCGCCTTGCCTTGACCTTAGTTTACTAATTTGCTTGTTCCCAACTGAAACCCCATGCCCACACTTTTAGGTTTGCCCCTGGGAATTCTGTATCTCAGTTTTAATGGTCGGCAAAGTTGCCTTTTTTTTTTTTCAGCAAGCATGTTCAGTTCGACCAAATGGTATAGAATAGAATCACTTGCCAGTTTTAGTTCAAGTTGAGTTAGTACCGAACTGGAACTGGGAATTTCAAATCCCACATAACTTTTGATAACCAAAACATGCCATAAGGACAATTCAGCTAAATTTGTGTCTAAAATGCCTTTATAACCATCGGATAGCGATATTGTAACATGGGTGGTTAGAAACTTCTACTAAAATTTGTTTATTTGTATTGCTCTTGAGTATGTGCAATTCGTGTACTTATCGATAGAGCAAGTTTGCCCTTGACTGATTATGTAAGTTGGATGGGAATATGCGTGTGACTCATAGAAACTGTACTGAAGAGGATGCCGGCAATGTTCCTTATCAATATCATAGTTTTGATGACAACTTCAGCAACAATGGGAATGCATAATTTGTTAACTAAATACTTCTTCGTGGGGGGATTTAGGAGAAAGGTTTTTCCATTAAGGGTCTTGGCGAAACCCTCCTTTTTAAAAATGCAAGTAAATTGTCTCGAGAAACAATACTATGCTATACCCTCTGTTTCATTTCTGTACTCTGGCTGTGGTTATTTTGTGCTCTCAACATTCATCGAAATGTTTATACTATTCTTTATACTTCTCCTGTGTCGCCTAAAAACATATGAAAGTTGTGTAGTTGTGATGATCAGTACCATGGCTGCACCGACCAGTACCAACGCCAGGGTTCTCCTCTTCTTTTCCTCCATCCCACTTTGTTCTCCTCCTCGCCACCTATTCCTCAAAGATGGTAGGGAGGACCATGAGTAGGAAGTCCTGCCAGACTATTCTTAGCACAGTTGGTGGAAATGGATCCGTCTTTGTGTTTTTTTGGGTGAAGAGTAGGAAAATATGAAAATGGGGGATGTTCTAAGGTTTCTAACCTTTCACATACTTTTAGGAGGATATTTTGCTAAAGTGGAGAAAATCAAACTCAGAATCATTTTTAAGGGTTCTTTTCTCTTCTTTGAAGTTTTCCAATTTATATAGGAGTATATATTTGTTGCTAAGCAACTTTGACGTTTACAGAAATTGAAACCCTATGTCTTGTCTACCCTGTTACATAACATTAGATTATGTGCAAGGTAAAAGGAAAACACTATATTATGTGTGTTAGTTTGTGGAAGTGACGGGGTTTAATGATTTGCAGTTGTTTCCGCCGTATTACCATATTGTTTAATAATAATATCCTCCTTGTTTACACGCGTTTCCTGTTACTCATCGGACCATATTTCTTAGTGTATTTGATTTAGTAGTCAATGAGAATACAAGTTCGGTTGGTGGTGATCATCTATCACATGATTTCTCCTCTTATATTCTTTTCGCCGTGTTGTATACCATCAGGTTACAGATGAATCAGGCTGAGGTTTCTGGTTTGTTATGTGTTGGATTGCACCAAACAGATGCGGGTGACAAATTGTATGCAACTGAATGTCTAAAAACGAATCAGGATTCTCCACATGAAACTGACAAGTTGGATGTAGAAATGCCAGACTCAGCAATGCACAATGATCACAATAATGCTAATGCATACGTAGATGATTACCAACATACAATTCAAGCTACGGAGGAAGTTGGCTTTGACAGTACGCAACCCTTTGAGCTGCAATCAGAAGTATGCATTCAATGCTAATCTATTTATACAATTAGCCATTCCTTTCTATTACTGCAATTTTGTTGTTGGTTCATCAGGGGATAGTACCTGATTCTGAAGAAGAAAGCTTGCCATCTAGCCCTGAAACTTCGTCAACCTCCAATTATGATATGTCTTGTGGTATGACCAACTCTTTTTTTAGTTTTTGCTTTCTATTATGTGCATCCTGGCAATAATTGTTATGCTATTTCAGGTTTAGCTGAGCAAAATCTGGAGCATATTTACAATGTTTTAGGTGAAATGGTACGTATTATTATGTTAAAATAGTTGATATTCATCAATTCAGGTTTAGTTCCTCAGAAATATTGAAGCAACCTGAATCAGTAGCAATGCATAATTATTAGCACTTAGCTGCAAAATTTTAATACAGCAATTGACAGGAAAACCAATTTGCCATAGCACTAAGGTTTGTAGTTTCATTTACTATTTGTTCATATTGGCATGCTTCAAGTATTGTCCCAGTGTGTTCTGTTTACATACAAACTATTTACTTACCTTAAATTGATCTGAATTACTAGAATTGGTCTGAATGCTATATATTCTGCTGTCTCTTTTATGGTCGATTGGTTGGTTACCGGGTTATATATTGTGAGAATTTTCTTAGGTGACATGTTCAATCCACCTTAATTATTTTGACGTTTTTAATATTATATGCTATGCGTTACCCACCCTGTAGCAAGATAATAGAATGCCCTTTGTCTTCCCTTGAAGAATACTCCAAACTATTGCCATATACTAGTATCCGATGTTAAGCTTGATGTAGTGCTCTTCAAACACTCTTTACTATTTAATAGTACTTTTTGATCTTTTTCGCATTTTTTATAATACTATGGACAAAATGTTGGCCTGAGGTCTGACTTCATTATTTCCAATATATTCTCAATTGTAGGTTGATAAAGAAGGCCCAGTTGTACTTAGTCCAGAGTATGTGATGTGTGGCACAACCCAGTATGTGGGACCACAATTAACTTTCTCATCGGACGGATTCAAAATTGAGTATTTATATAGGGATTCTTGTGAAAATGATGAGATGGTAGCTCGAAATTGGAAACTTTCTGATATCACTTGCATTGATTGTAAATGGGCGCAGAGTGTAAGCAGTTGTCATTTTGTTGTTGTCGCCTCGCCTCTCATAATTTTATATAACTTAGTTAATACTGGTTTACTTCTAATCAGGTTGGATCTGCCTTGATAACTCTCCACGTTGAATCCAGCACAGAAACCGGAAATTCTGGTATGCACTGTTTTTTGTAGTGTAATATTTCCTATTGCACTTGTAGTCATGATGTTATATTTCAGGTTTAATATTCTTTTCCCATTGCTCCAATGCTATGAAATGTTAGTTAATGAAATGGTGGTTCATTAGGGCTGATTTAGACCTCTAATTAACCAAAGTACATAAACATTTCTTTATTTGATTAATTCTGAATTTTTTAATGCAGTAAGAATGACCTACAGGACTGCAAAACATTAGTGGGGCTAAATGTATATTTTTTGTACCTTGTAGATAATTTAGGTTCCAGGACTTATATCCATTAGTATAAACACAATACTATCTCTGCCAAATAATACATTAATTATTATAACTTTTTAATTTGTAATAATCTCCCATTTGTTTGGCGAGGTTTTTCTTTCACATCCCTATTACTCCGTATTAACTAGCCTGAAATGACTAAGAACTGTATGCATGGTGTTTTCTCATTATCTCTTTCTATCCAAGAATAATTTTATGCAGTATTACTTTATCTTGTAAGATTTTTTTTCAGCTTACCATGCTGTTTCGGTTCCATACTTCCATGTAGTAAGCTAGACTCTAATTTCGAACCATTTATTAACTGTCGCATGTAGTACAATAGACTGTAATTACCATTTATAAACTATCTACTTTGCTCATAAATGCATGCAAGAATAAACAGGTTTTACACGAATGAAAAATTTTGAGATTTAGATAGGGGCAATTCCTTACATGCCTCCATGTTTATTACAGACTAATTTCCTTGTCCTGTTATCCTGTAGGTCATGATAGAGTAGAGTTTTGTATTATTGATCCGCAGTGGCCAAGGAAACAGCAAAACATATGGCATCTTGCATCAAGATACCAAGAAATATGGAACAGTATTTCATTGTAAGTTATCTGAGAATGGTTTGGTTTTTGTGTCCACTGCTTCTATTAGCCTTGTAATGATGCATTGTTTAGTTGAACATATGTATTCATTTATGTTTTTTCTGCTATTCATGCATAGATTGCAAGGATAAATGCTGTCCATCATGCCATGTAGTGTGTTGTTAACTATGAACTTGGCGCGAAACAAATACTGGTCATGCCAAGCAAGTGCCCATATTTTATCCTGTGTTTGCCAGATTGCTAGGTTCTAATTGTGTGGAAGACCGGTCCCTAGCATGCACCTATTCATTGATCAGATAGGCCTAAATGGGGCTAATCGCTTGCCTAGGCAGGATAAATAGACTATGTGAGCAAGGCTGGAGGGTACTGTGTAGTGCCTTTGATACTTCTTAAAACTCTATTTTTGGCACTATTCTGGAATGCTCATATTCAATTAGTGTAAGCTGTTAAGTACTTTAAGGTTGTACAATGATATTTCACAATTGACATCTAATTTACAACTTTTTTATATAGCAGAATTAATTAAATACTAAATTAAATTGTGTTATAACTTTTTGTGGTAAAAGTCTATCATATTAATCAAGGATTTGTCAGAATAGGTATGGCACAGATTCTGAGACTTTATATTTGGATTTGTGTATGGATTATATTATATCAAGACTTAAAAATGAGCATATATGATGAGAGAGTAATATTATTTTACATTTTGAGGGAACATTTACTATTTATTATTCACTTTATGCTGGCTGTGGTAGTTGGACTGTTGTGGTGTATATCTCTGTTACATTCTTATTGTGAAGTTTGCCCTGTTTTTTAAAAGTAAGCTGTTGTATTTTATAGCTGGTCTAATAGCCAACCATACAAATATACAATGCTTTACTCCTACAACATTAACCTATGGCCCACATCCTCTCACACAGTTGGTTGGAGTCCATGCGGCAGCTGGCTATAAATCTGTAGCCTTCCTCTCTTATCTCTCCTTCATTTTCTTTACCTAATTCATCTACATGTGCTTATAGCTGGCTTATGGCCTGCTATTGTACCTGCTCTTAGTACAATTTTTTAGCTGTATTATTTTTATCATTGTTATAATAACAATCTTATGTAACTATTTATTTTCAGAGATGATTTTGCGTCAGATAACTGGACCATTGAACCCAGCTTGTTTTTCCCTAAGCAATACTTTTCTGAGTGAGTATTTTACACGTATAGTTCAGTCTGAGTAGTGAGTATGTTCTTTCTTGTTTACCACTATGATCAATCTTATACCAATGTTACACTGTTCAGCTTCAGTGGTCATATGAACAGTGTGATTAGTTTCCAGCATACACTCCTCACTTCAAACATTTTTTGTTGACTAAAATCGATTTTACCATCTGGTGTCCTATTTCCTGTAAAATAAAGGTACCTGCCTTTTTCTTTTTGAGCTATATTTTCGACCTCTGGTAGCATTAGTCCTGAAGCTTCTGTATAGTCGTGGGATATATTTTTGCATCTATGTAGTATTTATGACAAAAGCTTATTTTGTTATTTGACTTTGTTTTAATTGCATCAGCACTGAGGACTTTGAAGATGTTATCTATCCTAAAGGAGATCATGATGCTGTTTCCATTAGCAAAAGAGATGTTGATCTACTTCTACCTGAAACATTTGTCAATGATACAATAATCGACTTTTATATCAAGTAGGTTGAATATTTTTATTGCTACCTATGCTATCATCCTTTGTCTTATATTATTCGTTATTAAAAGATACCCTGCTATATTTTGTACGATGTTATAATGCTATTCTGATATCTGTCGTTGACCACCAGGTTTCATCAACTCTATACATAATTTGGCCATCATTCTTTTGGTGTTATAGGATATTACTTAAATCACATTTACTTTCTATGCAATCATCTTTTACTAGAAACAAGAACTTTGGATAATCACAAGCTTTCTATGCTGAACAAATGTACAAAATTCTTTAGATTCATGAAGACTAACTAGTTTCGTCCAAATAACCGTTCTAAATTTCTTAAAATTGTCTAAACTGCCCACTGAATTACAGGGATTCACACGAAATTATGTTTCTACTACCTTGTGTCGCATTAATCAGAATGCTCTGCTTGTCATATATTTTAATGCTGAAATTTCCTTGGATTCCTGAAGGAGGTGTGCTTTTTGCCCAGTTCTCCTGCAAAAATCTCTAGGGCTCCCATTGTTTCACTTTTACTTATCTTCCGCAGCCAAAATTTTAATTTTTCAACTTTAATTTTGAAGTTGATTTTGAGGTTTTTTCATCGTAATCTTTTTTTCAGCAGTGGATTTCAAATCGTAGATAATACAGCTGTAAAAGTTCTATTCACAAATTATTTTTTATTGTTTCGTTTATATGCCAACTGCTTTTCAGAAAAAAACGGAACTATCACTGCCTAGTTCTTTTGATTTCTGAATAGGTTATGCAACTAAAGGTTATCTATGGGGTATGGACATTTGAAAAACAGATAGTTTCTCACATGAACTTCACTTGAGCAACAAATTAATTATTAAAAAAAGTGGTTGCACACTCTGATGTCTAAATAAATGGATACAGGCATTCACGCTTGTATCCATGTCATTATTTATTTACATGTATGTTGAACATGCTCTTCACAATTAGGCTTTTACCATTTGTCAGGCTTTAACAAGAAGGAATTGAACCACTGCTTATAATCAGAAAGATATTTATTGGCCGTATAATAGAAAGCATTACATGCCATTGTAGTAGGGGTTCTGGTTGTTCACAACTTGTTACTCCTATATGCTAATATTCAGATACCACCTGCAGGTACTTGACCACAAGAATTGAACCCACTGAGAAGCACAGGTATCACTTCTTTAATAGCTTCTTTTTTCGCAAGCTGGCTGATCTTGACAAAGATCAAGGGAGAGCTCCAGAAGGCAGAGCAGCTTTCTTACGTGTCCGCAAGTGGACCCGTAAAATAAACATATTTGCGAAAGAGTTTCTTTTTATTCCAGTAAACTTCAAGTAAGACACTTATGACGATGAAAAGTTCTGTTGATACAATGATAATCTTAGTGCAGTACTAATGATGTTTCTGTATTGCAGCTTACATTGGAGTTTAATTGTTATTTGTTATCCTGGAGAAGTGGAGACATTTGAAGGCATGTACTTGAACTGAAACTGAAATAGTACTTTTGACACTTTTGAGTTAGTCTTTTTTTTTTTTTAACTTTCCTGTTTGCTTTGCTTTAGATTGTGACACAAATATCTCTTCAAAAATTCCATGTATACTACACATGGATTCTCTCAAGGGAAGTCATAGTGGACTGAAGGACATCATCCAAAGGTATGCTCAGTTTACATAGTGTTTTATTTTCTGTTGAGGGATCGGAGTATAAGTATAGCAAATATGCTTGGAACTGTCCTTGCATCAATATTTCAAAAATAATCAGCTAGATGCTGTTCTTTCTCGTAGTTTTGTACAAGAAAGCTGTCCGTTTTATTAGTCGTTCTTTATGAAGTCATTGCGGCTGCTGACATACCGAGAACTTTTTGGCTGAATACCTTGGTTGGAATTAATTCGTACAAGAAAACTGATGCTTTGACATTTTTGGCTTATGCTGTTTTGGCATTTTTGGAAAAATTACAGATCCTCATTATCTGTATTGTATTGTGTGATTATATCAGTATCTGCGCAACATCGGGATGCAGGCTCCTTTTCTTTTGGCTTAGACTTATCTGCTGAGTGCTGAGGCTTGTAAGCTCACTTTTTGGCCTTTGTGGTTTATAAGCCTCTGCTTTTAAGCCTGATGTTCAAGGGTGTAGGTCTAACTCTAATCCATAGAAGCCAAAAAAGCCACATACACCTACCTTTTGGCTTAATGTTGTAAGAATGACTTATGGTTTTAAAAAGCCTGACAGAAAAGCTAGAAAAGCTATCTTTATTTAGGCTTCGCCTTGTTCATAAGCCCAAACTAAGAGGGTTATACTGTAGTCACTCCGTTTTTGGTAATATATACCCCCTCCATCCCAAAATAAATGAATTCCTGCCTATGAACTATGTCCAGGTTCATAGCCAGAAATTCGTTTATTTTGGGACGGAGGGAGTAACTTGGAGTAATAATGGTCAATGGTTTGCATTGAAATTCAAGCCCCATGTTTTAAGTGATGCATATGGATTAGAGGAAGTAATATGTTTGAATTATATTCCTGTTTGTCTTAGCAGTTCAAAATTACTCTTTTGTGGTCAATATCTGGTGCAATGAATCATTTGTGATGTTCGATTCTTTGTTATGCAGTTATTTGTGGGAAGAATGGAAGGAAAGGCATCCTGAATCAGCATCAGATTGTTCCAACAAGTTCCTAAACTTGAGGTTTATCTCCCTCGAGGTTTGTGCATGCTGTCTTATATTTTTCTACCACCTTCGTAATTTCGTACACATGGAATTAGTCCAAAGCATAATGCTGAAAACCTCATGGACTGCTGGTTAAACGGGGGAAGAAATGTCAGAACTAGGATCCTTGTTGGCTTTGTTCAGCCAAAAAAGCTCTATGCATTTGAATTGGTGAAACAAGTGAACCAGATGGTTATTCATGTTATGGCTGGTATCTTGTGTCATAATTATTACTTCCGAAAACCATTTGATACGTGGTCAAATGCATTAGGGATAGGTCCATATTAACCCTCAAGTATTAGATTGGTCTAAAAAGGGCTCCCCAACTACGAAACCAGATATTTTACACCCCTCAACTATCAAAACTGGACAAAATACCCCCCAATGGCAATACAACCCTATTTTGATGGTGGTTTTCATTATTTTAATATCAAATTATATGTTTTTTTAAAGTTTCATCAAGCTATTTATGCATCTCTTGCTAATTAGGTATCACATAAGTAAAAAAATTGTACTATTTAGATTTTAAAATCATCAAGACTGCCATTAAAACCGGGTTATATTGCCTTTGGGGGGGAGGGGTGTATTTTGTCCGGTTTTGATAGTTGAGGGGTGTAAAATATCCGGTTTCGTGGTTGAGGGGTTCTTTTTAGACCAAACTAATAGTTTAGGGTTGTAATATGGACTTATCCCAAACTGGTGGTAACTAGCTCATGACTGGCACCAGAACAAACCTGCCAGATAATTTGAAATCCGAAATTTAAATTTGAAATATTGATAATTTCTTCTAGCTGTGTTTTAGGGTTAGTTGCCAACCAGTAAACAGCGTTTCCGGTTAGTGAAATATTTGATTGTAATATAGTTGTGTACTTGTTCTTTTTGTGGTCCAGCTCCCTCAGCAGGATAATTCATTCGATTGTGGCTTGTTCTTGCTCCATTATGTGGAGCTCTTTTTGACGGATACTCCGAGAAGCTTCAATCCTTTAAAGATAGACTCATTCTCTAACTTTGTGAGCTCTCAAACCTTATTTTGTCTTCATAATTGTTTAATTAAATTATGTTTATTCACCATTTGCATTGGTACTATGTCCTTTTTAGCCTTGAGCCATGACAATGTTACCTTGAATGATATTCATTAGCATAATGTGCAATTGTTTTCCCTACGATTTCCAGATTATAAGGCGCCCTACTAGAGAGGTAGGACGCCTTAGAATCTGAAACGGAGGGAGTAGTTATTATTTCATATGAATGCAAAGAGTTTTTGCTATTGTGAACATTGTGCACTTGCATAAAATACTTTGACCTCTAATGAAAAAGAAACTAATTTAAATGATTTTATTCAAGTTATACTTCATAGTAACCTTTTGGAATTCTCCCTGTAGGTTGATGGATGAAATTGGAAAAATTTGCATCCTATCCAGCCCTACATTCTTAGATGGCAGATTCTTACATGAACCTCTGATGTAATTGAACACTAACAATTTGAATTTGGTGCGAACCAATTAATTTTATTTATGAAACGGTGCTAATCTTATTATTATCACCTGGATTGCTATAATTTGCATTTTAGCTAGTTTACAGTTGTCCTTTTCTATCAGTTAGTGCAAATGCCCTATTATCATGCATGCTTACAGTTGTCCTTTTCTATCAGTTAGTGCAAATGCCCTATTATCATGCATGCTAGACAAATGGTGTAAGGTAATAGCTGGTGTGAGGATTCATAACTTCTAGAGATATACCATACCAAAAGTAAGCCTATGTATGAAATCGGACTAACGTTATATTTATTGGTGGTCAATATCAAAATTAGAAACAGTGGTTTATGTGCACCAGCTGAAAGGTGTAATTAGGTAACCATCTAAGTTCATTTTAATGCAGGATTTGTATTTTCTGAAATAGTGCCATTTTACGGAAAATTCCTAAATAAGTCATCTTGATGGACATGGTGTGTAAACTTGTAAAAACCATGCTTTTCGAGTGCACCAATTCCACCTTTACATCGATCCCTCAATTGGAGCAAGTTCCTTTATTACAGTATTTTCGAAGAGCTAATAGCACTTCCTTCTTACCATATGGTGTAAATTTATTATTGATTTGAGTGATATAGTTATCTGCTTATCTTATGTTTTCACACTTGATGTACTTTTCAGCTTAGCGACGATTGGTTTCCACCTGCTGAAGCTTCTCTGAAGCGTGCACTGATTCGGAAGTTAATCCATAAGCTGTTGAAAGAGCCTTCTCAAGATTTTCCCAAACTAGTATGCTGTAGTGAGCAGCTGGATAATACACATCAGAGGAGTGAGAATGCTGAGCAAGAACAAACTAAAGAGCTCCCTGGTCAGAAGTGCTCTGATAGTGAACCTGATTCAGTTTGCACAGTTCTTGGAACACAGAAGCCATCCACATCCACCTGTTTCAATGATTCTGATGTAAACGGGCCAACCGTTTCTGGATGCATTTCAGAGACTGGAAAGGTTCCAACAGTACCTGTAGACAACCTACATGAGTTGGAGGTATACTTATTATCTGTTGGCTCCTTGTTAGTAATAAACTGGCAGTTATTACTTCTGTCAAGCTTGTTTGCTAATACCATTCTGTAAAATTTGTTTTTTTTTTATTATTGTTAGGCATGCTCACCAAACAAAGGTACCAACGTTTGCTTGTCAATTCATGATGAGAAAAATGAGCCACCTCCTGCAGATTCTTACAATCATATTGATTTGAGTTCATGTAACTCGGAAGATGTTGATACATTCAAGGGATCAGCTGTTGTGGTGAAAGATCAGTATATTTGTAAGGAACCTTTGCTGGATTCTGTGGATGATAACCAGGGTATCTCCATTCGAGCTGAAGTTGATGTGCATGATAATATAGACTTCAAGTCATGTTCGATCTCCAATAATGCTGACCTAATGTCTATTCAGGAGCTAGACAATAACACTAACAAAGATGAGGAGCACAATCGAACCTCTGAAGATATTGCACAATCTGTTACGATGCTTGGTGGCAGCAAAGGTGATACTGAACTTAATCCAGAAGGGACTTTTTGTGAACCTGGGGTTGGGAATTGTGATCATTCTGAGGACACAGATTTTATAGAATTAGGTCATAGCAACAAAGATGCTGCCAAGCTATCTTTAGATAGGAAAATCAGCGAAGCTGAGGACATTAAATGTGAAGATATTCTTGTGGATCACATCATGGTAAAAGATGCTACTCAACATGATGCGAATGAAACTAGTGCAGCTGCTAACAAGATCAATGATAATGAGCTGATTGTTTCATCTGAGTTGAAAGAGGGAAATAATGGCAGTGTTATGACCTGTTCAACACCCTGTGAGATGGAAGAGAGAATAATTGACAATGTAATGGTAGGTGATAACAGAAATGGAACAGACGAAGCTCGTAGTCAGGATGCTCACGAGAACTTTGCAACAGCTGAGACAGTCCCTTGCAAAGACGATACAACTGGTATAACTGATGCTGAGATACGACACAAAGATAGCAGCGGTTGCAGGGAGAGTGAAACGATTTCTGATAACACATCATCTGATGCCAAAAGACCTCTGCCTGATAGCACCTACGAAGAACATATACCTGATGACAAGTGCTCGCAGAAAGATGATCAGGGTGCTGATGCAAAAATAGAGCGGCACTACAAGCGACGGAAAATTCTGGCCTCTGAAGCATCATCTTTAGATTAGGATTGGACCTGCGTAGATGCTAGCTTTTGTGTTATATGTATTCATTTTTAATGGCCTTTTACGCGATATCCTTGTCTTTAACTAGCTGTGGATAGACCTCATGAGTTATATGAAACTCTTATGACTAGCTGCCTGCCTGACCAACTTTTGTTGCCTGTCTCAACTTATATGTGAAAACTGAAAGTGTTGTATATGGGCGAACTTTTTCATGTACTGCTAAGATTTCCGAGACCTGTAATCTTGCATCATTGATAGTGGCATAGGCGCATGACTAGTGTGCTACTAGTCGGCTAACATGCAAATCTATTTCTTTGGGATGATATAAGCATGCAGGCTAATGGTCATTATAAGCTGAGGTTCAGCTGTCTGGATTAGTTGCACACTGGTGCGACTGAGTGCCGCTGGGTCAACCTCACCCATATATTGCTTGCACGGCAATGTCAACGAAGTTTGGATATTAAGTAAAGTTTCTTAACTGAATTCCGTTGAAAGCTCTACTTCTGTGGCCGGTGATCACTGTACCAAACTATGTAATGAATGGACCGTGCTGAGAACATCTGTACTGTGCATGTACTGCTTATTGACGCACGTTTGCACGTAGTTAGTTGGAAAACTGACTGCAAAATACACTTGTGGCTGTGCGATTCCAATGCCAAATTCACTATGGTCCAACAAATTTATGCTAAATCAAGGACACCTGGAGTGTCGACCTTGGAATAATGCAAAGTAGACCGTGAATAAATTTGGGTAAACTTTGACACAATATGAGTTCGTGGAGGTGAGAAATAAAGGTTACGAAAACTTGAGAAAAAGACCACTCGTATTTATTTATTCCCACGGTGATGCTATGAATAGAATATATGAATTTTCTTTTGACCGGAAACAACAGGAGAGGCTCCCACTGTATAGGTATGTAGGGAGTTGAACCCAGAACCAAATGGTGTTACTTGAGCATTGTAACCGCTAGGCTATAACCCCTTTCACAATAGAATATATGAATTAGGATTATTCTTAGAGATTGGTCAATCCATATTTCAGCCAAGCACATCCGAGCTAATCTAGGCCTCGAGACATTGACAGTACGCCGGCCAACGTGGTTAGATATGCCGATGTATAAGTATTTTGTGCTTGCCAAGTTCATATTAACTCCGTGTGCTTTAACAACATATGAATTATAATTTATAAAAATAATTTTCAAAGTGAATCAAAAAATGTAAGTTGTGACGTTAAACTTTATAAGCTCATAAAAATTGACGGATAAACCTAAAACAATAAAACAATAAGTAATTTGAAATGGAGAGAGTGTTATCTTTTCATCTTCTCTCCTCTAAAAAGCATATACAAGCCAAGACATATTTTAAGGAAAGGGATGTTTGAGCCAAAGAATATCCCTCGTGATAATTTAACTTTTCCAATGTAAAGCATGGACCAAAGAATAAAGCCTCAGGAATGCAACGAGTTCAAAGGAACTCGCATCGTAAACACATGTTATACGCATTCACGTGTGCGAGTGTTTCAAAATTTTGTCCATTTGAAGAATATCGTCATTCTTCTGTCCCATCCTCTCCCACTTCGCAACAAGGTTCCTCTTTCCATTCCTTTTTTTTCCCGTAACATTACCTTCTCATCCTGAAAACCAAAATATAAATTTAATAAAGCCTTACAACCCATCTCAATCGTATGGGTTTGGCTCATTGTAGCGCACGGGGATGAACCTTCCAACCTAATGGCGGGACTCTAGTGTAGTTACTGCGGTCCAATGACCCCCAATGAAATTTCCTAAACTCCATGTTAATCTTGTCAATCATCAATAAGAAAACAATGTTGAGACTATATTACAATGCAAATGACACCGGTGATCTTTTGGTCGAGCTCTGCCCCTGTTCCAACCCATGTCCAATCGTGGATTTGCTCCGTTACAACACACAGGAATATTTGTATGCTAAAGGAAAGAATAGTTTGTCCTCCCTCCCCTGCGCCCTAGAAAAGCAATTGGTTAAATAAAAATTTGATTGCTCTCCCATTGATAAAACTAGATAAGAAAATTATTAATTTCTTAATAGAAGATCGCAAAGTTAAAACTTTGCTCCACACCCCATCCAATCCTAGTAGTATGAGCCCATTGCAATGCATGGACATATTACTCATTATTGTAAGTTGATCTGTAACAAAACCTTTTATAAGCAAGATACTTCCTTCCTAGTATGGCATAATAAAGACCGCATAAGATGATCCACGTACATGCAAGCTTTCACAAAACATCCTTATAGTATCTTAATACTCCATGTAGCATCATTAATTAGACCCCATGGTACTGGACAAATGCAATCCATGGAGGGTATAAAATATCATGTCTGTAAGCTCTATGTTCATTTTTCTAACAAAAAGCTTTCAAGGTTGTAGGTACGAATTAGATAGGTTTATTGTGTGTAGAGTGTCATGCATGTTTCATGCAATCAGACAAATATTACAATACTCGCCCCCTCCCAAAATATAGTATTACATATTTGGTTAGTACTATGAAGTGACTGTTATATTTTGAGATGGAAGTAATAAGATTTCAACGAAGTTACAACATTCACCGATGTATATGCATAAGTATGATATTGTATGGTGGTGTATGTAATGGATGATATTGGTCCGATACAAGTTACTTCTATGGGAATAGTCTTTGCATGTTCTGATTTTTTTAATGTTTATTAATTTAAAGTGGTGACATCGAGATGACACTCCTAAAATTTTTTAAAAAATAGTTTTATATGTAGCTAGAAACAAAATGGTGAAAATAATTTTATGAAAACGATCTTGGTACGTTCGGAAAATTCGGTAGATGGATCATCATGTGTGGTACTTAAAAAAAATTAAATGGTACTATTATGACTTTTATAGTTTTATAGAAATGCCGAATCAGTAAGAGAGTCCGTATGTAAAAAAATAGGAGAACAACGTAATTAGAAATTTCATTTGACAAAATATGTAGCATCTCAAGCTCGTCGGAAGGGCATAAATGCGGCAGCGTGCAACACGTCGACGGTGATGGCCGCGGCAAAAGCCCCCGGCGCCGACCGGTGTCGTGGCCCTCCCCTCCTTCCAACCACAGCCGCAAGTTGGGCGTGCCCACGCACTGGGCCCCACATACATAGCTGGTCCCCACCCTTCCAACACCCAACACCCAACCCTCCTCGCACCAAGTCCATACGCCCCACCCACCAGACCTAGCCGGCCCCACCTGTCAGCGAAACTCCCCCATCCCACCATCTGTAGACCGCGTCCACTCCCCCATCGACGCCCACAAGGCCAATGCCGCCGCAGCACGGGAGCCTTTTTCTTTTATTATTTTTTTAGGCATTTTTCTTTTATTTATTTTGTTACTACATGAAATGAAATGTCGCTTATAATAATAAAATATTGTTTTTGCTTCGCATCGGCGTTAATAAAGAGCGCAACGGCAGGCAGCGATCTATCCGTCGTCTCCTCGCTTCTATCGCCTTCGCCGCCGTCTTCTCCGCTTCCGCCGCCGCCGCCGCCTCCTCGAGTCCACCACCGAGGCGAGGAGTAGCAGCGAGTAGAGCCGAGGAGGAGATGGCGGACGCGAAGCAGCAGCAGCAGACGGCGGCGGCCGCAACGGGGGTGTGGAAGACGGTGAAGCCCTTCGTCAACGGCGGGGCCTCCGGGATGCTCGCCACCTGCGTCATCCAGCCCATCGACATGGTCAAGGTAACAACACATCCTTGCTGCTGCTGTTCCTCCTCCTCCCAGAGGGTTTGGGGTTGGGGGATCGATCGGGGCTTGCTTGCTTTGCTTGCTTGGAGGGTTCGGATCCGCGGAAATGGCGGGGGATCTGGCGGGAATCTAGCTTGGATCTGACGATGCGAGGGTCGAATTGTAGAGTGGAGCTTGTTGCGGGGGTGGATGGATGCGTGTTGGTTTTAGATCTGTTGCAGTTGGTCGATGCCGTCGCACGGATGCTTGTTAGCTGCTTTCTGTTGGATAATGGTTATGTTGGATGGAGTTTGATTGCTGTGATCTCTTAGATCCGTGAATATTGGGTGTTGATACGGTGGATTGTAGTCAAGCTGAGGCCTGCTTTTGCTGCTGCCTGCTGCTTTGCTAGAGGATCGATCTGTATTTCTTATAGATGTGTTGACTAAGTTTTCAATGAATTATCTGTATTACTTTGTCGATCTTCAGATGCTCTGCTAGTACCTGCTCTAGAAAACATTGTAGGAGTTGCAGAATTCGTCTATGGTACTGCTTTTGGGTGGCGTTGAGCAACCATCCTAAATACTCCTATTCAGTTGAGAGATTTACCGTAGGTTGGAGAAGATGTATTCCTATCGCTTTCCTTTTTGTGATATATTATGGCTTAGTATCACAAAAAGGGAAGATTTGTCAACAAGATCTGTTTGAACATGGAAATTGGCTAGTAGCTATCACCATCAATAGTGTTGATGGCCTGTCTTATAGTTGGTACCTACTTTCTTAGCACGTGAATTTCCTTTATATAAATATAGTATTTTTTTTAATTCCAGGTGAAGATCCAGTTGGGAGAGGGATCTGCAGCTCAGGTCACAAAGAACATGCTTGCTAATGAGGGAGTTAGTTCTTTTTACAAGGTTCGTTCTACTAATTGTGCTTTAGATCCATTTTCTAACATCCTAATTTGCGCAAAGAATGCTGGTTATGTTTATTTACCATGATTCTTTTGTTCCTGTGGGTCTATGGTCAATTTTTACTGTTCTAATTTGTAAACTGTTGTCTGATGTTTGCATTGTTAATGATTTTATCGAAGTTTTAACTTGAAATGCACCAAGATATAATATTGGCATTTGAAGTTGCATCATATAGGGATATACTATAATTTGCATTTAGACGCGATTGGCAATCCTGGATCTGTATGTTGTTCAAGTTTCTTGTGCTTTTCTTTTGCAGGGTTTGTCAGCTGGTTTACTGAGGCAGGCGACATACACTACTGCTCGTCTTGGATCTTTCAGGTTTGTACAGTTTGATGTGTTTTCTGGACATAAGTATTCTAAATGATTACTGATTGATTTTGTTGTATCGTCATCATAATCACTAGAATCAATGTTCTTCTAGTTGTCAACGTGGGCTTATTTATTCTAAATGGCTACGGCTTTTGTTTCATTGTCCTCGTAATCACCGCAGTCAAAGATCTTCTAGTTGCCAGCAAGAATTTCTTGCTGCTCTGTTTCTTAAGATTATCCTATAATCGGGTGACCAAATTTATTTAAAGTAGAAGAGACCAGGTTCTTTTCACCTTTTATACTGTAGCAAATCGAAATTTAGTTATATTCACATAATTTGATTTTCTGATCATCCCGCGAACGAAATCAAAGCTTTTTTTAGGTGTACCAAACTACTATCCTTACCTAACAATGATAAATTGGCCTGCTTCTCTGGCCAACAGAGCTAAACATGTCCTTACATTATGTTGCCATTTATCTGTCCTGCTGTTGCTGATGAGTATCTGAAAGATATGTGCCAATGCCATTTAACTATGAAGGAGAATCAGGTTACCATGGGATATCACTCCTCTCTATCTTGTGGCATTTTTTGGAAGAATGACTGCGATGCTGTTATACTGTCAAATTTTATTTTGTAACACATCTGACCTGATTTATTGATTGTTCTTTTCGAGATTTTAGGAACAGTTATTTCTTGTTATTGTTGTGATGGTATGGTTATTCCATTTTATAGTCTAATGCACAGAAATTTCATTAGCACGGAACTGGATTAGTTAAATTTATTGCTGCCTGTTTATCCTGATTTATATGGTTGTCTATATGACTATATTAGTTTAGAACTTGATATTTGAATTGTCTATTTTTCAGGGTTCTGACAAACAAAGCAGTTGAGAAAAATGATGGGAAGCCATTGCCTTTAGTTCAGAAAGCTTTTATTGGCCTGACTGCTGGAGCAATTGGAGCATGTGTCGGTAGCCCTGCTGATCTGGCACTCATCAGGATGCAAGCTGATTCGACCTTGCCAGTAGCACAGAGGCGTAACTACAAGAATGCTTTCCATGCGCTCTACCGTATTGTTGCTGACGAAGGTGTCCTTGCACTTTGGAAGGGTGCAGGCCCTACTGTGGTTAGAGCTATGGCACTGAACATGGGTATGCTTGCTTCCTATGATCAGAGTGTTGAGCTATTCAGAGACAAACTTGGTGCTGGAGAGATTTCTACCGTGCTTGGTAAGATCTTAGCATTTGACCCTCTATTCTTTTCTTTGTTACAACATGTAGAAATTTTCATCTATTTTGTCTAGTACACATTTTGCTCTATATGTTTCAAGACTTGCTGCAGTTTATGTAAAATATTAGATCCGAAAAATCCATGCTGCCCTTTTTCTATGTTAACACATGCAGCCCTTTTTCTATTCTCAGGCGACAGTTTTCATATGAAATATTCCAACTTATTTTGCAGGAGCCAGTGCTGTTTCTGGATTCTTTGCATCGGCATGCAGTTTGCCCTTTGATTACGTGAAGACACAAATCCAGAAGATGCAACCTGATGCCAGTGGAAAGTACCCCTATACTGGTTCTCTGGACTGTGCCATGAAGACCTTCAAGAGTGGAGGCCCATTCAAGTTCTACACTGGCTTCCCTGTATATTGTGTCAGGATTGCCCCCCATGTGATGGTAATGTTTATGCCCAGCATATACCTTTTGTTTCACTATGTAGCATCGTATCACACATGCATGCTCATCGAATTATATTTGCCATGCAGATGACTTGGATATTCTTGAATCAAATCCAGAAGTTTGAGAAGCAGATTGGCATATAAGGGCTCCAGTCGTAAACGGTTCATTCTGCGGAGCTATTACTTGCTCGAGTGAGAGAATAACGTTCCAGCTGCTTAAACTCTAGGTAGTTGGTTTTTGTAGACAAAGTTTAAACCATGTTATCTTAGCTTACATGTTGCTGTGGTGGTACTCGTGTCTTACAATAATCGAATCATTTGTTGTAACTGGGGCGATTTTTTTGGGCTGGACAACTTATTTTTGTTGGCTGGGATACAGCCATGAGGGGGGGATACTTCCTGGATTGTGCCATTGAATTTAATGGGACCGTATTTTATACAGATTATTGAAAATCTCAATCGTCTTTTTGCAAGTATTTGTATTGGAAGCCTAGTGTACATGTGACTGATCATGTACATTGGTGACCAGTCTAGTTGGTTTTCAAAATCAAACAGTAGTACTAGCAACTCCACTATGATATTGGCTTCAATTTTGTAGCCAACCAAAACGTCCCAGCCTTGCGAAAGAATGTCTTACCAGTAGGTTAGCTGAAGCTCACATAGCATGGCAGTATCACAATGTGTGTTTGGCTTCAACGTGGGATAGATAACAGAATGTGTTCACGATCTGTATAATTGTATGATAATTCATTCGTAAGTGAAACTTCTGCGTGAATCAGTATATGATTTGATCCATGCTGTGAGCACACATCGGCTGCATGACAGTTCTCCACAGTCAAACAAATCTCTTCTCTTCATTTTAAATATGACTGATTTATTTCTAATCTCTAAGTTCAAAACTAGAGTATCCTTGGGGCCACATAAGCATTCAAAAGCGAAGTCAATACCGTAAATTAGAATTACCTGTGCAAATTCATTCATAGAATGAGCGCTGCAGAAACAACTGGGCCTCCAATGTATATATATATCGACCAAATTTTCCTGCAGGTGCTGGGGGCCAACAGCCCAACACCCAACAAGCATACTGTGATTCCAAATTAAAAAACGTAGTGCTTTCTTTTTATAATTAGCTGCTCAATTACTACTACTAATATTCGAACAAAAAAAGACTACTGATTGCCAACAACACTAAAAAAAGGGTTCTGGTGATGCGATATGATGCCATCATCCTTTCCCCCTTAAAATGGATTACTGATATTCAATATTAAGAGCAAAATGAGAACATTCTGTGTCATCTACTCACCTAGTCGCCTATATCCAACAAACACTGCTAATCCATTGAATCATAAGAACTACTAATCCACTACGAATCATAAAAAAGGCAAACCATATAAATCCATCTCGAAGCATCAAAACACCAAGACCAATATGAAACATAAACAGAGGTAAAGAAAAAAAAATCAAACCAAACCACAAATTCAAAGCAAAGAAAACAACACATATCTGAACAAGACTGATCATCTTACTTTCCACCTAAGACAAGACAACTCCAGCGGCGAAGAATTCCGATCGATCAACTCCGGCGACGATCGACAACTCCGGCGAGACGTCAGGTCGACCAGCAAACATCCTTGAGCGACGGCCGGAGTCCTCTGCTGCAGAACGCCTGGTACTCCATGGTGTCGCCTGCCGTCTTCTTCACCTCGACGACGTAGCACGACGGCGACACCTCCAAAATCTCCGCGTCGACGGCGAGCCGCCCTTTCCTCCCTTCCCTCCATCCCTTCATCTTCACCGTCATCCCCTCCGACTCCGATTGCTTCTTCTTCTTCCTCTTCTTCTCCACCTCGAACTCCTCCGCCTCCGCTATCTCCTCCAGCCTCGACACGATCGCCGACGCCGTCCTCCCGGAGACGAACACCTCCTGCTTCTTCTCAATCTGATCATTGCAGAACAGCCCTGACAGGTCGAATCCGTGCGAGAGCGAGATGATTTCGAACGCGTTCAAGCTCGCCGGCTTCATCAAATTCGCTGGTTTGTCCTCCTCTTCCTCCTCGATGGATTTGAAATTGTTCGAGCTTGTTGCTGGCGTTGGATTGTGGTGTCCTTTGTTGAGCCATGGATGATTGATGATGTCATCGATTGTGATGCGAGTTTTGGGGTTGGGATCGAGCAGCCTCGAGATGAGGCTGCGTGCGTCGAGGCTGAACCAGTCGGGGAATCTGAATTCGGATTTGGTGATCTTGTTGTACATTTCCATGAGGTTGGAGTGGAAGAAGGGGAGGTGTCCGGCGAGGAGGAGGAAGAGGATGACGCCGCACGACCAGACGTCGGCGGTGGCGCCGTCGTAGCCCTTGTTGCCGATGATCTCCGGCGCCACGTACGACGGCGTCCCGCACGTCGTGTGAAGGAGCCGGCCGTCGCCGCCGCCGGCCGGTCGCCGGAGCGCGCTCAGGCCGAAGTCGGAGACCTTTCGAGGCAAAGGATTCAAAATTCCCCAATTAAATTTTAGGAACGTACAAAACTATTTTGCCCATAATTTCTATGGTTTCTTTGGAATTTAGCATAACTTATTCAAGAATCTAAGCATTTGAGCTACGATGTAACATATCCTAATCTAATGAATTTTAAAAAAGATTCGGTCCAAATTCATTAAACTGGAATATGTCAAATTCTAATTCAAATGGTTATATTCTTAGACAAATGGAGTATTTATTTAAATTTCAAATATTTTCGGACCAAAATTTGCGCAGTTTGAGAAATTTCGGTCGTATCGGTTACCTCAATAGAATAGAAACTAGAAAGTACCAAATCGAAACTTTAAACCATGCCTTGAGGTTGCCGCCGTCATCGTCATCAACGAGGAGATTCTCCGGCTTGAGATCACGGTGGTAGACGCCACGACTATGGCAATAATCAACGGCGGCGACGAGCTGTCGAAAGTACCTCCTCGCCGGCGCCTCACCGAGGCGGCCGCCGACGGCGACGAGCCTGGCGAGGAGCTCGCCGCCGCGGACGAGGTCCATGACGAAGTAAATCTTCGTCCTGGTGGCCATCACCTCGTGGAGGCGGACGACGTTGGGGTGGCGGCCGACGAGCCGCATGGCGGCGATCTCTCGCTCGATCTGGCCGGCCATTCCGGCGCCGGCGAGGAGGGCCTTCTCCTTGTCGATCACCTTCACGGCGACGGCCTCGCCGGAGACGAGGCTCCTCGCGTGGTACACCTTGGAGAACGTGCCGTGGCCCAGCAAGCGGCCCAGCTCGTATCGGCCCATCACCACCGCGGCGCCGCCGGGCCGGCCCTTCTTCTTCTCCATCCCTTCCGGCTCCGGCGGCGGTGGCGGCGGCGGCGAAGAGTGGATTGATGGAGAAAGGGAGGCGTGGATGAGCCATTTTTGAAGGAAGCAAATGTGTTTTGCAATATTCCGCCATGGGAGGATGAAAGCATGGAGGTTAGCTACAAGTGGTAATTTTTTATTATCGTCTTCCCCGTGACATAAGGTGATCATGTCAGTCCCATGCTAATTAATCTCACCATTTCTGAGCTGCCTAAAAACATGATAGGACACATTTGATTGTTCTAAGTTTAGCTTATTTTAGCAATGGCCGGGATTCCCATTATCTAAACAAAATTATGCAAAAAATAATTGGGATTAGCTAGATATCAGAATATCAGATCGATGTTTGTCATTATTTTCAAGAACTTACAATCATATATTGCAAACCTATGTTACATTGCTATCAATGTGTATTTTTCGTTGGTATACGTATATACTTTAGTCTTATATAAGTTTGATTTTTGTAAAATTTATGAGTTATAAGTTTGTTTCAAGTATTTATTTTAATTTTATATCTTAGAATAGTTTGCTGTTAAATCATTGGGGTGTTGTAAGTAAAATGTAATATTCCGTAGAATTCGTTAGAACCATTTAAGTATCGTGCAAGCGATAATATCTACTTCCCCCGTCTCAAAATATAACTACCTTTTAACCTTTTAGATGGATGAGATATTTCCTAGTCCAATGTATCTGGACTGAGGTACTGTCCAGATACATTGAATTCGAAAATATCACATCCGATCCAAGATAGCTATATTTCGAGACGGAGTTAATAACTCTAAAACCACACTACTATACATTCGACCATCTATTATAATATGACATCCGTGATGAGGTCAACGCAACCCGTTACTAAACTCTCATCTCTAGCTAACGGGTGAAAAAGTAGCTTGTTTGAGATATTTGTATTTGTTCGATAAAACACCCATAGATGGCCCGGCCCTTCTTCTTCTACATCCCTTCCGGCGGCGGCGGTGGCCAAGGATGAATTATATAATGGAGAAAGGAAGGCGTGGTGGAGCCATTTTTGAAGGAAGCTAATGTGTTTTGCAATATTCCTCCATGGGAGGACGAGAGCATGGAGGTTAGCTACAAGTGGTATTTTTGATTATCGTCTTCCCCGTGACATAAGGTGATCATGTCAGTCCCATGTTAATTAATCTCACCATTTCTGTACTGCCTAAACACAGGATAGGACACATTCGATTGTTCTAAGTTTAGCTTATTATAGCAATGGACAGGATTCCCATTATCTAAAAAAAATATGCAAAACATAATTGGGATTAGCTAGATATCAGAATATCAGATCGATGTTGTCATTATTTTCAAGAGCTTGCATCATATATTGGAAGCCTAATGTTACATTGCTATCAATGTACAATTTTACTTATAACTCATAAAATTTTACAATAATCAAACTTATACAAAACTAAAGTAGCGTGAATACATAAACCCTGATTTCAGATTATGTACATTTTGCACTATGTCATGTGCGGGATAATAAGGTCTGATAAGATCATCTGAAAGGATTGACAACGCGCCGACCAACCCAATTGTGTAGCTCGCTATCACATTCTAACATCTTAGGCTGTCGTCTGAAACGATTGAAAACACGTCGGCCCAACCATGTCGTATAGCTCTCTATCCCGGTCATATGGTGAAGGACAAAGGATGTTGATTCTGAACATTCGAGAGCTTGGCAGGGGTGGGGTTCACGTGCAATTATCGGGGTCTAGTGACCTGGTGGAAATTTGTAAGCACTATTAAAATAGATGCTAATCACCCTTAAGCAAAAGAGAATACTCCATGATACAGTATAAGCAATGTTCCAAATAGCGGGCTATAGCGGGAGCTACAGTGGTTTGGATGAGGTTTCGCTAGGATAAGTGAAATTCGCAGCTAAGCTTCGCGGGCCGCTATTAGCCCGAGATAGACGCTAAATGGGCTGTATTTAGCGGACGCTAAAGTGGGCCGATAGTTGAAATAAAGCCTGCGTTGCGCTAAGGCATGAATTCTTCTAACCCTAACCCCTCTTTGGTTCTCTCGGTCTCTCCCACACAACTCTTCTCTCGCTCTCTCTGCTCGCGATGGAAAAAAGACGGCGGCAACGGCAACCGTGCGGCGACTTGTGGATCTGACTGGCGACAACAGCTGCTGCTCCCTGGCATATGTGGCGGCAGCTGCTCCCTGCGATAGTGGTTGTGGCTCCCCGACGGTGGCGGCAGCTGCTCCCTGCGTGGCGGCTGGATCTGACCGGCGCCGGTGGCTACTCCCCGGCATCGGCGGCGGCGGCGGCTGGCCGGCTGCTCCCTGCGGCTGCGAGCTGCGACTCCCCGACGGTGGCGGCGGCGGCTGCTCCCTGCGCATCGGTAGCAGCTCCCAAGCAGCGGCATCGGCTGAGGCTTCTCCCCTGCACGGTGGCGATGGTGGTTGCTGCTCCCCTACGTGGCCCAAAACCATTGAACATTCACATTGTTGGTCTAGTAATTTAAATTCTCTACCACCACTTGAATTTATAATTTATAGGTTCATATAAAGAGGCGCAACAAGCTAATCACTCATGATAGGATGCGGGATCTTGTCTTTGTGAAATTTAATTCCAAACTAAAGAACAAGAGAGAGAACAAAACCAGAGATCCTTTAGAGAAGGAAGTAAATGATGTTGTGGCTGATGATGACAATGAGTTTATTACTTGTATTGTAGCTCTTCCTAATGAGCTTGATGAACATGATCCACATAATGGAGCATTACAAGGAGAATCATCACAAGCTCAAGGAAAAAGGAAGAGGCATGTGCGTCCTAGGAAGAAGAAAATCAGGAGTGTGCAATCTTTAATGAATAGTGTTGCCATGGAGCCTGGGTTTTCATCATCTGACTCAGAAGATGGTGATGGCAATGACAATGGTGATATCGAAATGCAATCCTCTGATTCTGAAACTTCTAATAAGTCTCAACCTCTCTCTGAATCTGATTAGATGTTTTTATTTTGTTAAGTAATGCTCATGTTCCTAACATCCTGTCATCCTATGGTGGACTATTATTTTGTGCGAAGAGTCGCAAACTATGAACTATCTGAACTAGTGAACTATTAGCTGTTAGCCTATTAGCATATTAATTGCAAGTGTTCTACACTTGAACTTATGTCATGTATTTTGTATGAAGTTGTAATGTGGACTATGGATTATGACTTTGAACTCTATGTCTATGTTAAGTACTGTATGATGGTGAATGGTGGTGAACTGTGATGAATCTGAATTGTTGTTGAACTCTTGTATGTGATGTGAAATAATGTGTCAATTATTAGCTGAAGTGCTGCCGAAATTTTCAATTTTTCTGAAAACCGCTAAATGCTTAGCTGTAGCTATAGCCGGCTATAGCTTCTCTTAGCTGTTGGAGAGCCCAGCCGCTAAGAGGCTTAGCCCGCTATTTAGAACATTGAGTATAAGTGACACAAATGTCTTTTCTTCTCTTGCTCAGCCCCCTTGGTTTGCATTGATCAATATTGTTCGCAAGTAAAGACATGATCCTAATTGACTGTTCATCTAAAAACTAACAATGTTTCAATTCATGTTTTGAGCATGTTTGACTCACTGACAATTAAATAAAACAAGTAGAATTGAATAAAATTGAACACTCGGTTTAAATCAAGCATATATTAGGTTGGAGAGCCATGTTGTGGACGGGGGAGGGGCAATATTATTGGTCAATACACATCAGTTAAACAGAATTTCATAGGTTTTTGCATGGGAGAAAGCACAAAACCTAGAAATTGCGTACTCATTATAATGGGGCGTTGGCATGTTGCGCAAGAGAAAATGCTCCTCAGCTCGCACCCGAAGTGTTCATCGCCGATTCAAATTGTATTGCAACCTTTTGGGGCGACGATTTTCTCAAAATTTCTTGTTAACATCAGGATTAGATTAGACATATTCATAATTTCGACAGATTGCAAGCGACACGGTGTGGAGGGTGGGCAGTGGGGGTCGGGGAGGAGGTGTAGGTGGTGGGACTGGTATGGTTCGATTTAATTTGAGCGAGCCCATTTAACCTAATGGCACTCCAAAGGCTCACAATAGTGCAAAACAATATGACTATCACCCATTTAACCTAATGAAGCTCCAAAGTCTCACAATAGTACAAAACAATAAGACTAATGGTAAAGGAGCACATGGCATGTTTGGTTGGTGACCACATATTGCCACACCTAAGTTTAGGCTTGCTACAACTGGTTGGGGGTTGTGTTTGGTTGAGTGCTTAAAGTGTGGCTCGCCACAGCCAAGATTCTCTCCTGCCACGATTTTCCTCAACAAAAGTGTGGTGGTCGATTTCCCCGCCACACAGTCCGTGGCGTGCCAATCCGCCAAAATTTTCCCACCTTCATGATATATTCACCTCTCTGACTTTTTCGCCACCACAAAACCATCTCTTCACCTGACAGCTTCGCTCCATGACTGCTCGCCTTCCACACCGGCGCCGGCATGCTCATTGAGCTCATCGGTACTACCTCCTCCACAGGTTGTTCACTTGTGCCTTCTTCGTCTCCTCTCACCACAAGGATTAGTTGATATGTAGATTCCACTTCTGTATGTAGATCTGAAGAATTTCTAAAGTCCTGTAGAAGCAGACGAGGCAGCGGAAAGAAAAGGGGCATGAAGAGGTTCTGTACTTGGATGACCACTGCTTGTTCTGATTGTGTGCAACGATGTGTCCGTGCGTCCGAAGAGAAGGTAAATCTTTTTTCTTTGTTTCTCCTGTCAACGATCTGTTTTAGGTTGCAAATGCATGTTCTTGTTGGTTTCTGATGCTTCTAACTCTGATTTTTTCTTTATTTCTTGTATAATTGTTGTTGAGACTAATTTTGTGGTAGGAGAATCTTTGATTAAATCTGGACAAGATGAACTATCGATTCATGTATGTATATGTGGTACTAGATATAATTTTTCTTGACTAATACATGCTGAACAATGAGCTTACAGATTTATACAAGTAGTTTATATTCTATTGGTAGTTAAGTGTGCAAAACCTTTTTTTCTTTTACTGATTTCGTCTTCTTTCCATAAATCTATTGTAGACGGGTCAAAGGAAATTGTATTTACACTATTACTTAGACGACTGCCATTACATGTGGAGGAGAATATTGCTTGCTGGTATTCTTGTGTGTCTAGCCATGTATTGGTATAGGATTAATAGAAGAAAAAGGAAAAGAGCCATAACATATGCTTCCATGCTTGATAGAGATGTTGAAAAATTGAGATGTCTAGATCATTTGTATTATGTAACTGAAGCCCGTTGCATAAATGAGCTACGTATGAGAAAAGTTTTCTTCCATAAGTTGTGTGCTGAGCTTAGATCATGTGCCCTGCTAGAGGAGACCTTTTATGTCACAATAGAGGAATAAGTTGCCATGTTTATTCATGTTGTGGGTCAAAATTGGGCAAATAGACCAATTGCATTTGAGTTCATGCGGTCGGGTGAGACTGGCAACAGATATTTCAGCCTTGTTTTAGATGCCCTTTGCATCCTTGCAGTGACATAGTATGCATCAAATCCATCAACACACACCCAAAGATAACAAGTTCCCATGGCAGATTTCACCCTTACTTTCAGGTACACCCAAATTGGTAATCCATGTTTCAAGTATATCCAAATTGATCATGTTCGTCTATTTTTGTAAAAATAAATTGTCTATTTTTGTAGGGATGCATAGGAGCCTTGGATGATACACATATACTAGCATGTGTACCGGTGCATATGCAAGACCGGTTTAGGGATAGAAAGAAATTTCCCTCCCAAAATGTGCTAGCGGCGGTTGATTTTGATCTAAGGTTCCCATATGTTCTTGCTGGACGGGAGGGTTTTGCCCATGATTCTTATGTGCTTTAAGATGCTCTATCACGTACTAATGGACTTAAAATACCAAAAGGTAGGATTATTCCCATCACATCCTAATATCTCAATATGAAACTTCAAATCAGTTCTTGGCTAATTAAATTTACAAAAAAATGTAGGTAAATATTTCCTAGCTGACGCTAGATATGTAGCTAGACCTGGTGTATTACCCCCATACCGAGGCACCCGATATCACCTAAAAGAATACAAGGGCGCTAGAGAACCAGAGAACCCAAAGGAGTTATTCAACCTTCGCCATTTGTCCCTTAGAACAACGATTGAATGAGCATTTGGTGCCTTAAAGAACCGTTTCGAAATATTTAAATCTCAGCCGTTTTCCCTTTGAAAACACAAGTGAAAATTGTGATGGCTTATTGTCCACTTCATAACTGGATAATAGAGGACAATCATGATGTCTTTGTGGATGATGATGCTACTTGGTATGCAGCGTTATCATGGAGTGTAAGAAACCGTACTTATATGCACCAGGAGAATATCGCATGGACAAAGAAAAGAGATAATATGGCTACAAAGATGTGGGAAGATAAAGTAGGACCATATGTAGCTTAGATTTAAGTAGTTCTATCTGAATTATGTAACCAATGTGATGCTTTAATATATTTCTGTGTGTGGAACATATGAATGTAATGCTTTAATATATTCTATGTATGAAACCTATGGGTGTGATGCTTGAACTAACATGTTTCTATGTATGGAACATATGAGTGTGATGCTTTAAATATTTTCTTGTATTGAAATGTCTCTTGTGAATGATAGCAAAAATGGCCAAGGGAAAGGGGAAGGAGGATGCTTTTCCGTCCTCTCATGAGAGGTCATTGACCTGGCATGAAGATCAAATCAAATTCATGCTAGGGTGGTACTTGGAATACTTGAAAAAACAATATGCAACATTTAAGATTAACAAGAGTCACCACATGTTGTGTGTTGATGCTTTAAACAAGAAATTTGCTATGGGGGTGACTGCTAATCAAGTGGAACGTCACTATAGGTATCACAAAGAAAACTAGAAGTATATTGCGGCAGCATTGAACAAGAGTGGCAATTCATTTGATCATATAAGATGCTTGGTGACTATTTTAGAATCTGAAAAGGCAGTCCTACGTGTAAGTTCTGTATATGATTTAATAATATCTTGTATTTTAGAATATGGAACTGCATCTAACAATTTGACTTATTTGTTCTGTATGCAGGACAGAGTAAGACGCCTACTCTCTAAGCCCATCAAGATAATGAGATGCAGGATCTATTCACAGGATCAAGTGTTGATGGCTCTTTGGCTATGGATCAGAACACATGTATGGATGTTAGTGATGGTTCAGATAGTGATGATTCAAGAGATCTGCTTGACCTCAACTGCTACACACAACATGAAGAACCAACTGGTGAGGATTCTAACACTTTGCCATCTCCAACCGCAAAGATAAATATTGACAATTCTTCTAGCACTAGTCGAGCTAGTAAGAAGCGTCCAAGAGGCAACAAGTCACCAACTAAGAAGCCATCAAATAGCAAGAGTCGTTTTGCAGAGTGCACTGATGAAATTAGTGCTAAGATGAAATTAATTCAGGAAACATTTGTTGCCACTGTTCCTCCCCAAATGCCACAATTTACTGATCCTCATGCAATTCTGTGGCAAAAAAAAGAGGCAACCCCATTGACACCTGATCAAAGAGTTCTTGTTGGTAAGTATCTGTCTTCGTCTTCTAGGGAGAATAAAGGTAAGCGTGGTTGGTTGTGCAATGCAAGTGACCAAACACTGCATGCTTGGGTGTTCAAGTTCTTATGTGAGAAAGAAGGGATTAACCTATGAAGTTTAGCTTGGGAAAATGGTTGCTTGGTGTGTGATGTGTTTAGGAACCTCTGGTTGTTCACTTAGTTTGCTTGTGTCTGCTAGTAAATGATGAGTAGAAACTTTATCTAGTTGCTAGTTGTCTCATTTTCGCTATGTGGTCATTAAAAATGGTTAGAACATTTTACTGGAGTAGCATTGGTTGGCTAGTTGTTGAGTTTGTAATAGCTCAAATGGGTTTTATTGTTCTACTAAACTCATATGTGAATATGTATGCACTTTGGTTCCAATCTGATTAATCATTTTGCTCTTGAAATGTTATTGTTTTATGATAAGGTAACCTGACCACATGGTGTTTTTATCAATACGTGTCTCCAATCCAAACAACCACCATAACTTTTTGCCAAAAATTGTGGCTAGCCACACCTTATTAATAAACCAAACAGTCAATTTTTACCACAAAGTATGGCTAGCCACAAGTGTGGCAAGTTCTTAACTTTAGCCATGGCAATGTGTGGCCTAGAACCAAACATGCTGATGATGGTTGAAGCGGTGTTGTTTATACGAAAGTGTATGATAGCTTTATCGAAGTACCTGATAATGGGAGTGCTCGATAATGACGCTCTATTAGAACAGAGCACAATTACTGAAGTGTCCGGTGAGAATATTGGAGAATCCGGTGATAATGGCACTCTACACTGAATAGAGCACCATTATCGAAGTGTCCGATAGCTTCACCAAACTGTCTGGCGTCAGGCGTTTGGATCTAAGGGTGTTAAATTCTATAACATTCAGATGGCTAATGGTTGCGTTTATTCTTCATATAGGAAGCATTTAAATCCTTCCTACATCCTCCTACCTTATTATCTTCCTCTTTGGCACAAGAGATCTCTCTCACTTTTTCCTCAATTGGATTGAGTTCTTGCTACCGTATTGCATCATCTTCATTTCTAGTTTTAAGCACTTGCGTGCATGAATTCTTTGAACAAGTAGGCCTCCAGAACTAATGTCCCCCTCATGAGTGTCGGTACGAGTAGACGTGCAATATTAGGAGCGTATCTGCGTGACTATTCAATGTGTTCTTCCTCATGGTGACAAACATGGACAACAACTCTAGAGGTGAAGGCAATGGCGCAGGTGATGGACAAGGAGGCGATGGAGGAAACCATGACGAACCAAGTGGAACAACTACTTTCTTTCATCTGGGTATGAGCTCTACACATTCATCCTTCTATTTGTGAACATGGTTAAGAGAAAAAAAATTTATGCACATGTTTAGATGATGCATATGTTTAGCGTTGTTAGAGATCATTTCCTATTCTCTGATGTCATGATATATGTTGATAAATTTCAGGATTAAATTATAAAAAAATGACTAAATTTTCAATACACTGGTTTTTTAGTCGACGTAAGGAAGGTAGCCAGTGGAAACCTTCTGCTATGCGGTGCTAACAGCTTGGTGATGCGCTTAGCTCCAGGCATTGACTAAATCAACGTTTCTTTTCAATCTATGTGTCATAGGGTTTTAGTGGAGGGGAGGCGCACATGGAGGATCGGATAGACGCATGGGCTGGTGAACATTGGACGACGCCTGATGTTTGGCGTGCCTTATGGCTCCAAACGTGTACTCACATTCCAAATATATACTCCTTCCTTTCACAAATAAATGACGTTAGTCAGCCAAAAGAAAAATTAAGCTAACCAAAATTGCAGTTAAATGATTAAGCTTACGAGTTGGGGTCTTACAAACCGATCAAGCGGCAAACTGTTCTTGACAGAAATAATCTAAGCAAAACCTAACCCTAACCTAGGCGACTGCTACTGATGATAAATATAGGTTAGGGTCGCGCAAGACCCTCTAGACGCGTCCCTATTGGACTCGGACACGATACATGGGCCAAAAGGCCCAAATACGGTGACGCAGCACCGAAACAGATTCTGGACATCAACTTGTTCGACGATTCGCGTTTACTCGGAAGGAATTTGGATGTGAGACCAGAACCATTGGAAAGGTTATCTTCTTAGCTTTCCAACCATATAAAGAACGCCTCAATCCGAGCACGTATGCGACCGGGGCACCCGTTTTAGTGCAGACTGGTCCTGGACTCCGAATCGTGGCCGAAGTCGAATTGGTTTGGGCCTCCGCCTTGACATGGACGTCCTTGATGATCCTCCACGCCTCCAAGCATCCCTCCAAATGACTCCATGCCCTTTCCATGATTCCTAATTATAATACAATCATTAGGTAGCAATCTATTCTCCAAATCATACAAAGAAGAATATAGGAACGAGCTCACCTCTAAATTTAATTGTCGCGCGCGAGCTCTAATGATTGGACCTTGAATATCCAATAGAGGTGTATTGTGTGCATCGGATAGAGTGATGTCCTCATCATTCTCCCCCTCTTAAATAAAGTCGTCCTCGACTCAAACGCGTCCTCCTCTCCCAAGTAAGGCTTCAAATCTGAAATATAAAAAGTAGGACTAACCCCGAACTTGAGAGGCAACTCAAGTTTATATGCATTGTCATTAATCTTCTCAATTATTTTAAAAGGACCATCAGTGCTAGGCATTAACTTGGACTTTCTCAAATCTGGAAAACGCTCCTTTCTCAAGTGCAACCACACTAGATCACCCACTTCAAGTTTTACTTCTCTTTTTCCTTTACTACCAGCAACTCTATACTTTTCAGTCATCTTTTCAATGTTGTGCTTAGTAGTTTCATGCATTTTTAAAATAAACTCAGCACGTTCTTTAGCATCGCTATGAATTCTCTCACTAGTAGGCAAAGGTAGAATATCAATAGGGGCACGAGGGTTGAAACCATACACTACCTGGAACAGACTTACCTTAGTAGTAGAATGCGTTGCCTGATTGTATGCGAACTTCACGTGAGGCAAACATTCTTCCCACATCTTCAAATTCTTCTTCAACACAGCCCGCAACATGGTACCCAAAGTACGGTTCACCACCTCTGTTTGCCCATCGGTTTGTGTATGACAAGTAGTAGAAAACAATAACTTTGTACCCAACTTGTTCCACAAAGTACGCCAAAAGTAACTTAAAATTTTTGCATCATGATCTGAAACAATAGTAGACGACATACCATGCAAACGTACAATCTCTTTAAAAAAAAGGTCAGCAATATGAACAGCATCATCACTTTTATGACATGGTATTAAGTGAGCCATCTTAGAAAAACGATCCACCACAACAAAAATACTATCCCTCCCCCTCTTAGTCCTAGGCAATCCCAATATAAAATCCATAGAAATATCTGCCCAAGGAATAGAAGGTATAGGAAGAGGCATATACAAACCATGTGGATTCAAGCGAGACTTAGCCTTTTGACATGTCGCATAGCGTCCAACGAAACACTCAACATCTCTCCTCATATTTGGCCAAAAGAAATGAGCAGTCAAAACATCCTCCGTCTTCTTAGCACCAAAATGTCCTATCATTCCACCGCCATGTGCTTTCTGCAACAACAAAAGACGAACGGAACCAACTGAAATGCATAGACGGTTAGCTCTAAATACAAAGCCATTTTTTATCACAAACTTGTTTCATGTACGACCCTCTTTACAATTCAACATCACATCTTGAAATTCAGGATCAAGCACATATTGGTCTTTAATCGATTCTAGACCAAAAATCTGACAATCAAGTTGGGACAGAAAAGTATATCGTATAGACAAAGCATTGGCTATCACATTATCCTTTCCTTTCTTATTCTTAATAATATAAGGAAAAGATTCAATAAATTCAACCCATTTAGCATGTCTACGATTTAGATTATTTCGAGAACGAAGATACTTAAGTGATTCATGATCAGAATGTATTATAAATTCTTTAGGCCACAAATAATGACACCACGTCTCTAAAGAACGTACAAAAGCATATAATTTTTTTATCATACGTGGAATAATTAAGAATAGGCCCATGCAATTTCTCGCTAAAGTAAGCAACTGGTTTACCTTCTTGCATCAAAACACCACCAATGCCAACTCCACTAGCATCACATTCGAGTTCAAAAGTCTTACCAAAATTTGGAAGTTGCAGCAATGGCGCGTGCGTAAGCTTGTCCTTCAAAGCAGCAAATGACTCCTCTTGTGTCTTTCCCCACTTGAACACCACATATTTCTTCGTCAACTCATGCAATGGCGCCACAATGGTGCTGAAATCTTTGACGAAGCGGCGATAGAATCCTACAAGACCAAGAAAACTTCTCACCTGTGTGATGGTTTGTGGCAGCGGCTAAATCTCAATGGCTTTAATTTTTGTCCCATCCACCTCGATTCCCTGTGGAGTAACAACATAGCCAACGAAAGAAACTCGATCGGTACAAAAGATGCACTTCTCAAGGTTAGCAAACAAGCGTGCATCGCGCAAAGCGTCAAAAACAACACGTAGATGCTCATATGTTCATCAAAAGACTTGCTGAAAATCAATATATCATCAAAGTAAACCACCACAAAACGTCCAATAAAAGCCCTCAAAACTTCATTCATCAAACGCATGAAAGTACTAGGCGCATTAGTTAAACCAAAAGACATTACTAACCACTCATACAATCCAAATTTAGTTTTAAAAGCTGTTTTCCATTCATCTCCAAGTTTCATTCTTATTTGGTGGTAGCCACTACGCAAGTCAATCTTTGTGAAAATTATAGAATCACACAATTCATCAAGCATATCGTCTAACCTAGGAATAGGATGACGATATCGAATGGTAATATTATTAATGGCTCGACAATCCACACACATACGCCAAGAACCATCTTTCTCCGTGGTCCAAAAGATCTTGGACTTGTCGCAGAATTTCCTTAGTCTCCTCGGGATTGGTTCGATAAGCAGCACGGTTCGGCAAGGTTGCTCCCGGAATCAAATCAATTTGATGCTCTATGCCTCTCATAGGTGGCAATCCTGGAGGTATCTTAGCTGGAAAAATGTCCTTATACTTCTGCAAAACGTTAGTGACAGCAGGAAAGAACTAGCAATATCATCAAGTGAAAACAAGGTTTGTTTGCATATCAAAGCATAATATACATCATTTTCAGAAATTTCAACAATATCACATTTTGTTGCAAGCATAACTCCCCCCTTCCCAGAACCATTGGAAAGGTTATCTTCTTAGCTTTCCAACCATATAAAGAACACCTCAATCCGAGCATGTATGCGATTGGGGCGCCCGTTTTAGTGCAGACTGGTCCTAGACTCCGAACCGTGGCCGGAGTCGAATTGGTTTGGGCCTCCACCTTGACTTGGACGTCCTCGATGATCCTCCACGCCTCCAAGCATCCCTCCAAATGACTCCATGCCCTCTCCATGATTTCTAATCATAATACAATCATTATCATTAGGTAGCAATCTATTCTCCAAATCATACAAAGAAGAACGTAGGAACGAGCTCACCTCTAAATTTAATTGTCGCGCGCGAGCTCTAGTGATTGGACCTTGGATATCTAATGTGGGTGTATTGTATGCATCGGATAGAGTGATGTCCTCGTCAAAGCGAACGACGAGAAAGGAAAATTTCAGGCACCTGAAACTCACAATTCCGAATAAAAAGGAATTGTATGAACTAATCTGCAGCGTGCTGCTTGTATCAACATGAAAACCTTGCTCATCAACATGAAAACCAGCTATTCCAAACACGCTGGCCAAAGCGAAACAAAAACCACCAAAAAAACAAAACACGCAAACACTCTATACACGCAGTAAAAAATAAATGAATACAAAAGTTAAAATCAGTCATCCTCTGTCTCAAAGTGACATAGCCTGTTCTCGGCCAGCTTGGTCCTGTCGGCTGAAGCCTTGTACTCCCGCCAGGTGAACTCCCTGTACCGGCGGTGGCCGCCGTCCTCCGCCACCAGCCATGGCAGCGGCACCAGCCTCTCCTGCGGCGGTGGCCCAGCGAAGAAGATGACCGACACCCGTGGCCGTGGGCTGCTCACCATCACTCGGTGTCTCACGCTTCTGAACCTCCCGTTCGTCAGAACCTGTGTATGAACAGACATATATACCCGCGTTAAATTGCAAAGTCTGAGATGGAGAACCATGGCAATAGTCACACTATTATGTTCTTGTTAGTACTATATCTCAAGAAAGTGTAATCTTATGATTTCTGTAATCTATGACACATTTATACTAGAATAGTTTGGTACATTGATGATATAGATATATACGTCCTACACACAGTTGGGGTCATTTGAATGAATGTGGGGGAAGCACACATATTTAATCTATGGAAATTAAATTACTTCATGTAAAATTTCTTGGTAGAAGGCCAATTCAGTTGTAATTAAGGTGCATTTGACTGCTCATGTTTCACTAGATCGATCTATTCCCAAACAATTTTTTTCTTTTTTGATTGTTGGTTGTGTACTCTACCCTGAGACCAAAAGTTTAAACATAATTTTCACTACCTAAGAGTAATAGTGAAGATGTTCTTGTGTGATCGCAACTGTGCATCTGATTCACTTTTCGAATGAAGAAATCTTGCAGTTCCTCTAATTAAATTCGATCACCTGGCTACAGTAGAAGTCGGCATGCGTGGACCTAACCATGGAATCTGCTATAGCATTGCCGGCTGCTCACATTCAGCAAAGCTTCTTTTTTTTGTTGGACCGCATTGCACGATTGCCATGATCAATTGATCATTGTACTACCATGTCTCAGATCACTGTGTAGCCGTGTGCTTTACTGGTCTTTGTTGTGAAATGATTCTGAATAATGACCGATGGTTTTGCATGTTTGACAAACACACCAGCTGGCAGCCTGGTTCCACAAAAGGTGGCTGATGGTGAAGGGACTTTTGACATCCTCACACGGTTTTCAATTTTATTTTATTTTATTTTATATTTTCTTTTCGTTTTTATGATCACACGCCACATTTCAACATCGCGATCTACTGAACCCTACAGCTAATAATAATCCTACTCCCTCAGTCCTATAATGTAAGGGATTAGGAATTTAAATTTATTCTGAATATAAGTATCTTAGTATTAATAATAGTCACATCAATCTATTCTCTTTTGAATTTCTTCCAAAATTATCCCTACCTACCTACCTAACTTTCTACGCTTATTACCACAAGGGCATTATAGTCTATCTTCACCATCTTTAATCTTTCTTAAAAAAAGGAAAAGATCCCTTAATTGAAGGACGGAGGGAGTACCTATTTTCGCAAGCAGATAACAAAACATTAAAGCTTGGTCCACTAGTTTAGTTTCAGTGACAAAAGCTACTAGTTTTTTTTAACATTAAACGGCAGAAAATTTGCCAGATATTTTAGAAGAAAAGCAAGACCATTAGACGGTCAAAGTTTTTACATCAGTTTTACAGAGGACAAAAGCTACTAGTGCCAATATCTTGTTAAGTTCAGCATGGTGCTTAATTAGTTTTGCTTATAATTTAATTTAACTTCCATAAGTACAAAACTATAGTAGTACTGGCAATTACCTGTAGTAGATCGCCCACATTGACAAAGAACGAGTTCCGATCAGGTGGCACCGAAGCCCAGCTTCCATCACGCAAGGAGATCTCGAGGCCAGACGTGTCGTTGGATCGGAGAACGGAGATGATTTGAGGGTCGGTGTGCTCCCCGAACCCGGTTAAATTGCCATGCCCTTGCAGCTGTAGTGGCAGCTTCAGTTCAGGGTGAGGTGGGTAGTGGTTCACCCTCAGCATTGAGTCGCTCTCCTCGTGTGACACCAGCCTCACCAGTGCATCTTTCTCCCTCAGCCCTAGCCCTTCTGCTATCAACCCTAGCAAATTGCACGCCATCGATCTCACAGCCACGACATACTCGTTTAAGAGATCGCTGCAATAAATAAAAATGATTGATCATGTAAGAATATTGTTTATTAAATTTATTATTAAATAATCTGTAATAGTATGCAATTTTTTATTTAATATAGGTTGTTTTTATAAATATTATCAACCAGAGTAGCATTTCTAAGACGTTGCGGTCTATTTAATTTTTTGAACGAGATGATAGGGCGTCAATTTCATTGAATAGTGTATGAGTAAAAACGGTAGAGTGAGTAAGGAAGGAACATGCTATAAGCAAAAGTTGAAAAATAAAAAAAATACTTCAATTTTGTGCTGGGGTGATTGTTAAAGATTAAAATTGTGCTCTCTCAAAAAAAAAATACACTAAATTGTGATATTTATGAAAACGATACTAGTACTATAGTACTTTATGCATCACATATTTTGGCTTGTAATAATTGAGGTGTGGAAATCAGTCCCGTGGTGTGATATGAGATGTCACGGCGGGCCCGTTTTTATTTGCCACGCTGGAATGATGAGCAGGAGTGTTTCTGGAAAGAGACTTTGATGTGTCGACGAAGACATCAAAAAGGAAGCTATTAATTGAGGCCAGCTTGAAGTAGGCCACATTGCCACAGCGGTAACCACACGTGCACCAACTAAAAGAACAGAAGAAATAGTCATAGGCACAAATCGCACGTGAAACAATGCTGGTCTCTGAAAAATGGAGTAAGCAAACTAGTCGGCCAGCTCAAACTTTTGTTATTTTTTTGCTGCTTCTTCCTTTTCAAGCTCACTGTTCTGCTGTTCAGTTGACAACTGTTGTCGCCTGCAGCCGTTATCAACTGCGGCTGCGGTAGCAATATTTTTTCTTCTACATTAAGATGATGCTGAAATAGTAGGGTTTTCTTAATTTTAGTTGCGAAAATGATGAAATCACGGATTTAGCGTGAACCTCTATCTATAGCGAGTGTCAAAGCCGAAGGCATGGGAGTGTGGTTAATGTGCAAAAAATATGTGCGAACAGAGAATGAAAGAGAAATTGGTGAGGAATGGGGATTAGAACAGTGACTAAGCAAGCAGAGGGCAAAAGTGATGCCAGGTGACACGTAGGGTAGCTGCAGGAAGCATAGGGAACCTAATGATGTGTGATCATGTGACTAGCTAGGGCATGCATGAATGAGAGAATCGGAATGCATTTGTGCTTTTCTATGGTGGAATCTACTCATACATGGGCTCAGATTCATCATATAGTGAAGAACAGGTAAGCAAAAAAATTAAAAAAAAAAGACGAAGAAAGAAAGAAGAGCCCCACTTCTGTGCTGCTGTGCTGCTAGTGTATTATACTATCAGTAGAATTAATCTAAACCGTCTATTTGAGAGGGCCTATTAATCCTTTACAAATTAATTAGAGATTAATTTGTTTTATATTTTCTCTCCTCCGTGGATGCCATTGTATTGATCTCATTCCATCGCAGCTTCTTCCCCTAACTCGTAGATGCCCACACCGCCCATTCTGACGGAAGATAAAGCCCACGTCAACCATGCAGACGGCCTTCATGGTCTCGTGACGAAGGGATTACATTTTTGGACAGCCATATCCCTCTATGTTTCTACTGTCATCAGTTGGGGTAGCGGTAGAAATTGAACCAATCCTTTTGAATTAAAATAGATCTACGGTTTGACTGATTTCTGATTTATATTGGCAGTAGGAAGCATCGGAGCGAGGCCCACTCTGGTAGAGCTAGAGAGGGTGTGATGTATGGTGGTGTGAGTTTAGCAAAGTAGATTCTCTACTGCTGCTACTAATAAATCACGTGCCGTTCTCTATTATCTTTTCCACCCGCTGTTACCTAGCATGGGCTGCATGGCATCATCCGATCAATATTGCTTCTGAGTTTAAGACGCATATGAATCACATGGCTAAAAGAGATGTTAGTTATTTTCATGGCTATTACAAGATTTGTGGGACCAAGCTATCATTGTCTCTGTATAATAAATAATATTATAAGGTTTTATGACTAATGATATATACGTTTTATGGTTTACAACAACATATGAATAAGATTTTAAAAAGAAAAATAAGTTGATATATCCATTACCTAATTAAATTTTGAGAAAATAAAATTAAAGATTTGTCTTAAGGGAAAAAAATATAATTAACTCGTTGAGCTAAAGTTGAGCACGTTTCCTACTTTGCTCTTATAAAACCGTGTGCTGATCAACCCGCCGTTCCACTAGCTTTGCACACGTTTCTTGCAGAAACTTTTTTTTTTTTTAGATTAACACGTAAACGAGAAGGAAAGCACACGATTTAACCACGAGGAGAAAAGAAAGAAAAGCACACCATCTCTGTAGTCGATTTTAATTCCACAAACAACTCGAAACAACCACTGATTCAAAAGGGGCCCACTGGCAGCGACGGAAAAACAGAGACGAGAGCCGGCGTGAGTGATTCGTACGTAGTGTATCTAGCAAATTCATCAATGCGTACATATATATAGAAGCAGAGTGTAACGAGCTCACCGGAATAAGCAGAACGCCGGTGACGGCGACGCCTCGCCGCCGGCGGACAATGGCGCGGTCTCGCCGGCGGCGGTGACGGCGAGGAGGAGGTACTCCACCCACCCGAGGTCGCCGTTGCTGCCGATCCTCTTGCTCCCGTACCCGAACGGGCTCCCCGGCGGCACACCCGCCGCCGCCTCCTTCTCCGGCGGCGTCATCGCGAAGAACGCCGCCGCCGCCGCCTCGACGCGCGCCAGCAGCTCAGGCGCCACGCCATGGCCAGTCACCTTGAAGAATCCGTTCCCCTCGCACGCCGCCACAACCGCCGCCGCCGCGTCCTCCCAGCCGAGATCGATTTCCGGCACGTCGGCCACCGGCGACGCCGCCGCCTTCTGCACCGCCGGTAGAGCAATTTCCTCCAATTCACCCTTCGCCAAGACCACCATTTTTGCAAGCTCTTGTCAGCAACAAGTTGAATCAGAATTTATCTCCAAGAATTGAAAGAAATCAGGAGAAGAAGAGGGAAAAAATGGTGATGTGTGGGAGGGAGATGAAACGGGTGGCTTGTGCATATATAGGCATGGGAGTGGAGGAAAGAGGGTGTAGTGTTACAGGTGTTCTTATGTATGTATGATACGTTGATGATGTGTGTTGGAATGTTACAGTGTTTATGTGTACGCATGATGCTGTGGGATTGGGATGACAGTTACTACGACTACTACCTGTCGGCGTAGGATACAGTGCACTGTAGTGATATCTTGCCCACCGAATTAATGCCACTGGTTCATTGCACTGTGTTTGTGCGCACCAGAGCATCACTGGCGTCTGGCAATCAGTAATCTGGCATGGTCAGGGTAGTTAAATCTTGAGGTTTTAACAATTCATGGCGAGGTCTTTTTCAAACACGTCACGGTTCTTTTTAGTTTTGACAGTCGGATTGTAGCAATGAGAAATTTCAACCCGTTTCAATTTTGCCTTAAAGGTGTTTAGATAAGGCGGTTAAAGTTTTAATGTGTCACGTCGGATGTTTACAGTGTTTGAATACTAATAAAAAAACTAATTACAAAACTCGTCTGTAAACCACGAAATGATTTTTTTTGACTAATTAATCCATCATTAGTATATGTTTACAGTAGTATGTCATTGTCTAATCATGGACTAATGATGCTCAAAAAATTCATCTCGCAAAATACATGTAATCCATACAATTAATTATTTTTTAGTCTACATTTAATACTCCATGCATGTATCTAAACATTCGATGTGAGGTGAAAAGTTTTTTGGTGGGGAGTAAAGACCCGCTTAATCAATATATACCTTCAAATTTTATATTAAGACCTTTATTATATCCATTCTGATGGTTCACCGTCCATTGACCGTTATGTTTTTTAAATACTATATTACACCTCATCCTCGTATTCATGTTCTTTTAAATATAAGCATTAATAACTATGCAAAGGAGAAGCATACGTTCAGGTGCATAGCAAAAGATTCTTACATTTTGAAAGGACGAAATACCTTATTAACCAATTTAATTATAAAAGTGAAAGCAATTCATTTGTAAAAATACAAAAATAATACAATTATTTGCCTAAAAATTGAAAACCAAAAATTATTTTTAAAAATAATTCCATATCAAATTTGATGAAATTGATATATACACTTTCACTACTAAAATTTAAAGTAAAATAGTAATTAGTTCTAAAAAAATCAACAACATGTAACTTCGTTGGTATTTATAATATATAATTTTACTTATGACTTTACCGGTGTTGATTATAAGTATTCACTATAACATGGTTACATCAAATGCAAATTTCTCTATTCTAGGTGTTTTTTTATCATATATAGTACCCCTAAAAACTGTCCATTTAGGATAAAAAATAATAAACGAGCCATATTTATCCTTGATGATTTACACCAGCATTGCTATAGAGCATGCTTGCTTATGCTTCCTGCAGCTACAGTAAAAGTGCCACAGTCCTATCACGCATGTTGCAACTGATGTGGCCTGTGGCTGCACAACCGCATCAATCTCATATGATCATCTCCCAGTTGCAAGTCCTAATAATTTGCCGACGAATTGGTGCCTTTAAACATTACCTACTTGACCCCATCGAAGAAAGTTATAAGCCGTTGAACATGAATCTTCTCAAGTTCAGTAAAAAATATTTCCTCCGTCCCAAAATATATGTTGTTCTAGCTTTAATTTTGTCTCAAATTACTTGTCACTGAAATTCATTTATTGTCATATCAATCATCTCTAGTTCAAAATTTTCTCCATCCTACTCTCACCTACCTCCCACTCCCAACCAAACAACATTAAATAGAGGGCATAATGATCATTTTTGCAAGATCTTAATTTTTGCTAAAAATCATAGAATGATATTGACAGAGGTAATATCAAATCATCCATGAAATTTAAAAGTCTCGGCTAGAAGTTGCATCATTTAAAAAAAAATTATTTCAAGAATTTGATATTTTACGGGACAACTTATGGTTTAGAGTAAAATTCAGAAAACTACAACTTTTATGTCAACAACATTAACGACTTATTTCCGATTGCTGCAACTTTAGCGTGGGAAATTATCACTTTGCTGTAACTTTTATGTAGTATGTTGCTACAGTAACATGTGGATAGCAACAATAAGATGGGGCATGTAGAAGTTGTAGCAAACTGATAACTTCTCATGCTAATTAAAGTTACAACAAACTGATAGTTTAAATATAAAAGTTGTAGCTTTCTGAAATTTACTTTATGGTTTATGTGGCACATCATAAGAGGTGATCCAAGAAATGAAATCTCACCTGTCGCAACTGAGAGTTCATAACAGTCTGTGATGGTGAAAATACAAGAACAAGTGCCGTCTGAGTAAGTAAATTTCATTTGTACGAAAGTGCATAACTGCATACAAGGTACTACCAATTGTCTTAGGCAAAGAAGATCCTCTTTTGGAACGAACAGGGCAAAAGAAGAGTGGACCCACATCATCCCATGCATCAAGCAAACGTCACATGTAGGTGTCACACATCCCTAAGATTGTTAGGAAATATGTATGATTGATCGTATGAAAAATTATATATCTACATATACGGTATTCAAAGAGTTGGACAATGTCGAAACGTGCACTGTTGGCAGCAATATATTATTATGTATCTGAGGCAAAAGGAGAGCGCTCGTCTGCGTCACTGTTGTACAATCCTCGTAGAACGACGCTGGCCTTATATCATTTCTAAACTGTAAAAACCAGAAGACATCGACGATTTTCCAAATGAAACATATGCTTAATAATGATCGTTGTTTAGATCGATAGCATCATCTAAGCGCGACATTTGGCAGTATATGGTAAATTTCAGAAAACTACAACTTTTATGTCAAAACTATCAGTTTGCTACAACATTAACGACTTATTTCAGTTTGCTGCAACTTTAGCATGGGAAATTATCACTTTGCTGCAATTTATATGTAGTATGTTGCTACAGTGACATGTGGATGGCAACAGTAAGATGGGGCATATAAAAGTTGTAGCAAACTGATAATTTCTCACGCTAATCGAAGTTAATTGCATTTGCAGCAAACTGATAGTTTTAACACAAAAGTTACATCTTTCTGAAATTTACTCTATGGTTTATGTGGCTCATGATAAGAGGTGATCTAAGAAATGAAATCTCACTGTCTCAATTGAGAGTTCACAAAAACAGTCTATTATTTTGTGATGGTGAAAATACAAGAACAAGTGCCGTCTGAGTAAGTAAATTGCATCTGTATGAAAGTGCATAAGGGTGTGTTTGGTTGGAGGGATGGGATGGGTTGGAATAGAGCCAACCCAGTTTTCACCTATTTGGTTGTAGGGCTAATGGGTTGGGTTGGTTCTAAAAAAGAGAATATTCCCCTCAGGTCCGAGTTGCATCCATTCGGCAAAATCGGTGGAACCAGGTGGGTCGAGGAGGAACGAGAGCACGCCGTTCTCTCCTTCCGTCTTCTCGTTCGCGAACTGCCGAGCTCTAGGCACCCGTCTGCCGCCGATTGTCGTACCCATCGTCGCCTGCGCGCCACCTGAATCCACTGGCGCTCGTCCTCTCGATCTCGCCCGCGTGCCACCGCTCGTCCTTGCACGGTCGCCCGCACCCCGCCGCCCCTCCTCGTGCCGTGGCCTGGATCTGCCGCCGCTCGACCTTGCTCGTGCACCGCCGCTCGTCCTCTCTCGGTCGCCCGCAACCCGCGCGCTACGAAGACGACCGGTGCCGGAACCACGAGGAAGACGAACTCCTGATGTGCTGCCGCAAGTGAGTTTTCAAGGCCATTGCGTGGCCCATCCTCATCATCGAGGTTGTAATACCAGTTCAGTACTTTTTTGTTCCGATCTGTTTTAGGATTAGTGATGAAACCTCGNTCGCGAACCGCCGAGCTCTAAGCACCCGTCTGTCGCCAATCGTCGTACCCATCGTCGCATGCGCTCCACCTGAATCCGTCGGCGCTCGTCCTCTCGATCTCGCCCGCGCGCCACCGCTCGTCCTTGCACGGTCGCCCGCACCCCGCCGCCCCTCCTCGTGCCGTGGCCTGGATCTGCCGCCGCTCGACCTTGCTCGCGCACCGCCGCTCGTCCTCTCTCGGTCGCCCGCGACCCGAGCGCTGCGAAGACGACCGGTGCCGGAACCACGAGGAAGACGAACTCCTGATGTGCTACCGCAAGTGAGTTTTCAAGGCTATTGCGTGGCCCATCCTCATCATCGAGGTTGTAATACCAGTTCAGTATTTTGTTGTTCCGATCTGTTTTAGGATTAGTGATGAAACCTCATTTCATTTCTTCAGTACCAGTTCAGTACAAGTCAATTAGTGAATTTGGGATTAGTAGTATTGAACTGGTATTAGAACCAGTTCACTAATAATTCACTACTGCTACTCCCAATAGTAGTGAATGGTTCAGTACTTTGTTGTTCCAATCTGCTGTCTCATAATAGCAGTAGTGAATTAGTGATGTAGTTTCAATCTATTTAACCATTTAGTGAATTAAACAATGGTTGAAGTCATTCTGATGAACACGAGGATTTCCTTTCGATTTGATTTTTCCTCTTTGGTTGTTCAGCTTTCTTTACCAGAGAGAAAAACTCCCAAGCAGGCTCTAAATGGTGTTATACTTCCGTCCATCCCATTCCACCTCAATTCCTTCTACCAAACAAAGAACCAGGACCAATCCATTCCTTAAACCAAACAGACAAATAGAACCATCCTATTCAAAAAAACAGGAATAGATCTAAACCATTCCACCCGGTTCTGAAACCAAACGCACCCTAACTGCATACAAGGTACTACCAATTGTCCTTTTTTTTGTCTTAGGCAAAGATCCTCTTTTGGAACGAACAGGGCAAAAGAAGAGTGGACCCACATCAGATGAAGCAAACGTCAGACGTAGATGTCACACATCCCTAAAATTGTTACTGCTCCCTTAAAAAAAAAGTGTAATCCTAGATTTAAATAGTAGGAATGCATTTTTTACGAGACAGTGTAATCCTAGATTTAAATCTGGACTTAGTAGGAATGCGTTTTTTATAGGACAGAGGGAGTAGGAAATACTCCCTCTATCCCAGTATGTATGATTGATCCCTCTATCCCAGTATGTATGATTGATCGTTTGAGAAATTATATATCTACATATACGGTGTTCAAAGAGTTGGACATTTGTCGAAACGTGCATTGTTGGCAGCAATATATTATTATGTATCTGAGGCAAAAGGAGCGCTCGTGTGCGTCACTGTTGTACAATCCTCGTAGAACGACGCCGGCCTTATATCATTTCTAAACTGTAAAAAACAGAAGACATCGACGATTTTCCAAATGGAACATATGCTTAATAATGATCGTTGTTTAGATCGTAGCATCATCTACTCGTGACATTTGGCAGTACATGGTACACGTGATAGCTAGGCGCCTAGGCTAGCATACATGACAGAGTCAGATTTGGGACGAAGATAACTTAATTACATTAAGCTTTTAAAACAGAAGTACAATTGAGAAAAAATGTTAAAAAAACAGGCGGGCCCCTGTGGTGGGATTACTGATGATTAGCCCTTTCTGAGAAGAGCAACACCACAGACTCCATTTTTTTACGATATCCTCGATGGCTGGCAGTGGCACAGCCAAGCCCCCACACGACCTCGCCGCGTGTCGCCCGCTTTTTCCCGAATCCCCCGCCGCGCGCCCATTCCCCTACACATGCGCGTCATCGCCGGCGCGGGCGACCGTCGGTCGTTGCCGCCGAGAGGCCGACGCGACGCGACACGCACGGCGCTCGCGCACGTTGGCATCTCATCTCATCTCGGCATCACCGTGTGATCACCGATCGATCGAGGCGGGCTTTCTTTCCGGACGCGTGGGGGTTGGGGGTGATCGAGGCGGGCTTTCTTTCCGGACACGTAGGTGCGCGCGCCTACCTAACCTTGCCGCGCGTCGCCTGGTCCAGCCAGCGCATGCATGCATGCAGCAACTAGCGATCGATCGACGCGATGGTGGTGTGAGCGGAGTACGTTCTGCCTGCGGGATTCTGACGTACGGTGCTTTGGGCTGGGCTGGGCTGCATGCCGGTACTGCTGCTGCGGTTTGATCAGTGCAGTGAACATGGACGCCGCCCGTCGGGGACGTACTGGCGTCCGGCTCAGATCTCATTTCCCTCGCTTATCATAGCTACTGCTGACTTTTCTTTTCCGACATTCACAGATCACAATCCACCCCCTCCCCCCGGTTAATGTTACGGTCACTTTCAGGGATGGACGTAGATTGTAGCGAGTATCATACTCAAATTTAATCTTTAGTGTATCACTAATACATAATTAAGCTTTGAAGATTTGAATCCATTAACAAGTTCAGTGAAATGCCACTACTCAATTTTTGAGCTAGATCGGTCCCTACTCACTTTGGTAGGACTTAACCACTCATGCCAAGCCACATCATCTTTGTAGTTGTTGTACTGGATGATGACGTCGCCACACACATCACACATGGCTCGTAGAGTACGTGAGATGGAGAGACAATGGAGGCCAATCACCCAACACCATAGCATCGAGTCCTTGCAGTGAGGTTCGTCGTGGTCATTGCTCCATTGCGTCATTGCCTCCTAATCGAGGTCATTGCTCGTCATACATGTCCTTCCAGTCACCCTATGCGTGACTCATATAGTACACGAGATAGAGATAAACGATTGGGCCAGTCATCAACCTGAGGAGCATCGAGTCCTCGTAGTCATATTCATCGCAGGTCATTCCTTTATTGCGTCCGGCCTCATTGGCGAAGGAGGTGGACGGGTGTAGACTAAAAGGACACAACAATGCTTAGATGGGGACATAGGGAGGGGAAGGGAGGGCAACACGATGATAGAGAGCAAGTGAGCAATGGATGGCGAGCCATAGGGGTTATGATTTTGATTAGACTTCGATTTTTTTTTGTTGTTAAAACATGATAATATGGGCTTATATGTAAACCAAATGAATACCAAAGGTTAAAAAAATGGAAATTGAAATGGAAAGTTCAAGCTAAGGCCATTTTCATTATGGGATTTCAAAAAAGTGGCCTCAACCTACGTTGCATTATGTTTGACATCAAATTGAGTGGCTTTCATCATGTCTTAAGGTTGGTGCTATTATCTTTCAGATTCATTATCAACTTCGCCACCATATATGCATATCTACCTACATTTGTAGTCCTACAAATTATGTAGTCCTATATTTTGATTTTCATCCATTTGGTTTGAATACGCATGGAAGACATCCAAAATCCTTTTCTAACCTATAGTCTTAATTTGTTTTTCAAGACTGTTGGAGTTTAGTCTATTAGTTGACTCCTGGGATAGTTGATATCTGTTTTGGAATATCGGATTAATCAAAAACACTTTGGTCGTGAGTCCGTCTACACTCCATTCGGCAAGTTCCTTATCCCATCACGACATGTCAGAGGAATTTCTTTCTTTTTGGGGGGGACTCATGTCAGAGGAAATTCAGCGTGCAATTCCAGCGTCGGTACAGAAAGAAATATGCATCATTGGAAATCCCGATTGTTAAAATCTAGCTTGATGGCTTGGGAGTGGGATGGAGGCAACCCCGATGGCTAAAATGCCGAGCAAGGGGTAGCTAGAAGCCTAGAACACAGTGGCGCATACCAGGCTGGTAATCAGTCAGAAGATCGAATTGATGACGACCGTCCATCACGATAATTGATCCATCATGATGTTACTCCTCAAAGCTCAAATGCGTCAAATTTGTGGGGTGATTTCATTCCTCATCTCTTCACTAGTTTAGACTTTTGGTGGCTGGTGAAATGACGATTGGACAAACCTATTTTATTCCTCAAAACCGGAACAAACCACCTAAAATCGTGGTCAGATGCCACCCGAGAACCTGAGGCAGCGAGGCCCCTCTGTCACCGTTGTAACTCAGTGCATGCCAAGAGTTTGAGCCCAAAGCAGGCACTTAGGAGATAATCCACTCGTCCGAGTTTGTGCGCTCACATTTATTTGGAGTTTTGGATCATAATCATGTACTCAGTTCTATTCGAATAGAATACAAACGTGTCTAAGAATATACGCTCGTTGTGAGCTGTGATAACTTGCGTATAAAGGGCATGAGTGGCCCAAGGTATGCCATGCAATTTTCACAATACTCCCTCCGTATTTTGGGCGGAGGGAGTACATAACAATGTCAGGAGCAGGTAGGTAATGGAAGGCCAACGAGACACCTGAGGTTGTTGTCCACAAACCCAACACTAGCTATCAAGAAGCGAATGAGGATGATAAATCTTGCAACATGGCATATAGGTATAATCTGCTCGTCCAATATTATTGGTTGCTCATCCTGGCTTGCCTTCACCTGGCACCAGCTTTGCTGCGGCGCTCCCTTGGATGACCTAGGTTGATTCTACATGCCAGCAGGTTAATGCAAAAGCATGGCAGCTGGGAAGCGCGAAGTGTCATCCAGCTTTTAGAAACATACAAGACATAGTCCCTCCCAAGGGAGCTCATTTCAAACTCAAACAGAAGTCATATTTTTCCATGCGTAGACAAACCAGATTAAATACTCCTTGAAGCACCAACAACAGTTATGGCTGGACAATGATGGTTACCCATGATAATAAAAGCATGTAAAGCTAGTTGCTTAAAATACTGTTTTCCTTGACAATATACATATACTTTCTGCCAATGGAAGAGTAATAATACAGCATTGGACACAATTTATTAATAAAATCTGGAAGATGATAAACCAAAAAAAAAGTAATTACATTTAATATTCAAGAATGAGCATGTATGGGTGCATGAGGATCTGGAGGAAAACTATTCAACAGAACAAAGAAGACATGTGTCAACTGATCAACCAATATTTTCTTGATTTGATGTCAATCATGGTGATATGCATTACTTCGGAATATTAGTATCTAATGTCACAAGGAATTTGTTAATCAGGGTAATCTTGAGCTTGTATTCTCAGATGCCAGTTTTTTTAGCAGAGAGTTAGTTAGACTAACAATATCATGGTAATGCCACTGCTGACTTTGCTATCATATCATCATGCCGTATTAGTATCTTACATCACAAGGAAATTATTAATCATCGCAATCTTGAAATTCTATTCTCAGATGCCAGGTTTTTTAGCAGAGATTTAGTTACAGACTAACAGTAGTGTACTGCCATAACATAAGAAAGCCAAAATATTAATTATGCCAAAATACTATCAATAAACAGCAACAGGATATGATAAGAAGCTTATGAATCTAGTTGCACTCACCAGGTAGGAACGGAGCAACTTGTGAACAGGATGGGACATCTGACACATGAATTGTAGATTTCTTTAAGATAAATGTCAGTGTAATCACAAGCTAATTCAAAATTGTATGTTTTCAGTTTCAGCAGATCAGAGAAGTTTTATGACCTTCCAATAAATACAAGTACAATATCCAATTCTATGACGGTAACTCTATCCATGAGCTTGCTTCTAAGAATGGTTCGATTGCAGCTTCAAGTTGACAACTCTATGAGGTTGCTTCTGAGAATGATTCTGATGCTGCTTCAAGCTCATGCAGAAGAAGCATGTGCTATAAGGCTACTGGTGTAAGTGGCTCTCAATATCCCGATAATATTTTCCGCGTAACTATTTCTCACATATCTGTTTAGTAAAATTTTCTCATGATGGTACACTTTTCACATGATAGTAAATGAACTACAGCCATTAAAACCCTTGGAAGCTATACCGAATGAGAGATCTTTTCTACAGACTGAATGATCGGAAGTGGATGGGCCTCTGTGTTGAATACATACTTATCTAGTGGAAGGATATTGCTTTCACCAAACAGCAAATACAAGTATTTCAGTGTTTCCCCAAGGAAGAAAGTTTCCATTTTGTCTCTCCTAGGTGGTGGCAAGCTTGTGACATCATCCAATGATGTATAGCCACCAGAATCAACTTTTGTATACTTCTCAAAAGCCTGAAAAATCTGCCAACCCCATTCCCGATACCTGTGTAAAATAACAGGAGATAAAAGAATGAGTCAGCAGTGGCATTATGCAAAACTCAACAGCAGGCAACCTGAGGATTTAACAGGAATGTTGTCTTACTTTGGATCCTCTGTGATTCTATATAAAACAAATAGTGATTCTACGGTCTCAGGGCGTAAAAGATTGTGACGGTCCAAAGGTTTAATTATGATATCATTGACATATTGAGAACTTTTGTTCCCACCATCAGGCCCTCCTTCAGAATCACCCTGTAAAATGCACATGTCAATGTCTGCAAAATCAAAATGGACATTGAAGTACATCATGGTAATGAGGATTTAATTCCTAGGTACATCTTAACTCCAAAACATGCTGAACTTCTTACCTCGATGTGAAAATAAGCAATTTCAGGAGCAAGTCCAGTAGAAGTCACAAAGTACATTTCGACACAAGTTTTGGCCAAATCTTCAGCAAGCTGCAGATTTTCTATGTCTTCGGCAGTCAGCAAATGATTCTCAATAGCTTTCTTCTTGGTTATACCCTTCGTTGCACCCAGAGCAAGTGTACCAGGAAGAAAACATACCTACAGAATGAAGACAGCCCATCAATAGTTATCAAGGAAAACAAAGTGAAGCACATTCCCAACAGGGGTCAAAAGAATGCTTGGGAAATGAAAATATTTGAAGGATGATCAAATTCTTATTTTAGTTTTGTTTTAGAAAAAAACAGAGAGTTCCAATTAGTTGCATACCAGGTGATCCATTTTAGGATTAAAACCACCATTTCGTCCATAGGGGAGTTCCCCAACAAAGACCAGCCCATTTGGAATAGTTTTTCGAACAAGAAGATGTCTGACCCCTTTCATTGCTTCTGTATACATTTCAAATAGATACTTCAAACTAGTGTTACGATATTTTTCTTGCTGAACCCATACTTTCAATAGGTATTCATAATAACTGTCACCACGAGATCCTAATCGAATATTTTCTCCACTAAATTGACCAGAGGAGGGACTGCATAAAAAAAACAATAATGAGAGTGTAATCACTTCAATTATTAAATGCTTCTGATGGCAAGGCAATGGAATAGAATAATATGGAAGGAAATTATCTTTTCCAAACTTAATTTAGTGCCAAAAAACAGAAATGTTTCAAGGGACGCATACTTGATGTAAATAGGAACCAAACCCTCCACTGTTGAGAGTGTGTGCATATGCTGTAACACCTTCATGGCCTCTAATTCATATTTTGAATCTCCTGATATCGTGCTAAGGTAATTGTACTCCAGCTGCAATGTTGTGGCCTCAGAGGTGCTGCTTAAACCATCAGGGGCTGCATGTGCAGTTCGATCACGAAGAACAACATCACTTAAAGGTATAGCAGTTGGGCTTGATGTAAAGGCTAATAGTAACCTGTCTGCCAAATCCTTTGAAACTTCCAAAAGGCGCTCCGGATTGGCCCTTTTAGATGTCACTGGTACCCCAGAATCAGCTCCTCTTGCTTTGTCTCCACCACTCAAGTGATAGGCACTAAGAAGCCCTCCCAAGACACGGATAGTTGTTTCAAATAGATTGACCTGCCCTTTCTCACTTATCTTTTTCATGAGGTTATCTTCAATCCATTTTGATGCTTCAGAAACAACATCTTCAGCACCCATTATTATTGCTGTGTCTAAAGAATCCACAACAGTAGCACCTAGACCTCCTAGTCCATCTACACCTCTGCGGCTTAAAGGCATAAGCTCGTCATAACCCATTGCATAATTCCGGTAGCCAGACCAGGCATGTTCGAATGCTTCTTTAACTTTCTTCTGCCTGGATGCCCATTCAGATGGAGGAGACTGTAGAAGTAATGAATTGTTTTTATAGATTTCGTTTGGAGGTAGACGTGGCGGCAGCCTTGGTGGCTTTCTCCAAAATGTACGGATTTTGAGAGAATCTTTTTTGGTATGTCTATTCTCTACCTTGTCATGGAGCTCACCAGATACAAAACCATCCGAGCTTTTTTGCGCAAATAAGTATATCAAGCCAAAAACCATTAAAAGACTCAAAAATTTTCCAACAGTGAACTTTCCACATTGGTACTTGCTGCTATTGGTAAACAGAGCCTGAGTGGCCATCTGCGTAGGGAAATAAATAAAGATTAGGAAATAACAAATAAGCAAATAAAATTTAATACAAATTTCATATTGAAAGAAATGGAGAACTGGAATGAACTAGCTTTACAAGCTACAGATATCAATCAGTCGTCAAAAGCGAAGATATAGAGTTCATGAAAATAATTTAATTGTAGTCCAAATGCCATAAGATTAGCACATACTACTATTTATTACCAACAGATCACACGGAATATTATCATTGTAAATTTAGTTATAACTGGTAATCGCAAATCATACGGGGGCAAAGCACTTGCATCTCATTGTCCACTATGATCATAGCAATTTACAAACAGGATTTGCCACTCTCCACATATAATTGGCAAAGGCAGAAAACCTTTTAAGGGCCATCCAATTCTTTCAGGTGTGGCATAACCAGCAGGCAACTATTTGAATACCTGAATGCATATTTACTGATCGCAACACACCCATATAACACCACAAGTTATTTTACCTGCTACAGCATCAGCATAAGAAAAGCTCATAATTATCAGGTCAAATCAGATCAGACATCTAAGGCACAGACGTCCTCTGACTCCACCAAAAGGAATTCGGCAGCAGCTAAACCCACAGATCGGAGGTCCGCAACCCCTCAAACCAACCAAATTTCAGCCTTCAGATCTCCCAAAACAAACCCAATACTTTCAAATCAAACCAAATCGCTACCAAAACCGAATCGAATCGCCGCCACCGCCGCACGGATTCGAGATCACCACGAACTCCCAGACTCTCCCTCGCACGCCGCAAATGCACACCTAGCAGGCTCGTTTCGGGAGGAGAAATGGGATGGGGAGGAGGAAGCGGATCGGGAGCAGCCTTACCTTGAGGCGGGATCGGTGGCGGAACTTGGCGTTGTTGTAGGCGCCGCCGCCGTCCACATCGCGCATCGAGTAGGGGAGGGGGCCCGCGGCGCCGCTCATCCGCGCGGGAGGGAGGGGATTGGCTTGGGGTGGTGAAGGAAGGGAAGGGAGATTCTAGAAGGTTCTGGAAGGGGAGGCTACCTCCGTCGCGCGCGAGATCCGGAAAACGACCGCGGGGGCGGGTGCGTCCGGAGACCCGGAGGGAGAAGCGGGGAAGCAGGTCCAAGCACGTCCGGTCCGGGTTTCGATGTTTCCTGCCTTCTCGTGCCGCTGTCTGAAACAAGGAAAATCAAGAAGTTTCATTTTTCAGTACATTTTCCATATAATTTATAACTGTTATGTCATAAACTAAGAAAAGTATGATAGATTTGTCGTTACAGTAAAGATTTAGGACACAACGTGACAATAAAAAATATAGAACTCGCATTTAATTTTGACAAAATTAATATTTAAGACTTGTCTTTTATCGTAAAATTATAATCAACTATGAAATTAGGATAAAACAGACGCCAACCAAAAAAAATCGGAGAAAGTATTTATTAGTTTTATGCCGTGGCAACTTCATAAACGACAGGAAGAGGACATCTTATCGTCACGCGGAGCATTTGGGAGGAAGCATTTGGAAGGGAGGAGGGTGAAGGCCAATCCGGCGCTCCTACCTGATGCTACAGACGGTGCAAGTGAGTTAAGAGGGAACGGTGCGTAGGATAGTAGCGGTACGTGGCGATGACTGATTTTGTGAACAAGTGAACGTGTTGTGGTTAAATTGATAGGCAAGACATTGGGTTTACATCAACCTTCAACTGACCCACGCCCAAAACACTCGCTGACATAAACTAATACTCATGTGTGTGTCCAACGAGCATGGGCAACCAAGTGGGTGCCTAACTGGTTTTTAATAACATGTCAAATATCTCTACAATATATAATTAAATATAAATTAACATAATTAATTAGCTAAATGGTCACCTCAACTTTTCAACATTCAACACAATATTTCAGCTGTACATTCTTATCACCCCCTTAGGCAAGCTTCACTTTGAAGTTTTCCATTTACCTAAAAAAAGGTTTGCAATTTTCATGGACAATAATCAGTTATATATTCTTGTCGAAGAAAAAAATCAGCTATACATATATTTGGCAAACATAGATTACCTACGGGCAAAACATAAAATCTACGTCGTGCCCTCTATGTTGACGAGCATATGTCAAAAGAGCTTAGGGGTATAAATTTGAACCCACATCCATTCAAATTAGACGAGAGTACCCGCAGGAAGCAAACCCACAATAACATCCCTAATTGGGTTACTAGTTTATGTATAAAGTGAATTGCCTGCTTTTTCCTATAAGATTAGGCTTTTAGATGAACTGGCCGGTGCATACAGCTTAACGAGTATCAGAGTCAGACATCTCAAGTTCGAATCCTAATTGGTATGCAATTAAGTAAAATAATTACAACTCACTCCAATAGTCCACGCTTGAGATTTAAGAGATCTCACGTGAAGGAAGTGTTAGAGTGTATAAAGTAAATTATCCATCTTTTCTCATCAATTTAGATTTTTTGGTTGAATTGGTTGGTACATGCAGCTTGACATACCATGATATAAGAGTCAGAGGTCTTAAGTTTAAATTCCGGCCGGTGTGCAACCTATTTCAATATTCCACACCTGAGACTTAAGGGGATCTTGCATGAGCAAAAGTGTTAGAGTGTATAAAGTGAATCACCCGTCTTTTTTTATAGCTTAAGCTTTTTTTGTTGAACTGGTCAGTGCATACAACTTAACAGTTTACGTAGCCATCCAAAAGTCACTGAAGTTTGTCTTGACATGGTATTAGCCATTCAAAAATGACAAAAACTATACTAAGCAGTTACTGTTTTTCATCTGTGATGATCTAGTTAATCAATCAATGAAGTACCATGCGATTATCTAAAAACAATTAACCGTAAAGAAATTGAAAGGTTAAAATTTTTGGCAATGCAATACTACAACAATCCATTTATTGTCACATACTACAGGCCTACAATAGCTGCGTAAAGCATCCTCTGAATACACATTCCTCACATCCCCTAAAGCTACAATTTACCCCATAACAATTCAAGAAAGAAAAGAATAATAAACAAGAAAAAAGAGATTAAATAGTTAATGATCACAACAATTCATGGTTCCTACCCTACACGCATCACGTTGATCGAATTGCACACACAAAAATCTACAACTGCGCCTCGAGGTCCCTCTCCGCCGCCGCCGCCGCCGGCGACGCGACCAACGCCCGCGACGTGCTGCTCTCCTGCCTCGTCACGACCACGTCGGCGCGGCAGACGGGGCACGTGGAGTGCTCCCTGAGCCACACGTCGACGCAGCCACGGTGGAACAGGTGCGCGCACCTCGGCAGCCGCCGCGCCGCCTCGCCGTCCGCCATCACGGCGAGGCACACGGCGCACTCCACCTCATCCTCCTCGACGCCAGAATCCTCTTCCCTCCTGTACGAGAACACCGGCAGCGCGGCGATGGCGTCGGCGTCGAGCCCCGACGACGGCTTCTTCGCCGCCGAGCCCGGCGCCTCCCCTGCGACGGCGTCGTCGGTGTCGCCGTCGTGGCGGTTGTGGTTGTGGCGGGCGGAGCGCCAGACGAGGTACCAGCGGATGAGGCAGAGGATGAGGAGGATGGCGAGGAGGGAGCCGAAGCTGATGCCGAGGACCACCACGTACGACGCCGTCGTGCAGCACGCGCGCGCCGTGGCGGCGCCGTCGCGGCGTGACGTGGTGTACGGCGAGACGTCGGACGACGACGAGAGCGCGAAGCAGGACTGGTCGGCGGGGAGGCAGCCCGACGGCGCCGTGGCGGCGGCGGCCACGGACGAGGAGGACGACGGCATGGCGACGTCGCGGCGAGAGGTGTCGTCGTGTCGTGTCGTGGCGGGTGAATGGGAGATGTGTCGTGGTGGGGATGGAGCTTTGCTTTGAAGGGGGGGAGTGTATGGCTGTTTGGTTATGCATGGTGCGGGGAGTGTGGAGTGAGGGAAGTGCGGAGGGGTGGAGTTGACCGCCGCGGTGAAAACGCATTTGACAATAATAGGTTGGTGGTGGCATGGTACGTCTTGGTCAGCTGAGTTCCACAGTTTTCTCGACTATTTCTTTTCCGTTTTGCTTAGGTTATCAGGCAACGGTGAAAGTCTGAAAAAACCAAGCAAATTGCTTGCTTAATTACGTGCAATGGCAATAACATGTGCAATAACGTTAACCGTAGCGAATTGAGCATAACTTAACCGGTGAGGTTAGTTATTAATGGGGAACCTGCCACCACCCATGACAAATATAAATATTATTTCATTAATTGGCGACGAACCATCGACAACTAGACAACTATGGCTATTTTGTCAATCTTAAGTGTCAACGACAAGGCGTTTGTGGTGACTTTCGTTATTCTCAATATATAATGTTCTGGTCTTCGAAGATGCTCATAAAAGTAGGATGCGCGCTTGTTTGTGAGCGCATGCGTCTCTACTATGTTTTTTAAGAAAAAAATATAGCGTAAGATGAAAATTTGGTTGACGTGGAAAATAATTTCGAATAGATAAAGAATAAAATGTAAGTGGATTGCCTATAAGCAGCCTAGCTAACCTTAGAGAAGTTTTTATCGAGCAATTTTATCCCTCCAAGATGCCTGAAATGCAAAAATATCTTTGAGAAGTTTTTAGCACGCAACTTTTTTTTACGCACGCGTACAAACTACCCTTCTTTTTATTTGCCAGCTTGGGTCCATTTTCTCCACCAGATTGGACGGTTCCCGCCATTATTATTATTTTCGTGGAGGTCAAATTCGAGGGAGGTTTTTAATCAAATTATCTTTTGAATTCGTTTTATGTTTACACAAATAAGTTTATATAGTCAATTTTGACATGTACAAAGCTTTTATATAAAAAGTTTTGTATAGTAAAGATACACACATAAAGTTTCTATTTATTGTATACAGTGAAATATAGGTAACAGACATGTTTGGTTCAATCTATGTTCCACACTTTTCTGTTTATTTTCCTTTTCTCTTAGATAACCGAGCACCAATAAATAAAATAATTATGTGCATAACATTAATTATAGCGTTACTTCATTTATAGTAACATAGATTAGTAAAGAACTAAGGAACAGAGAAAGAAAAAATAAAGTGTCTTGTTGTTGCTGGGATGGATAAAATTTCAAAGCTGTTATACACACTAATTTTTTCATATTAAGTCCTTAACAAAGATCCCAACCATTCAATTTAACTACAAAAATTACAGGAAGTCCATAGGTTACCACATCAGTGCTAGTAAGAGTTTAGTTAGAAAAATTTAGTACGTATAATGTTTTCCATAAAATTTATCCTCACCTAGCTGCCTAGCTACCATTATCGAGCAAACTCTTTTTTTATCGATGAAAAAACGCATACACAGTACATGCTCATGTCATATATACACACATATGGGTGTGTCTGTTTGTAGATTTCACAAGTTAATTGTTTCAATATAATTTTAACGAAGGTGGCTTACAAGGAAATTAATTTTAAAGAAGATGGCTGACAAGCAAATAATCAAATTATCTGTATGGATATTTTTTTAAGAGCAAATCTTAGATTGTAAACCTTTTTCCCTTACTGAAGTTTCACATCACACGTATTTTTAATTTGGATACCCCTAATTTAATCTTTATTTTTAACCCCTATCTAAAACTACTGCTTATCCGATCTAAATGTATTTGGGATAGAATGTTACACATATAGCATAGCAGATCGAACAATCCTAATACAGCAAATATCTACATTATTTATTCAGGGTTGTTATACTAGGATATACAAATAGTATCCCTAATAATAATATATTTGGACAAGACGGAAGAGAGTAGGTAGTCAGAGTATATTAATGACATGGTAGAAACATGAGAAGCGTGACCAGGGTGCACATTACGGTTGCACACACTCACCTTGAAGCCAAGAGTAATATTAGACCCAAAGTAAATACATTCCTTTAGGGGTTGAAAATGAAACTTGGACGATAGGAAAATGTCCAAACTGAAACTGAACTTTCACTATATATTTAACATATCCTGATGAGATTGACCCTGTTAATATTTAAATAACGTTTTTAGATAGCTTATAGCTCCAGAGTTTAAGCCTATTTAGCTTTCAATTCGATTATAACCGAAATCATCTTTATATTTTAAAACTTAATTTTGTCATTAATTAAATTTTTTTGATGCCCTTTTATCTAATTTCTTTTTTTAGGATTACTAAATATACAAACAGAAATCTATCTAAAATTATTTTTTAAAAAACATCATATTCGGATTATAAAATCCATTACCGAGTAAAAAGTCAAAGGAAATCCACACTTACATTAATCTGCCATTTCAAAATCATCTTTAAAAGTCAAATTTAGCTCACGCAGGAGTATTATATCCGCGGGCGTTTGGTAGTTGCGCTTAAATATCCAGTAGGTAGCCATCCAGCCTCGCCGGCGATCCCTCCAAAGCCCAAAACCGCCGCCGCCGCAATCTCGCCGCCGCCGCCGCCGCTATTAACGCCGGCGCGAGCCGCCATGAGGCCACTCCTCGCCCGCCTCTTCGCCCCGACTCACATTGCCATGGCTTTCTCCACCGCCTCCTCCGTCTCCGCCTCCGCCTCGCCGTCCCGGCGTCTCACCTACCTCACACGCCACCTCCTCCTCAGCTCCTCCGGCGAGCTCTCCTCCTCATCCGTCGGCGCCCCCGCCGCCGCTGCCCGGCCGGCGTACCTGGCCTCCCCCAAGGGCTACGCCGCCGTGCTGGTCTGCCTCTTCGAGGACCCCCAAGGCGGCGACCCCCGCGTCATCCTCACCAAGCGCGCCTCCTCCCTTTCATCCCACTCCGGTATGGATATGTTACTCCGATTTCTTGGCTGAAGCTGGGGTTCATTTCACGATTTGATTGTGCAATTTCGCACTGGAGTTGTTCAATTTGTTGGTGGAATTTGTTTGTTAGGTGAGGTGTCTTTGCCGGGAGGGAAGGTGGAGGAAGGGGATGCGGATGCGAAGGCCACGGCTCTGCGGGAGGCGAATGAGGAGATTGGGTTGGACCCGGCGCTTGTGTCTGTTGTCACAGTTCTTGAGCCCTTCTTGTCCAAGGTAAATCTGTTCTTTTTTTTTTTCTCTCCTGAACTCGCATTGTCAAGAAATTGTAGGCAATTGTTGTTAGCTTACCTTTTAGCTATAAATTTTAGTCATTTGGATGTGCATTTGCTACATAGTCTATGTATAATGGAAGTGAAACCACCTGTGATTCAAAGAGGATCAATTTCGTTCTAGTGTAATAAATCCTACTTAGGTCCCTGATGTGGTGATGTGGCAGTAGCAGTTGCAGGGGCTGTATAATGGGACATCTTACATGTTGCAGGTCAAATTCTGTTACAGGATAGATATTGATATTAGATATTTGTTAGGCGCATCCATTGGAGCCTTAACCTTAATAGGCTGAATAGTTGTGTGTGCTGCATCTACGAATGACTCGACCACAGAAGTCGTGTGGTTTTCTTCCTTGTACTCGCATTGTTGCTCTGTGTGTACCAAGCCATGTTTATTTTCCTTTCGTGGTTGGTAGGTAGTGCTAATGAAAGTAGAAGCCAATGCCAAACTGATGGATTGTGATTTGTTAGAGGCAATAACTCAAGAAAGAGATAGGAAGTAATATGCTTGCTAGTTCATTTTTGCAGATATGCCATTGGAACATTTATAAACCCAATTACCCAAGATGTTATACAACTGAATTATGAGAATATCCTTGTTTTGTGTGTCGAACTGTGAATGGCTTAATTTTCAGCTAGTAATAACCCAAAGTTCTTTGGTGAAAAAAAAACAATTCAAGGTTCTTACACAATTTGGTACTTGGGTGATTTTCGCTGGTTAATTGAAAAATGGTCTAGAATTAATCATTCAGACACACGAGTTTAACTAAGTTCATCTAAATTAGCTTACATGCCACGCAAGCTTAGTATGATCTGTCAAAGTTGCCAGAGCTTGCCCAAAAACCAGTACTCGTTTACTTGTGCCAAAGGATCATGGTTGCTAGCTGAAAGAAGCTGCCACCTTTCGGAGCCCTGCCTTCTTCATCAAGTTTTTCTATGTCATACTCTAATTCTTGGGCCTTGGATCTATTGCACAAGAATTAAACAAATACCTTAAATGGATCTATTGCACATCATTTATTGTACATTGGAAAAGATGAGTCATTTATTTAGTAGGATAAGCATAAAAGAAAAGCCCACTGCTACCCTGGCTTTGAAATCCTTGGGCCTTGGAAGACAGAAATTTCCAATTGATATCGAATTAACATATTATTAAGTACTAACTACTGGAAATCATTGCCCTATATGGTTCTAATTGATTAATTTCCTGATTCATGAGACAATACATTGTGTATACTCATTCAGCTGAAAATACAAGCTGACAGAACTCATACTATAATCATCTTGCAGAATGGTCTCCATGTTACTCCTGTAATTGGCATTCTTGCAGATAAAGCTTTATTTGAGCCTGTCTTGAATAAATCTGAAGTGGAAGACATCTTTGACGCACCTCTAGAGATGTTCCTGAAGGTATTACTGTGGTTTCTAGATGTTTGTTGTCTTCTTTTATATAGACTTCATCAGCTTCTCGGCTTGTCAATACTGTCATTGCTTCCCTTAGTTCTCACTTGATCACTTCTATTATACATCTAGGACGATAACCGGACAACCCAGGAAATGAGTTGGATGGGCATGAATATTCCAGTCCAGTCTTTTGAGTACCAGTCAGAAGACAAAACTTTCGTGATTTGGGGCTTAACGGCACACATTCTGACTCGTGCTGCAGCAGTCGTTTTACAGAGAGAGCCATCATTCGTTGAACTTCCAAGATATGTGAGCTCGCCCTTGGGGGACAGAAACGAAACAAAACCCTGACACAAGAGCATAATCCTCCGTATGTAATTGTAGCACTTCTCTCCTCCATGTGCCTGTATAGAGAAACAGCTTACTGTACTTTTTGTATGTACACGATAGTCCATAGAATGTTGTTCTACTATAAATCATCAGTATGTTGGCAAACTAGCCAATCTGATTGTCGGACTCAGATAGTGAACATTCTGTTGTTTCACATTGCATAGAATGTTGTAATACTTGAGGCTTGCTCAGTATTTGCAAATAGGAAACAATATTGACAGATCAATGCCTTTTTTTAACCAATTGTTCACTCTGTTTTTTGGTTGGGGTCTCCATAATTTGAGATTTTACATGCTAATACTGTAGTTCAAGTAAAATCATAAAGGGTCAATCTACTATATACATGGACAATATGCCACTGACTTTGTCTACTTCCATAATATGACATCCGACCTAAGCAGATTAGCTTAATATTTCTGGCCGATAAGCTTAATATTTTCTGGCCGCTGTTTCAGCCCTGTTGGATTAATACATCTGATCATTTGGCCTAATGTTAAAATTGTAGGAAACGGCAAATACGTAATAAAAATTAATTTATAGATAAAACTTTTATGCATGTGCTATTAAAGTTTTAGAAGCTAATGCTGCAAAATAAACTACAACGGAAACCCTGAAATAAACCTCAAAATTAAGTGTTAAAGCAAGTGATGTAGTAAAACAATAAAGTACTAGAACAAAATATATTTGAGGGCTACTAGCCAACAGACGTCCGATACCCCGGATACCAGATCGGGGGTACTAGATTATTGGTATCCGGGTACCAGATATTTTTGGTACCGGGGGTACTAGATTTTTTGGTACACGGGTACTAGTCTGGTACCCCGGATACCAAATTTTGGTACTTGGGGTATCAGACTGGAACCCGGGATACCAGTGCCAGATCTGGTACCCCTTTCTCCTACCTCTCTGGCCGTCGTCGCCGGCCGCTCACCGCCGCAACGACGGCGACGGCCCGATCCGGCGACGATGGACCAGATCTGGCCGTCTCCTAGGG
>CM002483.1:4949136-4969136 GCA_000325765.3 Leersia perrieri
AATGTCGACGAACTAGGCTTGAAAAAAATCATCTCAAATGAATAAGCTAGCTATTTCTTGCTTAACTAATACTCTGTAAACCACCTCGTATTTCTCTAAATATAAAGCATAAAATGAGGTCTAGTAAAAAGGTATAACGAGAGGAAGAATATGTGCACCTACAACAAAAAAATGGACGGACGAATCGATCGAAATCTCGCGAAAATGGTGGCGTCGTCAAGAACAAGTTTGAGCAAGAGGAAGAACTTGAGAGCTTGAGCAAGCAAAAATGGTCTTGGGGCTGTCGGCTGGGGAGGAAGGAAAGGGATATAAAGGGGTGGACAAATTAATCTCGGTTCATGGCTCAAACCCGGACTAAAAGTCACACTTCAGTCCCGGTTTGAGACACGAACCCGGACTAAAAAAATACTTTTAATCCCTGTTCGTGAGCTAAACCGGGATTAAAGGTCCGCCTGCCGGACACCAACCGAATTAGCCGTTGGGACCCGGAGCTTTAGTCCCGGTTGGTAATACGGACCGGGATTAGAAAATGTTTTAGTCCTGGGCCCAATTTTGTCCGGGACTAAAGCTCTAGATATTTGCCCCGTTGTCTACTAGTGTGATCTAAACGGAAGCACGATCGGGACGACACATAAGCGAAGATATTGGGAAAATGATCTAAAACGGAAACATGACTTAGATTAACAAGGAAATTTGATTTTTAGTCTCAATCTTCCCATTTGGTAGAGATAGTGGGATTAGCAAGGAGTTTAAATAGAGCCTAGATCTTAAATAAAATTAAACGGTTCAGATTTACCGAGACAAGAAAAGGGAATTCCCTCCAATTCCCACTTCCATCCTAGGTAGTTGTTGCCCCTCTCAATTCCCCTTCCCCAATCCACTAAACCCCATGTCCTCTAAGCAAACAAAACAATTAATATCCACATCACTCTAAACTCTCATTCTCTCCTAAAAACTCCACCCCAACCAAACCCACCCAGAGGGATTGGAGAAGGATGAAAGCGAAACGGCTGCGATTGATCAGGGATGGGTAAAACTGGCCGACAAACGAAAGTCTAAAGGACTTTTTATAATAGGTAAATATACGACACTGACAGAAAAGTACACCAATTTCAATGTAGTACATCTGAGTACCCACAAGGTCATTAGTGTTTTTCCTGCCTTTCTATGAAAGTTATTTGGGAAAATTCCCTCTATACCCGTGAAAAGTTCTATGGTAATCTACAAGATTTGAGGGTTAATTGCATATAGGTAGATCAAAATGAAAATTGTGTTAAGCAAAACATGTCATTTTAAATTTACTTGATTTTACTCCAAATTTGATAAAAAAAACATGCCATTAAAAAATTTATATGCTCTCCAACTTTGGCTTTTACAAAATTAAATAATTTTGAAATTTACAACTAATAAATATGAAGTTATACACATCTTAGACTGTCAACTGAAGTATTTTACAAATTTAATTGAAATATAAATTGTAGTGTACTTTAATCACACCCACTATAATTCGGGAAATAGCTCTTGTATTCCTCATTCAAATGAAAATTATTAGGTCATTGAACACATATCCTCCTAGCATAAAAGGGTCAAACAATGAACTGACATACATACAGGGGCAATACAGGTATGCCCTAAAGTGGATAATTCATAATCACGTAAAAACCCCCAGTATATGAAAGAATGAAAGTGTGCTTTCGTTCTTTTCTTGTGGAATAAGAAGCCCTCGTACATTAAGGAAAATAGAAAATTTTCATTAGGTATTTGACCAAATAGGATCGACCTGTTCCTATAAGTCATGGTCGTAATAACCTGCTTCCCGTCCCTATGTTGTCTAACACAAATACATATTGACATAAGATACTATGAACTCTGTGTATATAATTTTCATATGGTTTGCTCCAATATCTCATAGCAAACAAGAAGTTACAAACTGATTGGTTAAATCGAACATAGTATCATTTCTCTGACAAAAGTTGCCTCCTATTTATACCCAGAAATCATCAACACCATTCGGATGCCAATAAGCTCATGTTGTTTCGGCTGCATTGTCATGTATATGGTGATGTAGTTCTCACATGGGTTCACCGTTCATGACTTCTGAACCGTAGCGGCAAAAAGGAACTCGATAAATGTGATGGGCTTTTGATGGTTCAGTTGACCAAAAATGCAAGCCATGTTCGGCGTTAACTGCCAATCTCGTGCATCTGCCCGTGCTGCATGTGCATGACGCTGGTGCTGGAGGCGGCGGTGGAGCTCATCAAGGCCCCCGCTCCAGCCTCCATGTGATGATCTGGTTCACCTCCAATTTCAAGATACCCTGCTAGCTCGCTAGATTATTACTCCCTCCGGATTTTTTTTTAATTTGTTGCCGTTGTCTTTTAACCAAATATTTGACTATTCGTTTTATTCAAAAAATTTATACAATTATTAATTATTTTGCTATAAGTTGGTTTATTACTATAGATATTTTAAACATAACTTGTATTTTTATAATTTTTTATATAAAATGAATGGTCAAACGTGCTGTTAAAAGTCAACAACGACAAGTAAAAAAAATCCGGAGGGAGTATTTGTTAGTTCTACCTCTTGATCAGATACAGTGAATAGCAAGTGAGAAATATAAAATCGATTTGTGCACATATATCGTAGGTCGGAGATGTTATTTCTCATTGGGACCGAGCTTCTACCGGATGGTTGATTTGGTGAATGTATAGATACTCTACTCTCTGGTGATTTTTCATCTTTGATCCCCTTTTCTTATGGTCGTTCATCTTTGATCCTTTAGTAACTTGTCTGCTCATGTTTTTTTTCTGTCAACAACTCCTGCGGAGAATTTCAGAATTTAGAAAAAGGAAATTGGTTGATATTAACCCCCCCCCAAAAAAAAACTATCAAATTGGTCTAAATAACCCTTTCAACATTAATTTGGCCAATTAACCTCCCATAGTACTTAAGAACACATCAGAAAACACTGGTGGTACGAGATACTTGTCGTCTAAATTACCCTTTCAACACTATTTGCTGAAATAATACTCTTCGTCATCATCTGATGAGGACTCATCATCCAATAGCATTTGTACGAGATTGCTTTGAGGACTCATCTCTGCCGAGGCCTGCCGGTTGCTGCCGACTCCTACCGAACCCTACTGACCCCAACCGAAGCATGTCGAACCCTGCCGACCACTGCCATGGCCTGCCGAACCTTGCTGATCCCTGCCGACGCCTGCCAAGGCCAGCCGACGCCTACCGGAGCCTGCCGAACCCTGCCCCTACCGACGGCTACTGGGTGCTGCCTGGTGCCGTCGACCTCTCTACCGCGGCTTGCTGGAAATGAGACGAAGAGGCAGATGCGGCAGGGGTTGGAGCGTTGTGGCAGGGGAGGGAGGCGGTGGAGGAAGGTGCTGCCTGGTGCTGCCGACCACTCTGCCGGGGCTTGCCGAAAATGAGACGAAGAGGCAAATGCGGCAGGGGTTGGAGCGATGCGGTAGGGGAGGGAGGCGGTGGAGGAAGGCGCTACCGAGACGGTGCCGAACCCTATCGAGTCACGAGGGAAGCCTCAAGCCTGCGATCACAGCGACTCCAGATCGCTACTACTCGCGAGGGAAGCACGGTACCAAGCCTACCGGGATCAACGATAAACATAATTTAGGGGCAGTTGAGATTGTTGGCACTTTCAACCATTCCATTATTTGGCAAGTTTACAAAATTTGAATGCATTTGGTTTGCTTCCAAATATTGGTAGTGTCCATAGAATTTGGCAAGATTCTATAAACTTCTCCTCGCAAAATTATGCAAATATTTGGTAAGGTAACAAACCAAACATTATCTTTACATTTCTAACTTGCCAAAATTTTGGCTTTACCATCAAATGGTAAGGTTGATTTTGGCGATAAAATGAACAGGCCCTTAGTACTTCTACCGGAGAAATCACTATTTTTGGATTCCAATATTGTAGTTAGGAATCCCAGAAATAGATTTTTTGGGGTTAAAAATTAGTACCGATGTTGGTGATGCTCTTACTCATTATGCCTCGTATGGCGTGAGGTCCGTCTAGGCCGTCGACGCGCTTTGAGGTGGGACTTGGGCCGTGCCGTGCTGGCCCGGTCTAGCCCATCATGCTTCGTGCTTAAATGGGCCGTGCCAGCACGGCCCAGTCTACTTTTTGTGCCGTGTCGTGTCGGCCCGTCTGATTGAGGGACGAGCCCAAGCCCGTTCACACGATAGGCCCGTTCGTGCCGTGCCGGCCCAAGCATGGCCCAGAAAAGACTGCTTCAGTGGCTAGACATGTGGTCACGAGGTTGGAGAGAAACATCTCAATATAACTAGCGAACTGGATCGATTCTTTCTAGATTAGCACACCTCGTAAGACATCACATATATATGATGTATAACTCAGTGGCATATGAACTATACAAGCCATTTATAGATAACTGGACCAAACCGTGCCATGCCGGCCCAAGCACGGCCATTGACCATGTTGTGCCGTGCCGCCCATCGTGCCCAACTTCTAGGCCCAAGCCCGGCCCGGCCCGGCCCAGTTCTTGCTGTGCCATGCCAGGCCACCGTGTCTTGGGCCGGCCTAGAAAGGCACAGCCCAAGTCCCAGCTGTAGACGCGCTTACATAATTCTTTGATGTGTCAAGTGTCTTTGTGTTTAATCATGTGTAATCTTACTATAGCAGTGATGTTAAAAAAAATGTAATCATGGTTCATCCCGAACCTTTATAACAGGGTTTAATGCATTATCTTTTTTTTTTTCAAATGTCCTTGATTGCATAAAGAATTGATTATGCACGAGAAGGTTTTATAACCATCAAAGTTGTTATCAAGGTTTACATTTCCTGGGTATGAAATCTCAGGGAATCCTGGGAAGCAACGAAGCTTATATGATCCCTTGCGCTTGGGCCTTTGTAGTTAGGCCTCTCCAGTTGTTTTGCATTTCGTTGTCAAAACTGTAGGATGGGCCAAAAGTCCAATGTGGAGGGCATGACAAGAAACTGAATAGGCCGGGCAGTTGGCTGGGCTTAGACCTTCTACTCACATTGGCCTAATATGCCTTCCGTCCATTTTTTGTTCCCTCGTGATTTGGTCTGAAATCTAAATAAGCAGACATTGCTACAAGGAATGGCTATTTGAAGTTTTGATATTTGAACAGTGTCTGCTTCTCTCCGACATAAATTTGTATAGGTCCTATCAACTAGCATAGTAAGCGACATGTACACTACATCCATTCTTGTCAATTTTGTAATACACCAGAAAAGCCAGAAAAGAAAATCCTTTAAGCTCAGGCAAGATATTACCCACAAACCTGTCTATCTTTCTTTTAGCTTTCCGTACTCTTTCTCTGTAAAACTTTGTTTTTGTTCCCTCCCTCACCTCGCTTTTAGTTGAATTTGACTGAGCTCTTGCCTTTGCTTTTTTAAAGAAATAAAAAACCAACATCATACACTAAAGATTTAAACTCGAATTCACACGTCAGTTGGTTGCTCGTAACGGTTTATGCATGACAAGCTTCAATTTATCCCCAATGTTTCAATCCGATTTCTCACGCCATATTTCAACGAATCCATAAAAACCCAGTTCTCCTTTAACAACTTTACATCTGCTGATCTGCATAATTAGCACTTCTAGTCACCTAACCACATGTTTACATGACATCTTACCAATTTATACTTTTCCCCATCGCTGTTCGCCAGTTGGGGGTATCTGTATCCATATTGCTTTCCATTGTATGGGCACCTTTCTGAACTTTGTTGTGTCAGATTTCAAGGAAGCTAAAGTTAAAGTCCAACCTTCAGTTCTGTCAAGGGAGTTAGCCGCCACCATATAATAATTATGAATGTGCAGGGTACTGATCCTCCTGTTAAGTTTGCATGATCTGTACTTTTGGATCACTGTGAAAGTGTGCAGGTGCAAAATGATTTGTCCATCAGATGCCTTTGACTCCTGTCCCATCATTTTTCTTATCTGCAAAGTGCAGATGCCCTCTCAAAGTCTACTACTAGTCAAATTGGCATGGATGATACTCAAAAGACAAGCTCGGTACAGATAAGATTGCCTGCTTTGTGCAGACAATAATTTTACGAGAATAGAATTGTAATACCTGGTGAAATGATGCAATGACCCTGTGTGATAAATAGAAAGTCACAAACGGGTGCTTTCGTCAGAAAACAAAGCCTGCAATAACACAGTGAAGTTCCTATGTTCAAATGCGGCCCAAATTGTCACAAACTCAGAGCATAAATAAAAAGTTATTGCCCTAGAAAAAGAACAACTCAGACACCAAAGCTTGCATTTCCCTAGGCTGGTTGGTGTGTTAACATGTGCAACAGTTCAAGCAGCCGTAGATTCATGCATGCATTCGTTGTCAACTTGTCATTGCAACTTTGCAAACAAGTAGGTGCATTGCACTGTGGACTCCTGCATATCTTTTTTTTTTCTCTGCACTGTTCAATCAATCTACGGGGCCAAGAGCTATCTGTACCACCAGCTTCAGATTATTGTACATATCCGCGGTTTTCGCTGGCGAATCGCTCGCGTTCTCCTCGTGCGAGGCGGCGAGCGAGCGAGGAAACAACAAACAGCCGTGCTGGACTCTGCTACTCTGCTTTGCTCTGGTTTGTTGATGCAGGGGTAGAGCAAATTCAGTTCAGCTTCTGAATAAAATCGTCCACTCTTGTTGTGCTCTGCTTTGAGCGGGTGTCAGTCTCCAACTTGGATTTTTGTCGCCCTTTGGATCAGTTTTGTCTCGTACACGTGATACGTGCATGATCTTGCTGATGATCGTGATTTGATTGATTGCTTGATCGGATTAGGGCCATGACGAGGATGGTTTTTTCTCTTGGAAGTTGATCTCACGTGTTTGGTGTTTCGGTGCTCCAATTTTGGTGGTCTCTGTGTCTTCAATTTATGATTGCACACTGTCAAATGCAGTTAAAATCTCTAATGTAAATTTACATAAAATTAGAGTTAAACATAACAAATTCGGAGATCGCAACAGCTCTGAGCCTCTGACGATATATACCACTGGCTATTCTTTTTCTGAATTAGTGACTGACGACTTCTCCAGACCAATCAGTTAACGAAAATAATTTCCATCTTAAACAAAAAAACATCAGTGAAGCAATGTGTCTGCTGTACTACCATGACCAAACCCTAGGTCAGGCAATAGTCACAGGTCACAACTCACAAGTCGATGCTTGATAGTCATAGAGAGCTGGAAAAGGTATTGTGTGATAAAGCTCTACGTAGCAAGTTGGCTGCTAAGCCCATTGATTCATGCATGGAAGCAATGCTAGTCTCAAAGTTTGTAGAAAGAGCCACCCTACGTCCCCATGCAATTCATTGTCCTATAATATGATGCTTACCATTATAAATGTTCATGTGGTAGCTAGTAGTATCCTTTAAAACCTGTTTATTAGGCCGTAAAGATGAGCACCAGCTAGCTCATGTCTGCTCCTACACGTACTGCAAACCAAATTGGAACATGTCGTGCGTCCCCTTGATACTAGTATAACTATATAATTCATCCCCACTAAATATAGGTACTGTCATTTCTCTCCTTCGTAATTAAGCCACATCACCTCTAACATTTTTATCTTGGATAGTTAATCTATGGTCTAAATTGTCCCATTTTTTCCTCAGAAAGTCACACCATCTTAGTTTTTGCATTTTAATAATCAATCAAAATTTGATCTATATTGTTGGAAGCAATTTATCTTAACTGTTTATATAAGCTTTTTCAATGATTGATCAAAGATGCAAATCTTACCTTGTCTATCATTATCATCATTGTTTTTGCATCAACAGATTTCATACAGTATATTAAGAAAGAGAAAATCTAAAAATGTCATTGACAAACGTCCAAGTCCCAGAAATACCATCGACAAATACAAATGCCTAAAAGTGTCATCGTATAAGCGATTTTGTCCAAGAAAAGTCATGAACATTAGGGTTCAGTTAGCATTTTTTTCGTTAAGTTCTATAAGATGAAAATGTATTTCCATCCATTTATGTCCACCTTCGTCATTAAATACATTGTTCATCCTATAGCACTTAACAAAGAAGTGCTAACATTAGCGGTGAAGGCAATTTTGGAATAAAGTCAATTTGTACAATGTCATTTCTGGAAATTTACATTTGTTGATGATGTTTCTGGGACATGGATGTTTGTCAATATAAGTTCTTAGATTTTCTCTTTTAAGAAAGGAGACTAATCTAAAGTTTTGAAACTACCTATCTGAGAGAGACATTAGAGTTAACCCTGTCTCCATGGAGGCTTGAATAACATAATCAAATCCCTACATACATCCGTTTGTGTAAGAAAACCGACTGTTACCCCGCTGGTATTTGAATGATAAAATTTAAATTATGTATTATTTTCGTTGGTTACTCGTCAAAATTCAAATTTAACTGTTTACATTTTTGTCCATAGTCACCAGAATTCCCCTGTGCCAGTAATTCGATCAAACTTATTCTAACTAGAGACGATGATTGTGCAATATATCACAAAATTAATGATGGCAAAATACTTCGAAACGAAGGGTAGGACTACAAAATGACATTCATGTTGACAAGCCAAATATATTCTGGCTAGTTTGGAGAAAGATACCTACATATAGCTAGTAGGAGAGAACAAAGAAAAGAATTTGTTCTGCCATATTGGAGGGGGACCAATGACCAAAGCTTAATTAGCTTCTCAACCACACATTTGCACCTAATAAAAAGCCTCCAAGAGCAGCTGGAAGGCTTGCAAAGTGGTGAAACTACTTCTGAAGGAAACCTACAAAAGATTAAAGAGAGAGGACCATTTGCATAGGGGATATGCCTAGATGATCAGTGAAGGGATTACACTGTAGCTCATGATCAGTAGCTTAACTGCATGTGTTATTGTTGTGCATGATCTCTATACCGTTCGATCTAGTTGTGATCTTTTCACCACCCTAACTAATTTTGCGCCCTGATAAATATTATAGGAGATTTGCAGCAGTGCACCACTGCACTATGATTTGTTTGGAGATTCGTCTTTAATATGCACAGTTTGCTACAATGAGCTGGCTAATTAATTTAATTATTCCATGCTGAACATATAGAAGAAAGGGGTTAAGTTCAGAGAATATCTGAAAAACTGACACTACTTCACTCTGCAGTAAGTTATGTACACTTTATTCTCCATGATAATATATGTCTTCCAACCAGAGCTTGAGACTTTATGTAATAGTTCTTTTGGCTGGCTGAGAATATCGAAGATGATTTAGATAATTTTCCATATGATTTTTGTTATGATCACTGAGCTTTATTCCCCTAATATTAGTATTATGCATCTCCATGTGGCTGAACAAAACAATCATGCTATTGGTTTGCAAAAAAAAAATAAATGCTGTAGCTATTCGCCAAAAAATTTGGTCCAGCCAAGAAGAGGAAAAGTATAGCTTAGCTAAGGCCAGTGATGAACCATTGAACCACACCACTATGCCTAACACGTACGAGTTCAAGCATGCACGCATGCAATGCAGTGAGACCAAAAATAAAAAAGATGATGTGAACTTGCAACTGACAATGAATTGGAAAGAGGCAAGAGAGATCGAGATCACGCCGGCATCTTCAACTCTACTTTGTTGTTTATTCTCATGGCCATGGACACTCCATGTGTGATGGGGAATATGCTAGATTTTCGGATATATATCATGATGATATATAATTGGCTTCATCTGTCGTTTCTTCACAGAAGTAAAAAATAGGAAGAAAAGAAGAAAAATAGCTGTGTACTGCATGATTGATTGATCAAGTGAAGGCAACTCCAATTCTGAATTTCGCATCATGCAAGTGTGCATTTGCAAGTTGGCTACATGAATGGATGGATGGATGATTGAGTTTGCAGGGAAGGTTCTGCAGTACAGGTTCGTCAGAGATGTGTCTGCAGAATTGGAAGACTTGTTTCGTTGCGGCATGAACTGATGATGTTTTGGTTTTTGTATGTAATTGCAGAATTGTTGAGCTGTCAGATGAGATTAAATAGAGCATAGAATAAGATATTGTGTGCTTTGTGTCAAAAATAAAATAACAATATCTAGTGGCTTTTGGTATTGTACGTTTGTACTTCCCCTAGATCACCTCCGCTAAAATTGGACAGGGAATTTTAACTATATATTTATTTTTAATCAAAGCAGTACTAGGCACTAGCCAGACAAACATTTCTTTGAAAAGTTTTGGTTGCAACTTGCAAGCTAAGGAGTCTATTTCAAGTTTCATTCCTCACTTTGTTTTCTCTCATCATCGCACAAAATGCATCGACGCAGGGTCATGTACATTCACTGGCCATAGTCTAACCTTATCCAAAATTTATTGAGACCAGACTGTATTTGTCACATCGTTTTCTCCATCTATTTCGAAACAGTGATGTGAAATAATTAATTAAACAGCTGGTAGTCACCAACAATCCCTGAGAAGGTGAAAGGTTATTATGCTTAATTGTTTCATGATCATGAAAATGCCGATGTATACTTCCTCCGTTAATGAACATAAGAGATTGACACTGTTTTGAACAGATTAGCAGCGGCGGAGCCAGCGGTGCACCGTCGAGCCTAGGCGATTAGTAGCATTTATTAGTGGGCGGCAAACGTTGATGGTATTTCATAGTGGAGACAGAAGTGGCGGAGCAAGGGCGGTTGCCCGACCTGCCTAGAAGCTAGATCCGACACTGCAGATTAGTAGTAAGAAAAAAAATATGAAATGAGTTGTACTTGTACCTAAGGGGTGGAAGGGTTGGATTATTATAAGCTAGAGAAAAATAAGTTATGAATTGTTTATTTTCCTAAATTTTGGAGGCCTTGATTAGTATGTTTACAAGGATAAAGCATTATTTATTTAGTACGAGTGGCAAGAAGGGTACATTAGTCCCACAATAAGCTGAAGAAAACTTCCTTGAAGGATAATGTGGGCTCTAAATTATAATAAACTACCCTAATAATCCATTTGTTCGTTTTAGGTTATTTCCAATAAATTAGCTTATTATAATTCCAAGTGAAAAACAAACATGCCCTAAATAAATAAGGGTGGTTGGTGGGAAAGTAAGAATCTACAATCCATAAAATTTGTCGGTAAAATTTGAGATATAGAGACATGTTTGATTTGGAACCCTACCAAATCATTGGTAGTGCTAAATTTTAGGCAAGTTTTGACAATTTCAATGGTTTGGTAGTGTTCTATTGCATAGATTTGTATTGGCTTCGTCAAATATTGGTATTAATCCAAATAAAAGGAAGTTACAATTTAAATTATCAACTATTCCCTCGGTTTTGTATTACTCACCGTTCTAGCGTTAAAAAGAATATCAAATTGCTTGTCGTTCTGATATTTTAATACACTTTTGGGTAAAGTTTTCCATGCATACCCCTCATAAATGCACACTTATAAGAGCAAGGTTAATAACATAGCTCACTTGTTGTCTATAAGTCCATCTAATCACTTGTATGGTAGATAGATTATAAGGTTGACTGTAATTTTTTTCTCCCACTCTCTATGCATTTAATACATGTTTATAGGAGCACGTGTAAAGCGGGCTGTTAGATAAGAGCCCACTACTCTCTTTTTCCTTTGTCTCTCTCCTCCACGTAAGCATATAGCCAACTTATAGCTCACTATTATCCTTACTCTAATCCACACAATCACAACCTAATTAATATGGAGTATTACTTGGCCCTCTTGGCCGGTTTGACTCATGCAACCATGCTACCTTATGCTCTTACCCCCATGAAAAAGTGAACTGAAAAAGACTTGCTAGAACGATAATTAATACGAAAAGGAGGAGTAATTGGTGGGACAGGCTATGATATCAAACGGCCATACATGCCTTGGCATAACATGTCTCAAGGAGTTACTTGATCATAAGCTCATAGCCACCTCATGTCAAACAAGTTTGACCATGTTATTAACATGTATGCATTTAGTTGGTTATCATACTCGTGATAAGAATTTTTTTTCAGACAAATATAGCTCACATGCCAATTTTTTTTTAAAAAAACTATAACTATGCTAGCTAGGCACTAATTTTGTTCGTCTAATCTTAGGCATGTTTGTCAAATAGCAAAGAATTATGACATATTTAGACAACCACAGTACATGAACTCCTACTTTAAAACATAAGATAGGAGAAACACATGAACAGCAAACTAAACCGTTGTTTGATTGAGACATGAGAAATTAACATCTCTATTAATGAAATGGGAACCTCAAGATGTTTCCAGAAATAGCCACGTCATACACTAATTATTAGCCATTGGATTCAAGACAAAAGATGCTAGAGTGAATATTAGCCGTCATATGAGAAGGAGTAAAGGCAGTGAAAAGATGCTTCCAGTTCCAGAGTTACATCGCTGCCCCCTCATGTCATTGCTTTTTTGCGATTCAGCCCTAGAGTAACTATAATTTCCAAAACGACCCTTGCCCTATATCTATAAAGAAGTCTTTCTAATTCAGATATTAATTACCAAGGTATAATTTGTAAGCACAGTAAATTCTTAGGTTTTTACAAAATGCATGTCTAGATGATTAATATAGTTTCAATCCAGCCCATGCTAGAAATATAAATTTCAGATGGCATTTTTTATCGGGAACATGATAAATTATGCATTTCAATAATTTATATATTGATTGCTCACAAAATTACTTAATAGAACTCTTAGTATCAGAATTACCAAATGGATGGTAAAAAAGTGCATCAACATATTCATAATTTTTTTTTCAATGACAACATGTATATAATATTGGGAATTTTGTAGCATGACCTATAAACACGTAATGTATAAAAATTCGTAAGACAACATGTATATGTAAAATTATATAAGCCCCACCAAATAAACTCTATAGTTTGTTTGTTATGATAAATTTCACGAGTTGAACACAGTCATATTAAATGATTTATTTTTATGATAGTATTATTTACCACAGCATTTTTTTTGCTGTACTTTAGATCTTATACTAAATATGTTGTCTAGACTATTATTAGATACATCGGAGGATAAAGGAATATATAGGAGGAGAAAGGCGATCATGTAGCAGTGAAGATGGCGCCAATGTGATGGCTTAGTTAGCTTTGAATAGGGTGGTTACGGTTGTGCAGATAGAGAAGGCAAAACCTTAGCCGTTGCACGCACCGAATAAGATGGAAAAGGAGCAGGCATTGCATATAATCATATTACATGCATATCTACAATATTACTGAAATGAGACTTAAAAAAGTTTTATAAATTATTTTTTTATTATAATGATACCTTTAATTGCAAATTAAGATATATTTGCTAGGCTATAGCAACACCTTAAGCATGTAAATAAATTTAATACAGTGGGAGTTTATAGTCGTGCGAATGCACGACTTATTTACCTAGTAGTAAATGAATTGAGAGTCATGGGAAGAACCCCTTGCTTATTTTATTTTAAAATCTCTATAGAATTGTCCTTCCTAAAGGATGTTTATAGAAAATGATAAGATTGAATCCTTCTTTACTTTAAGGGCTTTTCCTAAGAATTTTTTAATAGTATTGGAACCCTCTAAATTTCCTATGATTTTCGTTCAAATCAAATGGGAGCACCAATAGATATTTTAAACTTGAATTTACCTCTTTATATTTTTTTATACGCAACCATAGACATGCAGTATATGTATAGGCTGCACCTCGAAGTAACGTCACACAACTTAAATGGCCCAGAAAACAACACGCATGCATGGATGCATGACCGGTGGCCGGCGAACAGTCTCCAGCTCCAACTACTCAGGTTTGACCATCTGCACTGCACAGACAGGCTAGCACTACTCCGCTGTACAACGCTGGCGGCTAGCATCTCTCCTCTTCACGGAGAACGTAGCTTCCCCTGATCTCCTAATCCAAGCTGTCTCTGGGGCAGTGGCTGTTCATCCCCGAAATTATTAACGACTTGGACACATCCATGTGCATCCTAATTAATTATAAACAATTCAACTTTGTATATTATGTCTACCCACATATATATGGAGATTCGACCATGATATCTGTCGTTCTCAGGGGAACTATTTTAAACTCTCCGGAGCATCTCAATTGTTACACGCTAACAGCTCTGAGAATAGGGAATGTATATTATCTTGACATCTATCCATAAAAAAAAACAAGCAGGGTTGAATTTGATCTATATACAATTTTTAATTTGAATCTTTTTATGTGTAGTTTGAATTTGACCTAGCATGCTTTTACATTTTAGAGGAACATGCCTAATTTTCAAAAATTTGTGTATGTACATATTTCGAGAGACCATGCAACAAACAAGGGTGCGTGTCCATTAATTTGAACTTCCTTTACTTCCTCAATCATCCATTAATTTGACCTACTTCCTTTACTTCCTCGATCATCCATAACTTGAGCTCAACGTACTCCGGTTCTTAACCCTGTGCACCGGTGAATCCATGATGTGATGATTTTTTTTTTAGAGAAGAGGTAGGAGTTCTGCCATTTTATTTAGGAGGAAGGAGAAAAAACTCTTAATTTACAAGAACAGAGACAAACGATAAAACATACTAGCCGAGATATTCAACGAGGATAATCAGACTAGATTTGCCATGGCCCTCGGCTTGCCTCTTATGAACCCATGATCATATTCTGTCATTTTTTTTGTATCCCTTCATCTTAAAATACATGACATTCTTATTTTCCACAAAGTCATCAGCTAAAAGTTTTCACTATAAGTTGAACGATATGTAGATTTAGCGTTATACATGTGATATTATTAGAATTTTATTTGGAAGTGTTTTTATATAATGTTAATGGTATATATTTTGATAATATCTTATAAAAGAAATTAGTGGTTAAAATAAAGTATTATAGACTGTGTAAAATGTTACTGTGCTTTATATTTTTGGACAGAGGGAGAAGTTGGAAGCGTTTAGTAACTATGATGCCATGTCAAAGCTATTTGTGCCAGAAGAATGTTGTTTTGTACGATTCTCTGTTTTTAAGTAAAGTTGTTGATTGTGTGCCTTTGACAGATGACCCGATGTAAGCATATCCATTATTATCCTAAAAACATAAACAAATGCTTAAAAAAATTCATACACTTAGTTCATCGCCATAGATACGTACTCCTCTGTCATTGTCGAGACTATTCCCCACCGTTGCCTCAGTCTTCATGACTTGACTTGTTTGTGCCAATGTTTAGGCCACGTTCTTATCAGCATAGAAGCTGAGGGTGTGTATTTGGTTGGCGGTCAAAATGGGATGGAATATGACGATCCAGTTTTTTGAGGATATGGCGGTTGAGTTTTATCTTTGGTAGGGTGGATTGGGCGGTCCAAATTTTTGTTTGGTTGGATGGATGTAATAGAATTTGGCGATCTACTTTTTTGTTTGGTTGGAGGGGGTAGGATGGATACGTAAGTGTGATCACCGTGGGTGAGTATACATCCTTCTTAATAATTTTTGACAGTAAAAAAGTTAATTGAGAAAAACTTATTCAGTTATATATAATGGACAAAATGGGAAGAGAAAAAAAATGTGGCAGTTGGTGGTCGCCGCCGTCGTCGCGTCCTCCCTCGCCACCATCGTCGTGTCCTCCCTCACCATCGCCGACCATCACTGCCAGATGCTGCGAGGCGCCGGTCGTCGCCGTCAGATCCCGAGCCGCCGTCGGTCGTCGCCGCCACCAGCTCGCCACCGAGCCTCTCCACCCGCCAAGCTCGCCGAATCCACGCGCCAAACACCTCCTCGTAGCCAGATCCGCATGCTGCGGGCCTCGTCGCCGCCGGATCGACGCTGTTGTGCCTCATCGCCGTCGAGATCTGCATGCGTGGGCCTCGTCACCACCGGATCGACGCGCGTGGGCCTCGTCATCGTCACCGATGCCGGCGGGGCCTCATTGTGGCCTCGCTCTACAGGTCTCGCTCTCTCGCACAAAGAAGGCAGGGAAGTGACGCGAGCTCCCTCGCACGTCTCGCCCACCAAGGCAGCCCTATCCGATCGAAATCGTCCGGAGCCCCTCATTCGGTATCTAAGGGGAATATTCTTCCTCTAGGCGGCCCCATCCCACCCTGCCTCCCAACCAAACAGCCATAAAAATCGGGCCACCATTTTTCATCCACCCAAAACCTCTCATCCAAACGCCCTGAATTTTTTTTTTCTTGTTTTCCATGAGCACATTTTTCAAACTACTAAATTGTTTATTTTTTGAAAAAAAAATATATACGAAAGTTGTTTTAAAAAGTCGGATAAATCCATTTTTCAATTTTTTATAGGTAATAATCAATTAATTACACACTAATGACTTATCTCGTTTTGTGTGAAAAAAACCAAACTGCCCCACCTAGGACAGTTTCGAAGAGGCCTTAGACCCACACATGACTTCTTTAACATTTCCTCTATCCCTCCTACTAATTTGATCTGCAGAGTTCCTTCCATGGAAAACAAACACGACAGAATCACGTATTCTCTCGTGCAAAAACCTTATCAAATAACACCCTAACCTGAACCGCGCTCTTCTCATTCTCGAATCTTTGAAAAAAAAAAAGACCCTCGCCAGTCGGGCATCCATCGACAATCAACAAAGCGGAGGTGCTGTCATTAACCAAAAGCAGAGCATCCCATCCAAAACAAAACGAGAAAAAAGGAAAAAAGAAAACAAACAGCACCGAAAACTCGACCTGAAAAGTCTGGCTAGCTGTATTACTGTCCCTAACAAGTAACTTTATGAGAAAGAAGAATCGTGCTTGCTTACGCGAGTCTGCCAAGAACGTAGTCAGTGAAGGAAGAATATGGAGGCGATCGATCAGTGACAGCGACCCACCAACCGACGGCGGCCGAGAGCCCATGAGCCCATCTATAAATTCGCATCAACATGCCGTGACACGAGACCATCGTATCACACAACAACACGAGTCTCCCGCGACGCAGGCACGCAGCTGGCTAATTAACACGATGACGACGACGACGACGCGGGCGGCGTTGCTGGTCGTGCTGGTGGCGTGCGCGGCGTGCGCGGCGGCGGCGCAGCGTTACAACGCAATCTACAGCTTCGGCGACTCCATCTCCGACACCGGCAACCTTTGCGTCGGCGGGTGCCCGTCGTGGCTCACCACCGGCCAGCCTCCCTATGGCAACACCTTCTTCCGCCGCCCCACCGGCCGCTGCTCCGACGGCCGCGTCATCGTCGACTTCCTCGGTATGTAAATTACTCCCTCCGGTTTTTTATATTTGACGTTGGCTCTGAAATGAGCTAACAAATTAACATTATGTATTTGTATAGAGAGAGAGTACACAATAATGAGACATAATGAGAGATCAGTCAGGAGTATTCTCAGTACGATTTTATCAGCTTTGTAATTGACGATGTGATGTGATGAATGTGTGTGTAGCTGAGCATTTTGGGCTGCCGCTGCCGCCGGCGTCAAAGGCAGGAGGAGACTTCAAGAAAGGGGCGAACATGGCGATCATCGGAGCAACATCCATGGACGCCTCATTCTTTAAGTCCATCGGCCTCAGTGACAAGATTTGGAACAACGGCCCCCTCGACACCCAGATCCAGTGGTTCCGTCAGCTCCTCCCTAACGTCTGCGGCCGCGGTAATTAACTATATCAATCACCTACTCCTTATTACCGCTAATTGGATTGCGTACCACAGTCCACAGCAATCTAACTCTATTGATTAATCTCACCAACCACCAGCAATGCATCGATCGAGTACGTTAATTAACGGCTAGTTCTTACCAAACCTGTTAATTAATCAATTACGTCGAACGTTACAGACTGCAAGAACTATCTGTCCAAGTCGCTCTTCGTGGTCGGCGAGTTCGGAGGCAACGACTACAACGCGCCGTTGTTCGCCGGCCGGTCCATGTCCGAGGTCAGGGGCTACGTCCCACAGGTCGTCAGCAAAATCATCCGTGGACTCGAGGTAACAACTTACACTGCCACTCAATCACGGTCTCCTCCTGAAATCACTCACTTTTCACTTTATTTCCAGCACTCATCAGGTGATGGATGACAAAAAAAAAGCTTTTTTTTTTTCAAAACAACCACATTTTCCTTATACTTTACAACGAAAATAGACACGTACTTAACGCTATCACAGTTAATTTGTACAGACAACCAAACACTGACATAATTTTTATATAATTTGCGTGTACGTGCATCTGTGAACAGACGTTGATCAGGATGGGAGCGGTGGACGTGGTCGTGCCAGGGGTGCTCCCGATCGGTTGCTTCCCGATTTACTTGACACTCTACGGGACATCCAACGGTGCTGATTATGACGGCAACGGCTGTCTGAACAGCTACAATGGCCTCTCCGCTTACCACAACAGGTTGCTGAAAAGAAGCCTCTCCAACCTGCAGAGGACGTATCCTCATGCTAGGATCATGTATGCTGATTTCTACTCGCAGGTCACGGCCATGGTCCGGTCACCCCAAAACTTCGGTAAGTTTATCTCTGAGTGCTACAACGACTTAGAATATGTATATGAGCTTATCACTGATATCAACCATTTTAGGCTCGATCATTTTTCAAAAAAAAAAGGAATTTAATCCAACCTTGTTACACTTGATAGGATAGACCTGTTTTTATAAATTCTGGAGTACATGCTATATTTGTGGTACTAGGAAGCATTTTTTTTTTTGTTATACTTCCATGCACATTACTGCCCAGAGCTGCAAGGCACCATCGTTGTCCAGCAGCGCGCATCACCTTTTAATGTGCTGGATCAAAAGTGTCCAAGAATCCAGTTGCCGTGACAGAGTTGAAGTTTCGGTGGTCACGACATGTTTAGTGTAGGTAGCTAGGGGTATGTGACCCACACGACAGAGCTACTACGTAAAGGATATATCCAGAGGTTGGTAGAGATAAGTAGAAAGCAAGTAATTAACAAGCTTTACATGTTCAAACAGTCCAATGACTTGTTGATTATTAGCTCTCCTCTCCAATGACCCATACCGGTTAATGTGTGGCCAATCATGCCCTGTGGACCATGCATGACCTCTGTCCATATAGTAGCTAGTATATAATATAGGAATTGATACCTTCTAATCCAATTGGAATGGCATCTATCATACCATCAATTATTATGAAATAACAACTGTCACAAGATATAATACTAGTGCTAAAGCATGCATGCATCACAGCTAGCTCTTCTTTGCATGCGAAATCGTCCAATTGAAAACAGAGATACCCTTGCCAAAAAGGTCATGGTCACAAAACAAAACAAAGGAAACATGCCCATATCTTGAAGGGCATTTTGCAACCATGCTTCAAATTCTCTCTAGCTTGGTCTCTATATGAACCATTTCAAAAAAGAAAAAAAATGCAAGATTTTTTTTCAAGAGAATACACATGATGACCACATACCATTGCGTTAGGGATATCTAAGGGTTTTTCAATAGTTCTAAAAAAAAAGGGTTTTCAATAGAGCACACATTACAAATAAGACAAACCAGGAAAACATAAGCTCTATTAATTCGGAAAACCTGAATTCGACACTAATTGTATGTAAAACTATTTGCGGTGAATTTTCTGCGATATATATGTTGGCATTGAAGAATCAAGAATGACCATATAATTTGTGAATATTTTTCTTATGTTGTCATTGGTGGCAGGTTTGAAATACGGTCTGAAGGTGTGCTGCGGCGCCGGCGGGCAAGGGAAGTACAACTACAACAACAAGGCACGGTGTGGCATGTCAGGGTCCAGTGCCTGCTCCGACCCGGGCAACTACCTCATCTGGGACGGCATCCATCTCACTGAGGCTGCCTACCGTTCGATCGCCGATGGATGGCTCAAGGGCCCCTACTGCAACCCTCCCATCCTGCGCTGATAAATTTAATTATGCAGAGATGATGAGAGAAATGTTGTGTGTTGTTTGATTAGGTCTGCGGGCGTGTGTGCGTGTGTGTGGGGGGATTAATTAAGATTTGTTCATGGGGTTTATTAGCCGTTTAGGGGTTTGCCTGCTTGTGATTGGAGTAAGATTAAGCCTGATGTATGTTTATAAGT